>OZ024810.1:16425203-17025203 GCA_964017045.1 Omphiscola glabra
TTGGTTTACAAAGTTCTGCTTATTAAACAGTTAAATTAATAATTGAACCGCAAATTATATTTTTCTTTAACAGTCTAAATGGACTCGTCCAAAAATCTCTAGTGCAGGATTACTCAACCTTGTTGAAAGGGGCCCGCGGGGGGGGGGGGGGGGGAGGGGGGTTGTGATCGGTCTCACTGACCCTGAGAAACTGTTAGGGGCCGGACTACAGTTATATAAAAAAATATCCCTTTCTTGGGAAAAAGTTGTTGACTTTCAATTATATTCAAAATGGATGGTTGAGAATACACTCGCGTCGTGCAATTTCTAGTAATTCTTTTCTGCAGGTTTCCAACTCCTTCGCTGTAAGTCCACCATCAGCCTTTCCCACCTGAACGTGATTTGCTAGATTTCCTAGTCACGAGACATATTATGAGACTTACACGACTTACAATATTTGTTTTCAGTGTACGATTTAACGATAATAGAAGAAACATCCCGTTGCGAGGCGTAGAGCTGCATTTATGTGCATATCGATATTATCGATCTTCTCAAGTCACATCTAATATCGGGGCCTGTGTTTGTGGGGGTGCAACAAACTCTACCATTGGACGGCATTTCGATGCTTTTAGAAAATGACTTGTCCGGTTGGGGTAGGGGGTGGGGGGACGGTGATCACCGAAACCTCCTTTTACTCATTAACCTTGTTTAAATGAATCTCAAGATGAAGATCCATTGTTATATCCAGTATGTGCTGTTACCACGGCCGTGAGTTCAAAGATGTCCGGAAATGAGATCCCCCCCCCCCCCCCCAAAAGTTAAAAAAGTATATATTGATATTGATCGGGGAACACCATTCTTCGCAAGTCTACACAAAGGGTCAAATGATCACAAGACACCAACTCACATGCAACGTATCAAAGAGCAAAAGAGTGACTCAGAAATAGTTGAATTTGTTGAGAATGCTTTGAATCAAATAGTCCCACAAGAAATATCGCTCTACCAATGTGCACCACAAGAAATATCGCTCTAACATTGTGCACCACAAGAAATATGGTTCTAACATTGTGGACCACAAGAAATAGCGCTCTAACAATGTGCACAACAAGAAATAGCGCTCTAACAATGTGCACAACAAGAAAAGGCTCACTTTTTTTTAAAGCGTGTTTTTAACTATCTGTTTAATATGTGTTTATTTAAGCTATAAATTTGCTTGCTGTTTGTTTGTTTGATTGTCTGTTGGCTGGGGCAAATCTTGCGACTCAGATTTGACCCACTTCTTGATCTCCAATGGACCCGAAAATTTGTACACTTAAACAAACCCCTGATGTCAGTACAAACCTTCAAGATCGGTAGATCATGACTGACCTCCCATATCTCGAAAGAGACCTCTACGTTTCAAATATTGCATCAATTTTTTTAAAAATCCAAGTCTGGATTTCAAATTGAGCTAAAAAATTGTTTGTACAATATTGATTAAAAAGAACAAAATAAAACAATCATAAAAAAAACCCAACTTTTAAAAGGACGAACACAATAATACACACTAAAATGTATACAAATAAATGTTCCCCAAAACTTCAGAGCTGTTAACTTTAAATGACAAAAAAAGTCACGTTAAAATAGCTAGATTTATTATTAACCTCGATGTAATTTATTCAAACACGAATAGTGTTTTAGAATTACATTTATATTAATTTTATTTGTTTTTTTTTTATATATATAAAAATAAACTTGGAAATATTTTAATTTTAAAGTTTTGAATATTTTTGTTAAACGATTTAAAAAATGTCATTTTTAAATATTTTTTTTTAAATTTTAAACTTTTTATTGATAAATTGATATATATTTAAACTTTAAAAAATGGATTGAATATATAGATACGTGGAAAATGGGTTTGTTTATAAAGGATGGCAGCAATAAATACGCCTCTTTTTCATACCCCTTCGTGTACACACTTGCCAGCATAGTTCTTGCTTTTGTACAAAACTTGCTAGAATGCAATGCATGGCTCTTGTTTTTGTACACACTTGCTAGAAAGCAATGCATGACTCTTGTCTTTGTACACACTTGCTAGAATGCAATGCATGGCTCTTGTATTTGTACACACTTGCTAGAATGCAATGCATGACACTTGTATTTGTACACACTTGCTAGAATGCAATGTATGGCTCTTGTCTTTGTACACACTTGCTAGAATGCAATGCATGACTCTTGTTTTTGTACACACTTGCTAGAATGCAATGCATGGCTCTTGTCTTTCTACACAATTGCTAGAATGCAATGCATGGCTCCTGTCTTTGTACACACTTGCTAGAATGCAATGCATGGCTCTTGTCTTTGTACACACGTACCGGTATGTCCTTTATGAACGACTCCTAAGCAGTGTTTTAGTAACTCAAGAGATTTTGTTTTTTTTAAAACGTATGCGAATCATTAACGAAACTAATATAACGTTTAAAATATTGGGTTTTCTAGAAACCAATAAGGGTTAATTTTATCATCCGTTACACTTCAGTGACTAGTGATCCTATA
Source organism: Omphiscola glabra (assembly GCA_964017045.1). NCBI lineage: Eukaryota > Metazoa > Mollusca > Gastropoda > Lymnaeidae > Omphiscola > Omphiscola glabra. The sequence continues at coordinate 16,427,718 of OZ024810.1, forward strand.
AAATAAGGGTTAATTTTATCATCCGTTACACTTCAGTGACTAGTGATCCTATAAAATAAGGGTTAATTTTATCATCCGTTACACTTCAGTGACTAGTGATCCTATAAAATAAGGGTTAATTTTATCATCCGTTACACTTCAGTGACTAGTGATCCTATAAAATAAGGGTTAATTTTATCATCCGTTACACTTCAGTGACTAGTGATCCTATAAAATAAGGGTTAATTTTATCATCCGTTACACTTCAGTGACTAGTCATCCTATAAAATAGGGGTTAATTTTATCCTCCGTTACACTTCAGTGAATAGTGATCCTATAAAATAGGGGTTAATTTTATCCTCCGTTACACTTCAATGACCTTTGTCAGCAGGCTGTGTGCATCATCGAAACGTCATTCTGTGAATGTTAACACAAATTGTTATTTATTTTCTAAAATTCATTCTGGTATTTTGAATTTTCAGTATCACAGTTTGGCGTTGGATACAGACTCGTGCCAAGTTTTTTCACTGGACGTGCCAAGACTAGGGCGTAGTCAGTTTATGTAATGCAAGGGGCGCCTTAATGCCTCCTGCGAACGCTTAAAAAATTCCTCTTACCAATCACAAATTCGATTAGAAATACTGAATTCAGGTATTATCCAATATGCATCTCTTCATTTTTAATAGTAATCAAACATTTTTTGGGCCCCCCTGTCCAGACCCCTCTTCCGCTCAAGAGTCATCGGCGCACACGATTTCTGTTGTAAATCCCGATACAAATTATCAGAAAATTGGGTTCCGATAGAAACAATTCCTAGTGGCCAAGATATTATTGGTGCCGCCATGATACAAAAGCTGCAGAATTTCTAATATGCTTCACCGCCACATAAATAAATATTGACACCCGAGTGGACCAGCCATTCCACCCCTTTTATGTGTCACTGGCAGAGGTGTACCTAGAGTGTTTGACGACAGGGGAAAATATTAACTTTTACACCCCCCCCCCCGTTCAACTATGACAATCATAATTTTCATCCATTTAATAACATAAAATGCCATTTTGGTGCCCCCACAAGTCAGGTTGCAAGGGACATCTGTCCCCCACGGCGAACCCTTAGCAACGTTTTTGAATTAAATAAACATCTAGGTCACTAATAGTGTTTGAATTTAATAAATAGCTAGGTAAATAATAAATGATGAATTGAATAAATATCTAGGTAACTAATAGTGTTTGAATTGAATAAATATCTAGGTAACTAATATTGTTTGAATTGAATAAATATCTAGGTAACTAATATTGTTTGAATTGAATAAATATCTAGGTAACTAAAATTGTTTGAATTGAATAAATATCTAGGTAACTAATATTGTTTGAATTGAATAAATATCTAGGTAACTAATATTGTTTGAATTGAATAAATAGCTAGGTAAATAATATTGTTTAAATTGAATAAATATCTAGGTAACTAATATTGTTTGAATTGAATAAACATATCAGGACTCACTCTGTCGAATTATCCTTTGTTCCACTTGAATTATCTTCATCATCGTCTCCACTGGGAGTCATTTCCGTTTCTTCGCCTTTTTGAGGAGATAAAATATTTGTGCTCATTTAAGAAATTGTAACTAATATGGCAAAACACATTTTGAAATAATTTGAATATTATTCCTAATTTTCACACATAAATCATAATATATCTTTACAAACCATTTAAAACTTAGCCACATATAAAACAAAAGTCGTTGTTGAATGAAAAATATTGTTGAAAACTAATGTAAAAAAAAATGTAAATAATCTTTCTCATGTGATAATTTTAAAAAAATCGGTGGAAATATAAGTTAAAAATAATAAGAATTGTATTATTGAATTATTTTTTTTTAAAAATCAATGAAAAGATCTTATGGGTTTAATTTTATACATAAATTCGTTAAATTATGCGAAACTGTAAAACGTGAATAGTTACATGTTAGTTTTACTTTTAACACTTGTTAATGTTCAGTCACTTACTAGAATAATATGTGCTGGGTTTCCTGTCCGAGTCATTGCCTGGCAGGTACAAAAATTGCATGTTGATATATTTCCTATAGAAAGCTCAAAGTTTCGCCACAAGTTTAACAATAAAAAAAAATTGTTTCATTTTAAGTTTTAAAACTTTTCATCATTTTAAAATCTTTACCTTTGTTATTGCTGAAGGACTATTACTGTTGGTTTCTTAATCTTGTTCGGCCGACGGTCATATTAAAAAAAGAAACATTAAAAAAATTAAAATAATAACTTTACATTACATCCATGAACCAGCACAAACTGTTTCTTTACTCACCCAGGTAATCGACAGATGACTCCATGTCTGTTTCCACCACTAGAGTATGGAAGAGAAACTAATTTTGGTGCCAGAATGATCTTTTGTGATTGGTTGTTTAAACAAGATCTTTTTTTTTAAGAGTTGAGATTCTATTGAAGTTTTTGTAAATTTATTTGTATGTATGTCTGAAATGTATTTATTTAAAGAGATGTAATTAAATTAGGGTAGTCTCCTCAGAAATATTTTCTTTTACTCAACAAAGAGATTTTTTCAATTTACAAGAATGATACATTATGGAATTTTTGTTATCTGTCATCTAAAATTTAAAATATTCATTGATTACAAGCTGTCTGTTTTCTGTCACAAACTGTTCTCTGGTTCCTATCCTTATTATCTTAGGAACTTAGGCACTCCTCAGAACGGCGGTCCCATATTATTTGTACAGAAATAAAATTAAAAAATTTAGTTTGTACCTCATGGAACTACATTAAAAACGTCAGTGGCTCCTATAACATTTATTTATTGTTTTCCAATTGTTTTGTCATGTATTTTCAGTGGTTTTAAATTGAAATTTTAATATTAGACATGTATTTACAAAGTCAGTCAAACGCTTAGGTTGTTTTGGTCTATTTTGCCGATTTTGTGGCCAGATTTTTTTCCAGTCTCAGACCAAAAGCAATATTCATACGGTTAAAGTAATGTAAAAATAATAGACCACTATTAAGTCAGATTCAGGGGCATCAGCTTACGCTAGGGTGTAGGACCGTGGTCCATACACTGTAAGTCCATCTAATGGGGTATATGCCAGTATGAAGGATTGGGGGGGGTGTTACGTACTGTTATCAATATGGAGAAATTAATCTCTTATTTAAGTGTATGGCTCGTTCTAAAACAGTACCGGTACACAGCAAAAGACGTTACAAAATGATAAATACACTAACAAAGAATACGATAAACAAACCAGGGCTAATTACAATCAATACGTTTTATTATGTTAATTATAATGAATTATAAAACCAAAAGAAATATAATTAAAAACTATTGACTGACAGTATACTGTAAGTCAATAATTTTTAATTACATTTAGCTCATTCGGCGCTAAAAAAGACGGTACGAGATATGATCATCGTCCACTTAGTGGATGAAAATATTTTGTCTGAGGATGAACTAGCCTCAGTCAAACAGCCGAATGATCCTAGTATGGAGCTACAACTGAAGCTCAAACAACTGGAGCTAGAAGAAGATAGATAGCTTAAACAAATGGAGCTAGAGCTACAGAGAGAGGAAGAAGAAAAAGATAGTGAACTACAAATAACATTAACAGAAATGAAAATAGCGGCCAATTTTATAGCATATATGAGGGTATATTTCCCTTGTCTGGATCTACTGCTACTGTGAGCAACATCCTGTTACGAGGCGTAGAGGTGGGATTCATTGATGTTACTTTACATGTCATCCATCTCAAATCAGACCTTAGTCTACGGATCTGTCGTTGTGGGTGTCCATTTTTATCTAAAATCATTGAAAAACTAGTGCTAAAGCAACGTTTTGCTTACTTAAAAAGGACAACTTTCTTCTCATTTCTAATCAGTCGGCCTATATACCTTTCCATAGCACTGAGACAGCTCTCTTGAGCATCTTGCTAGCATTGGACAGCGGTGATGTCTCCATCCTGATCCTCTTGGACCTCAGTGCGGCCTTTGACACCGTTGACCATGAAACCCTTTACAAAACCCTTGAAAATTACTTTGGAATTTCTGGTTCAGTTTTTGCTCCCTTTAGGTCCTACCTCTCCAATAGAACGCAGGCGGTCACTGTCGATGGCTGTCTCTCCGGCAGTGCTGAATTGGTGTACGGAGTGCCACAAGAGTCAGTTTTGGGCCCGGTTCTATTCACACTGTATACCAGGCCCCTGCTCCTCTTGCTCGGAAGGCATGCTGTGAAGTCAGTCATTCGCGGATGACACGCAGCTATACAAGCATACTCATCACTCTCTTGTCGATTCCGATGTCCAGACTTTGCGGGAGAGCATTGGTGATGTCAAGTAATGGATGACACTCAGCAAGTTGACGCTTAACGATGACAAAACGGAAGCACTAAATTCACGATCACAAATTATCCTCGCGCTCAGCTCTCCCCACCTCATTTCAAATAGGTAACTCCGACATACAGTTAACATCCTCCGCTAGGAATCTTGGTTATATTCTGTTCAACAACATGTCTATCGATAATCATACCTCTCACATTTGGCTCTGCATACACTGCTATCCGTCAGAACAGCTCCATCCGCCACTACCTAACAATAAGTGCAAAAAAACCTAGTCTGTGCTCTTGTTCTATATCGTCTTGACTATTGCAACTCTCTTCTGTCAGGTTAACCAAAACACTTCGTAGAAAAACTACTAGCTGCTAGGCTAGTTTTAAAGGCAAAACACCGTGATCACGTCACACCATTATTTCATTCACTTCATTTGCTCCCAGTGCAAGCACGGATTGATTACAAACTCTCTGTTCTCTGCCACAACTTTTTCTCTGGTCCCTGCCCTTCCTTTCTAACAGAACTTCTCTCTGTCTATTCACCCCTTCGACAGCTTCGCTCCTCCGCAGACGAGCGTATTCTTTCTGTCCACAAGACTCACACAAAAACATACAGTAAAAGATCTTTCTCTTTCTGCGCCCCTAAACAATGGAATTCTCTTTCACTACACATCCGCAATATACCAACAATCACAGCATTCAAAACTGCACTCAAAATACATCTCCAGACCTGTTTACTCTTACGATTTTGGCGTACAATGTACGATTTTGAGGTGTATACATTATATATACTATGTGTATTTTTTTTAGTATTAAGATAATGTATTGAACGATTTTGTGATGATATTGTAAGATTTTAAGATTTTGAGGGTAAATAGGTCTGCATCTCTTTAAACTTTAATATCCTGAATGATTCCCCCCTTTGACCGATAGACGATACTGCTGGGTGCCGTCGATGGCTTGACATTTAAAAATTTATGGAATGGTTTGGCGAATACACATTTATTTATTTTATTTAATTAATGTATGTTAATTTTTAAGTTCATGGTTATGTTTGTTAAATTGTATGTACAGCGTGGTGAGCCCAGCCAAAGGTTCGGGTACTACGCTTTAATAAAACTTCTTATAATAATAATCTCGTTGCTGAATAACTTAGCTGGTGGTAAGGTGGTAGCCGAACCCATCGTTACTCATGAACCCTGTTTCACTGAATCTCAAGAAGAATATCCAGAATTATATTCAGCATGTGCTTTTACCAGGGCCATGAGTTTGAAGATCTCCGAAAAAGAAGTTCACCAAAAAGTAATAAAATTCAATCTGAAATCAATCTGCCACCGTGAGGCACTACAACATCAACACAAACCTAGCCAGAATGATATGCAGCTTCTATGATAAGGCCACCAGCGCAGTCTTCTTCAACAATAACATCGGAGAATTGTTCAAGACCATGGTTGGAGTACGACAAGGTTGCTTGCTCTCCCCCACCCTGTTCAACATCCTCTTAGAGAGAATTATGTCAGATGCACTGGAAACGCATGTAGAGACAGTCATCTTTGGTGGCAGAACAATCACCAACCTACGCTTGGCGGATGACATAGACGGACTGACTGGAAGCGAAGAAGAGCTAGCCAACCTAGTAAAGAGTCTCGACAAGACTTCATCGTCATTTGGCATGCAAATCAGTGCAGAAAAGACAAAAATGACGACGAATAACACCACTGCGGCATCGCCACTGAAATTAAGGTCGGTGAGGAAAGATTAGAGGCAGTTCACAGCTTCACGTACCTCGGAGCAATAGTCTCGGAAGAAGGCTCCAAGCCCGAATTGATGGCCAGGGTTGCCCAGACCATAACAGCACTAAAGAGGCTCAAGAAAATATGGAACTACAAAAATATAGCCCCCATCACCAAAATTAGGCTGATGCGCTCATAAGTCCTCTCCATTTTCTTGTATGCCTGTGAGTACTGGACATTAACAGCAGAACTTGAAAGGAAAATAAAGGCGATGGAGATGAGATGTTTCAGAAGAATTCTTGGCATCCGCTATAGAGACCATATCACCAATGAACAAGTGAAAAAAAGGATTCGTCAAGCAACTGGGCAATACGATGACTTTCTGGTGTCTGTAAAAAGCATAAACTTGAGTGGTATGGCCACGTGACAAGAAAACAACGGCTTGCCGAAGAAATAATGCAGGGCACAACTAGAGGAGGGAGAAGAAGAGGAAGACAGAGAAAAAGATGGGAAGATAACATCAAAGCTAGGCGATGCTATGTGTAGTGCAGAACACCGTGAAAAATGGAGAAGGATAGTTTTCATGTCATCTGTGGCGCCCTAACGGTCCAAGGACTAAGGGACATGATGATGATGATGAACGAAGAGTCAAAGGATCACAAAACGCCAACTTGAACGCAGCTCGATGAAGAGCAGAAGAATGATCCAGAAATCTTTAAACTTCGAGAGAACGCTATGACCAAAGAAGAAGCTGAGCAATTCCCTGTTTGTTAATTCTTACAAGATGAAATACTTATTAGGAAATAAAAAGCTGACGAAGAATGGAGGATAGTTCATCAGATAGTTGTTCCTACACTTTTCCGGAACAAAATCCTGAGCTTGGTACATGATTCCCAACTTACAGGCCATTTGGGAGCGAACAAGACATATCACAAAATCACGTCACACTTCTTTTGGCCCAAGATCAAGAAAGATGTGGTTGACTACTGCAGATCATGTCATACTTGTCAGGTGGTAGGGAAACCAAATCAGAAGATACCATCAGCTCCTCTTCAGCCCATTCCAGCTTTTAAAGAACCATTCAGTCGTGTCATAATAGACTGCTCTGGACCTCTGCCAAAGACAAAATCAGGTCACCAAAACTTGCTGACAATCATGTGTGCGTCAAGTTATGTAGGCGATTTGTTTGCTTCCCCCGTACATGAACTCTGACAGACAAAAAACTCGAGACCACATTTAAGGTGTAGGTAGCAAACGAATAGTTTCCCTTTAACCCTGTTTACTACAAAATAAGTATTGTCCTTGTCATTCAGAATTTTATAGAAAAATCTAGATAAAACTGGAAAGGACGACAATGCGTAAGACGGTTCTCGATAGATGAGTAGAATAGACTATAAAAGCGTGTGGAGACAAATGAAAGAGAGAGGCAGATCATTTATCATGAGATTCTATCGCTTGTGTTATTTGTGATTCGAGACAGAGCTTTGTTTACAATGTGTGTGTAGATTTCTTTTCATCATTGTACTATTTTTGCACATTGTGCTTTATTTAACATCGTACCGATACAAACCAAACAATATATTGTAAGTCAATGCCCCTGAATTCTCTACCCCACACGCCCCCCCCCCCCTCCCGAGCATGTGAGCATGATGTTATTTGCGAACGACCCTTAATATATGCTTGCTATTGTTTTGCTTATCACGATTAAAAGAAGAATATACCAACAAATGCACAAGTAGTGAAAAGCCTGTTCATTATGCTAGTGGAGCCTCCTGTACATTATGCTAGTGGAGCCTCCTGTCCATTATGCTAGTGGAGCCTCCTGTACATTATACTAGTGGAGCCTCCTGTACATTATGCTAGTGGAGCCTCCTGTCCATTATGCTAGTGGAGCCTCCTGTCCATTATGCTAGTGGAGCCTCCTGTCCATTATGCTATTGGAGCCTCCTGTCCATTATGCTAGTGGAGGCTCCTGTCCATTATGCTAGTGGAGCCTCCTGTCCATTATGTTAGTGGAGCCTCCTGTCCATTATGCTATTGGAACCTCCTGTCCATTATGCTAGTTGAGGCGCCTGTCCATTTTGCTAGTGGAACCTCCTGTCCATTATGCTAGTTGAGGCGCCTGTCCATTTTGCTAGTGGAGCCCCCTGTCCATTATGCTAGTGGAGCCTCCTAGCAAGTAAGGAAAAGCATGTCCATTATGCTACTTGCTATGTCATTGATATTATTTTTCATCATGTTTTTAAAGATTTGCCCTCAATTCAAATATATATTAATATGCTTGATGAGGGTGATAACAAATTTTCAAGTGTTATGTGTTATAAATTTTATGTAGATACTAGATACCTTGCTTCTTAATCTTTTATGAATTAAAAAAAAAATTGCTTCATTCGTGTGAACTTGCCTTGCTGAAATAATCCTTCTGTTCTTATAAATTGATTTTTATTAATACTCATTCATAGTTAATGATTCCTGCAGATTTATATATATGAGTTAGGGTTATTCGCCCCCCAAAGGCCAAAGGTTCATCACCCACAGGTTGAAAACCCCTGCATCATAAAAAAGAAGAACAACTGGAGCTTTGTCATAATCATTATCATTTAAAAAAAAATAAACTTACCTTGTTCCTGGTACAACTATTTATGAACGAAGAAAATAGGGCACCTATTATATAGTTAATGCACTAACCTTGTTCCTGGTACAACTATTTATGTACAAAGAAAATAGGGCACCTATTATATAGTTAATGCACTGACCTTGTTCCTGGTACAACTATTTATGTACAAAGAAAATAAGGCACCTATTATATAGTTAATGCACTGACCTTGTTCCTGGTACAACTATTTATGAACGAAGAAAATAGGGCACCTATTAAATAGTTAATGCACTGACCTTGTTCCTGGTACAACTATTTATGAACGAAGAAAATAGGGCACCTATTATATAGTTAATGCACTGACCTTGTTCCTGGTACAACTATTTATGAACGAAGAAAATAGGGCACCTATTATATAGTTAAAGCAACCTTCTGCTATTTGCCCCCAGGCAGAAATTAAATAAACGTCCTAATTATTCTAAAGAAATTGTGAATTAATTTAAAAACCATAGGCTTATGCGATTTTATTAGTGAAACAAGACCTTATTTCACAATAATAAACCAATAAATGATACTTTAAATATGTGAGACCTAAATATTTAACATTGTAAACCCACTACTTGTTTAGAAAGATATATCAGACACCTAGACACAATTAAAGTAATAAAATAAATACAACATATTTATTTTATTCTAGATACATCCAATTGGGCAATTTTTATAAGGTATCTTCAAGGACAGAAGAGTTCTCCTATATTTACCACAATGGCACCGTAAAAGGCAAAAGATTCATTAAAATGTAATGTTTTTGATTTCGTAAAATTTTTCAATTTTTGTTTTATTCCAACAAAAAGATGTTATTTTACTTTTAAAAATAATTTTAATTAAGTTCTATGAGGTAAAAATGAATTTAAAATTTTATTTTTCTAGAAACATTATGTTTTGAATTTGGGACCGCCGTTCTGAGGAGTGCCGGAACTTATTACATCATATTCAACCCTTTGAGAGCTTCGTTCATCGCGTATTCTTTCTGTTCCCAGAGCACGCTCTAAAACATATGGTGTTTCTGTGCCCCAAAACAATGGAATTCTCTCCCATTACACACCCGCAATATAACGACAATTGCAACTTCAAAACTGCCCTGAAGTCTCATCTCTTTAAACTGTACTTTTTATACCGACCCATACTCACACACCTCTGGTTGAAAACCATTGCTTGATTCTGCTGGGTGCTGTCCATAGCTGGACACGGGTAGACAGTAGTTTAAAGGTGTGGTAAAGCTTTTCGCCAATTGTTTTTAAATGTATCCGTTTCTGTAATTGCTAATTGTTATGTAACGCACAGTAAGCCTGGCCCTAGGCTACGCTTTGCCACTGCGCTACATAATTCCACCTAATAAAAATGATGTATACAAGTGAATTTGAGATAAAATTCTTTTCCTTCTTTCTTTTTGTCCTCATTTGTCATTCCTTCAGAGAGTTTAGGGATTTGAAATTAATTTATCTTTAACTTACCACTACTGATTTTTTTCTTTTTTTGTTTTGCAATTTCACCTGAAATGTAATTAAAAAAAAACAACAACACCTTTTAAAACTAATCATGCTTACATTTAACACATGCCAAAACACTTTAATTTTTAAACGATACAAGTTTCAAATCTTTAGAAAATAATGCATAACTAGACCTAAATCAATCTTATCTCATCACAAACTATTTGTTTTTTTAACTTACATCGCTTTCGTTTAATTAACTGTTGATCTTAGCCTTAATAATTCGTAATAGAATTGATATGTTTATTTAAGAGTTTGTCATTTATAAAATGTTAGTTTTATTTATTTTAACTTTGATGCCATGTATTTCACTCACCGCTATTTTCCTGACTTGTCTCTACATAAGGACCTAAAACAAACCATAAGGTGTCAAGAAGTTTGTTCTAAATTTTCTATTTTCTTAAGTTTTAAATTATTGCTACAGAGAAGTAACAACATGAACTATTAATTCTTAGCGTTTTTTTTTTTCAAGATGATATTTTTGGATCTGAAAGTTTCTTGTACTGTTAAGAAGCTGAACTTTTTCACTCATAACAAACTCAAGCGCATTGCCGTGTGTAATTTCTTGACAGGAATATGTGGAACAATTTTTTTTTTTCAAATATAAAAGAAGAAGATTTCTATTGTGCGTACCGGCATCGTTAGGCTCGCGGACCGGTATTGTTAGGCTCGCGGACTGGCATCGTTAACCTCACGGACCGGTATCGTTAGGCTCACGGGCCGGTATCAGTAGGCTCACGGGCTGCATCGTTAGGCTCACGGACCGGTATCGTTTTGCTCGTGGACCGGCATCGTTAGACTCACAGGCCTGTATCGGTACACAAACCACCGTTTGAGGAAAGCTGCTCTTGACTCTAGATCAGAGGTTGTAACAGGTTGTACCAGAAAACAGAATCTAATTTGCTTTAGGATATTCCTACGTGAAATAGTGTTTTTTTTTTTTCGACATTTTTCAATTTGAAAGACTTGACAGTATTTTGATTTTTATTAAGTTTATTTTTTTTTCTTTTCTAACATGTCAATCACACAATGCGGTTAATGTAATTTGACGATTAATTTTGTGGGCGATTTCCTCAGCCCTATTGATTTTTCTACTGCACAACAGAAGGACTAACTCAATTTCAAGTATTTATTAGCGACTTGTTATTTATTCCAAGTTATCTACATTTTTCATTTTACTTTTTATTGATGATGTGAATTTGATATAGTTTCCAATTCCTTCTCTCACTCCACGCCTCAATGTCATTCGTTCAGAGTGGTAAGTGGTTTATAAACAAATCATAATTAACTTACCAGTACTGACATTTTCAAATTCTTATTTTGTCATTTTAGCTGGAATGTAATTTTCTTTTAACTTAACAAATATAAAACGGATAAAAAAAATTAATTTACAAAAAAGCTAAAAATACATCTTATTTCTAAACCAGTGTTTCCCTAACTTATCAAATTTAGAGGACAGGTGAACAATATTCCCATTACACCAGGGACCGGTGGACAAGTTTCCCATTACCCCAGGGACCGGTGAACAAGTTTTCCATTACCCCAGAGACCGGTGGACAAGATTCCCATTAACCCAGGGACCGGTGGACAAGTTTCCCATTATCCCTGGGACCAGTAGACAAGGTTACATTTACCCCAGGGACCTGTGGACAAGTTTCCCATTACCCCAGGGACCGGTGGACAAGTTTCCCATTACCAATTGGACCGGTAGACAAGGTTACTTTTACCCCAGGGACCGGTGGACACGCTTCCTATTACCCTAGGGACCGGTTTACCAGTTTCGAACTTGCCAGATTAATGAATTATATCTTCTATTTTTTAGTTTACCATAAATATATTTGTGCTGTGCTGTGGGACAGCGTTTTACTCACGGATATTTGCTGGTCCGCGGACCACCATTTGGGGATCGCTGTTCTATACTATTAAGCAGTATATATATATAGTCCTAACTTCAAAAGTGTCTGATGACGATCAGCCTTGACCTGATTTTAAAAGTTTTAAACCCCCCCATCTCCCCCCCCCCCACCCGTACGCTGGAGTCTAGAGCACAGCCCGTGTCTCGAATTTAAATAAATAATTTACACTACACGCGTTTCAGTTTTGTTTTCGTTTATTTACATTTTTTTTAGATTTTAATAAATATAATTTAAATGATGAATTCACAAACACGAAACATGGTGTAAACTAATATTGCTTACCGCCATATTTTCGTTCCTTCCCGCTATTGACTTTGGCAACCACTAAAGATAAAATTACAAATTAGGTGAATCATTTAGTGCATTTTAAAAACATTTTTTCGTGTCAATTATTAATTAATTAAAAAAAATACGTTTATCATGTGTATCTGTTTTATACTTGAGCATATAACAAGTAACGGTAACTATGATAGTTATTCATATAGTATTAAAGTATAACTTACAGTAACAACAAAACATGGCCCCGAAAGCGATGGCTGTTGTAACAATGGCCGCATATCTCCATTGAGTTGATGATCCTGTAGATTTGGTAAAAGAAATAATTGCATATACTTTCTTTAATATATTTCATTAATCTTTATCATTTAACAAAACCCTTATACATAAACTAGGTAAGGTTGTATAATCTCAGAGTTCATGTCGAACCATTCATGTTTATATCATTACATTATTAGCATTCTCTTACACCGAGTCGTCGTGTCAACTTACCTCTATCACAATGTCGACAATGAGTTGTCAATGTCGTATCTGAAATGTCTAATGAACGATAAGTTTAAAAAAAAAAAAAGAAATTAACATTTACTAAATCTATTTCATGTTATTCACTTATCAACAGTTGTTCATATACATTTTAAATCCAGTAACTCCGGGAATCCGTATTTGAAATAAGTCAAAAATTTATGCTCCAATAAAAACATTGGGATTTTACTGGACGAAGTGGCATTTCACATAGATTCAAATAGAAAACTTGTACAATAGGCGTCTATGCGAAAGCAAGGAGCCTAAATTATTTTGTAATACAAAACATTATAAGAGGATTTATTTTGTAGCTCTTTGGATAACAATATTTGGTCTATTAGTCCAATTTGACAATCACAGCTTGATAAGTTACTATCCAACATATATAATGCTAGTTTTGTATATGTATGTAAAACTTTGAATACTATTTTAAATAAAGACTTATCAAAAATGTTATTCCTAGTTACGTATGTGTGACATACTTGAATAGACTTTTAAATGAAGAGTTATCCAACACGTTTATTAAATGTTGTTACAACTGTACGTGACACTCGTCTACACAATTTTTAAAATCGTATTTGATGTTTAAAAAAAAAAAAGAAACAACATTGAAAATCCGAATGCAAATTGAAACAAATAATCAAATGTAGTATAAAAAAAATATAACAGCAATTTAACGTTAGAATTTTGATTATCTCTATTTTGGTTCTATCAAAAAGCAATATTACTTCAATTACGTGACTTGGAGGAGTTACACATTCAAATTCCCATCACTGTATCAACGTATGGACTACACTAAGCTCAGTATCACATTCTTTGTAAATGGGTCAGTGATCGCAAGAGAGCAAATAATGGTTCACATCTAAATTTTAGATGGTCATTCTTTTCGACATGTCCTCGTAAAATTTAGAGAGTATTGAGAAAACAAAATATTATTTTTAAATGGCTTCGAGGGGAGTTCAAGTAAAGTTCTTTGTGAATCTATTTTTAATAAGCCTTTGAAACAAGAAAGATGTTCTTTCCTTTTTCATTTGGTGCACACATTTTAAAGTTAAGCTTTGTTTCTATATGCTTTCGTAAAATATTTGAAATATGTATTTGAACAAATGATTAACTGTTTAATACAATATTATTATTTAAATATACGGAATTATGTGTTGTAACTTTTAAAGAAACGACAGGTCATTAAATGACCTGGTACTATGGGTGCCGAGTATTAGATACAAATATTACAGGGGCGTGCATCAAGGGTGCCGTGGTTTAATTATGGTCTTATCTTAGGGATTATTTTATTAATTTTTATAACACACATTTCTATAAATAGAAAATACAATATAACTATTGTTGCTCGGGATGACATTGGGAAAAAATGTCTACAGCCCTTTAGCTCATTGAAATTACAAGGACTCTATAAAAAAACGCATAGCTGTTTTAAAAAAAAAAACATTCTCCCATAAAGATCAATTAACAATAACTTATGTAAATATTTCTTTCACCCATTTGATCCTGTTCCCCGAATGGATCCCCTTCCTGAATGGGGTCCCATTCACCATTTGGATCCCATTCACTAGTAGGATCCCGTCCCCGGTTGAAACCCGTTCTCGTTGGGATCCATTCCTTGTTGTGTAACGATAACCAAATGTCAAAATTCAAAGAAATGTATTCCCATTATTTACATACCCATGTGTGTCGTATCGAAGAAACCTTTTGAAATGAAATGATTTTTAATATACATTTTAATTTACATTTAAAATATGTTATTGTATTGTTTTTTTTAACAAAGAATTTATTTAAAATATTTACGATTACACGACATTTATGTTTTATTGTTTTTGTTTTAAAATTTATCTTAAATACTTCAACATCTTACCATAAAAAGTGCACTTGTAAGAAATATCTTTGTAAGGTTTCTTTATGTAATAGAATTTATATTCAATCTTTTCCTCATAGATTGGAAACACTTCAGTAAGACACTGGTCAGAAGACGAGTTCTTGAATACAACTTCATCTTTTGTGATGACCAGTTGACCACGGGTAGAGTCAAAACGACAAAACTTCAGTGTGTGGTCCACGCCAATGACCAGCGTGGCTGAGCACTCGGTGAGAGAAAACAGATTGGTCCCTTCGTCAACAGTAATCGTGACTGGATCTTCAACTGGTAATAAGTTTTAATGTTAAAAGTGTTTTTATAATTTAAAATGACTTCAATGTGAGATCAGTTTATACATATTAAAGATCCAAATTGCCATTACAAATGTAAATGTTTATAAATCATTTCATAAAAACGTATAGTAAAAATAAAGAAAAAATGAAAGAACGTTTTGAAATTTAAAAGTCTAATTGGCCTAAAAAAAATTACTAAAATATTATTTATCATTGGCTTCACTTCATTGGCTTCACTAGGAAGCTAATTGTGCGGACTGTACTGGATCTCCAACGTGCTGCTTCGCGGTCCGATAAATTGTGCTTGGGGGGATGGTAATTTGGGGGAGCGCATAAATAGCTGATTTACTAGCTCGACGGCTCGCCGACGACATTTCCCAACGTACAGTTTCAGTATGATCAAATTCAAAACAACTGGATGCTGGTCTGGGGCAGTGGGTGGTCAGTGGAAAAAAATGGTGCGATGGTTGACCCTCTTAGTGTATCGAAACGGGGGACAACAAACCTAGTGACCCATCTTTTTTAAATTATTATTTTTAATAATTTACATATTTGATTTATTCATATTTAGTATTCACCATGTGAAAACAAATATTCTTTTTAAAAAAAAACCTTCCTAAGGTTTTTGTATTTTAAAATTTTTAACAAATTCAATTAATTTGACGTACCTGCGCAATTATTAACTGTTGAAATGGAACAAAAATTACAAAATTATAATTTACAGTTTATTTAAAAAATGCATTTGTTTTTAATATGTAGCTGGTCTTGGCGATAGAAATTAATTTGTGCAGAAAACTAAATACAAAACATTCAATGAAGATAATTTGGTAAATCAGACCAACTATTTAAACCCGATGAAATATAGTGTTAATTTTAAGTAAGATACACTGAATCATTCAAGAAACTCAAATTTAAATGCACTACTCGATTCAAATGAAAAAAAAAAATACACAGTATTTTATTTTATGCTCTATACAATAGTTATTTATATGATTGTTAATTTGAAGTAATATGTTGAAGTATTATAGTATATCGGGTGTAAAAAGCAATGGAGTTTTTGAAAGGTTTAACTTTTTACGTTTGCCAGAATAGGAAGAAGCAAAGCATTTATGTAAAACTGTTCTTTAATTATTCGAGAAAAAAAAGTTTTTGATTAGTGTATTATTTATTTTAAAGTAACCACTACATAAGACCATGATCAGTGCCGTCTGAAGACATGGACCCACTACCCACTGGGCCCAGAGCCTGCGCATCTATAGCGTCTCACGTCCCTAGGGTCATCAAGGTTACCTCTATTTGGGATCAGTGCCGTCTTAAGACTTGGACCCACTGCCCACAGGGCCCATTGCCTCGCGCTTCTAGAGTGTCTCACGTTCCTAGGGCCATCAAAGTAACCACTACTTATAACCAATGCCGTCTTAAGAAATGGACCCACTTCCCACTGGGCCCAGAGCCTCACTATTCTAGAGGGTCTCACGCTACTTGTGGGATCAAGCTGCTAACTTTGTTAATGAATAGAAAATTATCTTTAGGTAGTATTATGGCTTTCAAATTACATCAAGCAATAGATTTAAAACTTTTTTCGATTTTCAAATAAATTATACTTTTTAAAAAATATATTTATTGTTCGTATTAATTTTAGAACAAAAATCAGGCTTCTTTTCTTAAACGGGGTTGAAAAATAAGTGGGGGTCGAGGGGGATAAACAAAATCAAGAATTTTACAATAGTTGCCATACGTTCATAGCTTAGTTATTCATATGAAGAATGTTATAATAGTTTGATTTTGAAATTCTGTTAACTGAATTGTTTTGTAAATGTACACGTTTTTAACTTCCCTCCGAAAAACAATTTATTAATGAATAAATTATGCCCTCCGTATGTAAATCTTACAATTTTTTTTTAATGACCATTCAATGCCTATACAATTCTCTTTTTTTTAAATTATCATTTTCAATTAAACTTAATTCTTCAATTTAACTAAATAAATAAACTACCACAAATGACATCCGAATAGCATTGAGTCTAATGGGACCCGGGTGAGAATGGCGGCGCAGCATGTCGGTCCATTTTGACAAAATGCTATTCCGATGTCATTTGTGGTAATTTATTTTAGTTAAACTGAAGAATTAAGTTTACAAACATATAATCCATTCAATTATCTTTCATTTGATACCTCATTTTGTCTTACAAACCCAACAATAATATTTTTTAAAGTTTTTTTTTAATCCCACCCTCTCACTTCTGGTACCCGGGTACGAATAGCGCTTCGTATAATAAAAGAATACAAATAGTTAGTACTTATCTCATTTTTTTTCTTAAACTTATCATTTTGGTGTATGTGCCATTTATTTTTATAGATTTTCGCCTACAACCCCTGGCGGCAAAACCTGACCATGCTATACCTAACAAGTACACACATTTGGTAACACATTCTTCTGTAAGAACAAACCTTCATTAAATACATTTAAAAATAAAACAACGATTTCTTTTCAATAACACATAATTATAAACTTACAGTTTATAACACATCCGAAGTTCACCTGCCTCCTGCAGTCCTCAGTATAGTTAAGATTCACATAGAGTGTGTTCGTCTCTATAGTGATGCCCTTAGTTATACATTCTGAGAATTGCGTGTCGGGACTTTCAAAGATGTGAAAGTACATGGTGAGATAAGGATTGAGCAATCCTTCAACGCAAAACTCAAACTTGTGGACGCCACACGTTGAGATGTTTTCTGAGCACATCGACTTGGACAGCAAATTCATACCGCCGTCGACTCGAAATCGTGGAGGTCCTTCTTCGCCTGCTGAGAAGAGTTTAGAATTATATTTTATTGCAATGGTGAACCATTTTTTTTAGTTGAACCACATAATTTAATAAAGACGTTTTTAAAGATTTACTAACAATGAATAAGAATGAAAAAAAAATATATTAGAATGATTATGATGGCAAGGATATTGCAAGCTAATTTTGTATTTCATCAAAAGTAAATTGATAAATTAGAAAACTCCGTCTGAAATTATTTGCTAACGCGTCCATTGACTCAGTATTGACTTATGTCATTTAAATACGTCTTATAAAGTTGAAAATAAAATTGGTCTCAATTCGTTTGGACTGACTGTCAAGTAGAATGAGACCGCCTCGCACAATCGCATCCTTTGGTTATCACGTCGCTGTTTGTCATTTAGAAGAGTTGCGAACATGAACTGAAATGATTTTTCTTGAGATGACTGGAGCGAGGATGATAAAGTTTATTATAAATATTGGCCAGAGATTGGCGGCTTTTGGGAATATATGTATATATATATATGTATATATATATATATGTATATATATATATATATAAGATTCTTGAAATGACTTATATATTATTTTTTATTTATTGTATATATTGATTTTCAGAAAATAAATAAATACATATTTTAAAAACGTTTTACAATTCTAACATTTTAAACACAAGACATCTAATGCATTTCAATGTAATATTGACTCAAAAGTGATCATTTTTATTTGAAAACCGCTGGGGGAGCGCTTGTAAATTCATGCAGATTGTTGAACAAAAGAATGTTTGTATCTTTCGGTCCTAACTTTAAAGAGAAAGAATTAGCTCTGATCAAGTTGATGTGCGTGCGGTATCTGTGCTGCAGAGGGACGGATGTATCAGTTGCACGTTAGAGTGAGTTTATTACATGTTTGTCTATGCAAAAATTATGTCATTTTAAATTTTTCTTGAAATATATCAAACGTTTTGGGTGACTTTTTTTAAAATACATTATTTGACCGCGTTCATGCCCTTTTGGCTTATTACTTTTCGTGACTCCTAGGTACTACTTATTTGTCTCAACTTACTCTAAACTTTGAAGTTTATTGCGTGATCTGCAATTCTTTGATTCACTTCCGGAAATCGACAACATCTTCTTTCGCCTTCAAGACATTTAAATGCAGGATTTTTTTATCGCACCAAATGACAAAGCTTGTAAATTATTTGAGGTAAAAAAGTTTTCCCCTTCAAATAATACGCCGATGATTGGAACAGTGCTGCTTGTGCTCGTCATATCAATGATTTATCTTGTGTACAGTGGAGGGGGAGAGAACGCAACCTTGTGGCACCCCGGTACGAATTTCTTTAGCTAAGGATAATTGGTCGTTCACCTTTACATTTCTAAGGCGATTTCTTTTTTAAAAAATTCCAGTATTCCTTCTTGAATATCTGAATTAACACCTAACGAAGCCATCTATAGTCTTTTCAACAATATTAACTTTGCGTACTTGTTATTGTTGGCAGGTTTGTAAGCAAACAGCTGGAGGGTGAGGATTTGCGGTACTTCGTTAAAAACATTTGTCTCATGATAATTTTCTCAACACATGTCGTTACAAATAAACGTAAATGCTTATGTATCACAAAATGAGTGGCTGGGCGGATGGGGGCTAGTTAACCCTGGCTGGCAACTCATCTAAGAGAAGGAAACTCTTAATCGAAACCCGGAGATGGAGCCCCGTAGGCGAATACATTGATACAATGAAAATTCCGACAACTTCTCTGACGCAACCGGTGCCAAGCTGTACCATCCTTATATGGTGTTCCCTTGGGGGCCATCCAGGTGCGTGGAGATGAGGCGATTTCCTGTCAGCTTAAAGTCATACAGAAACAATTCCAGGCCTTATGATATCATACCGCGAAGTCCCATCAACATCAAATTGTGACGGATAGATGACAGCAAAAAAAAATATAATAATGTTATGATAAAATTTATAGGCTAATTACCTACCGTGAATGGTAGGCAAGGTGACAAATTCAGTAGTGAATAAAATATCTGGAAATATCTGTTTGGTGTACACCACTTCAAGATAGTTTTTACTGTAATTTACATGTGCCGTCACATTCACTATAAAATACCATACAGAAAATGTCTTTAATCTACAGTAGCATTCCTCTGGCTGGTTTTCTGAACATTCAAATGCACAACCTGGGCAGCTCTGTGGTGTAAGAAATAAATGAAGATGTATTGCTATGTGACTTTTAGAATGTAATTTTTTTTCTTATATTTCAAACGAACTGGTATCTTGTCCTTAATATTTCCTCTATAAGTCTATAGCGCTGTGCAAGAAATATAACCAGTATAGACTGTTGGTTATTTGGGAATTGTAGAGACATTCTGAAAACAATTCTTTTCAGACATTGTTCCAGTGGCGTAGGGAGGGGGTTAGTCTACCCCGGGCTATACTTAATTCCTTTTATGGGGGGTTGGCATTATCGGCCATCTGAATAAATTTGATCATGGAACGGGTGGAAAAAGTATTGGGTCTGCCCAGGGTGGAACTAATCTTATCTCGGTCTGCGTCAAAATTAGTCACAATGACAACTCGGGCTAACTATGATATCACCAATTGCCCCACATAAAATTAATGCATTACATTTTGGGGTACCCATTAGGGTATGCTATTTGCCCTTGGATAGTTTCATTCCTGGAATCTATGTAGATCAAATATATTTACATAATTAAAGGAAAATAATATGTTTGTTTAAGAAAAGTATCTTAATTGCTACATGCACTTAGCATACAGTGTCATTTTATTGGGAGGGTGGGGCGACGAAATCGAGGGCTACTGAAAGATGGCTCCAAAAGCGAAAGCGGGCAAGATTTTGGGCAGGTTTATGATAAAATCAAAATCCCGGGGGGGGGGGGGGGGGGGGGGCGGGGCGGGATTTTTTGGAGTAACACCGAGACAGCTTTCTTTGCCGACCGTTTAAACGCAAGTCATCTATCATCGCTAAATTTGACATTAAAGCACGCGATGTCAGGCATAACCTGTGTCATTCCCGTGCCGTCATAGTGAGCGGCGTGGAGAGGGCAAAGTAGAAATCTAGGGGGCTGAAATCGCCCAAGTCAAAGTGAGGATTGGGTGGGTGACGTTAATGGACGCCCGCAGTATGGATCAAGGTCGGTCATAAGACATCCTTGGAATATAATTAATTAATTTTAAAAATAGGAGTAGTTGCACTTTGTCACTATGAAATTGAAATAGATTATTAAAAAAAATAATATTTTTTCATTTTTTATATGTCACAAATGACCAGGGCTGAGAAGGGAAACGAAGGGCGTAGGTACCGGACAAAAGTAGTATGGGTGAGAGAGTGGTTAACCTGACATCGGTAGAGTTTATGGTAGTACAGTGAAGACACAATAGCTTGGGAGGCAGGGGGGCTCCAGGTGGACAGTGTGGGAACAGGTATCACGAATGAGTTCGAGTAATGCCTTTACTATTTTGCTGTTTATAGTGGATTGCTCACTAAGACCATGGGAAGCGTTAGATTAATCATCATTGACAGAAAACAAAAACGACGTGATATATAATAATACGTTGACCGAGACATAGAACAGGCTTCCAGGGCTGAATTATCTTGCTGGGAGAATGCTGTCTTTAATGATGTAGCATTTCAATAACAGTGGGACGCTTTCTAATTGGGTTTATAGTCACGTGACGGGAATTATAAGGGAACAGTTTTTGAAGACACGGGTAGAAGATATTCGTGGACACTCCCTAGGAAGTGATTGACGCAGTGGTGCTTGTAGTAGTGGATGACAAACTGCAATCAGACGAATGGTATAGGAACGTAGATGGAAATTATATTTAAATAGCTCATATCAGGAAAAAAAACAATAATTTAGGGCAACCGGTCCAAAACTAAATATTGCAAAATGGTTGTACAAACTCAGAAACCTACTAAATTATGTCACACATAAACGGAAATATTGCTTTTTATATTACATTAAATTCCATCCACTCGTGCATTTATAGCTTATATAATTTTAAAAAAAAACACTTTAGGGTCCCCGACCACAAACAGGATATTGTGAAATGGTTATACTAATTAAGAAACCTACTTTTATGTCACACACAAATTGAAATGTCGCTATTTGTATTTGATTGAAATTCCATCCATTCGTTTAAAAAAAAAAATATAGTTATATTGCTCATATAAGACAAAATGAAATAAGGACCGCTGGCCTGAAACGGAATATTTTAAAATGGTTGTACTCAGTTATATACCTTTGCAGACGGGCGCATATTAAGTCACCAAAGTTTTATCACAATCGGATGAATGGTACAGGAACGCATACGTCAATTATATTTATATAGCTAATATAAAAGTGGAAAACGAATTTAGGGCCCCCGGTTACAAAAAGAATTTTGTACAATGGTTTAACTACTTCAGTAACCTACTTATTATGTCACACAAAATTTAATGTCCCTATTTGTATTTGATTAAAATTCTACCCACCAAGGGTTGTAATGACTTAGAAAAATTCGCGGGCTTGTGGGCAAAAACTCACCAAAGTTTTATCGCAGTCGCATCAATGACAGAGCCGTGAGAAAGCCGCTCCTAGGCAACCGTTTCGTCCCGCCACTACTAACGTCCCGACCGAAAGACTCCTTGGGTGGTGGGGGGTGGTAACGCAACACTTACCCCCCGGAGTGGAAGCAAAGCCGTCCTGACACACAGAGAGTGGACTGCGGACGCTTTAAACGCAGCGTCCTCGGTCGACCATGCTTCCCCTAGGTCAAGGGGGAAGTTCCCAGCGCTCTTCCGCACGGGCTGGCGTCGGGGAGACCTTCAGTGCGCTGGCGTGTGTAGGGGAGCGCCGGGGGGGCATTAAGAGCTCGCGCTCGACGGCCCACTGACACCATCTCTAATGCGACATTTTCAGTATAGGATCGTATACGTTTTTAAAATATATTTATATAGCTAATATTGGAGTAAATGAACGTAGGGACCCATGCTCAAAACGGAATATTTTTAAATGGATGCAATAATTCAGAAACCTTTGCGGGTGTGCGTACAGCAATTCAACAAAGCTTTATCGCAATCGCATAGATGGTGAAGTAAGCGTGTTATGTAGACGACGCGTTTACGTCATCTTTCCCCGTTGAACTGTAGCTGACAGCAAGCTCGGAATCGCATTCAGGGCTTGGCTAGCTAAAAATAGTCTTTGACCTTGTTTACGACTAAATACAATCTACAGCCTTTATTATTATAAGAATTCTGTAGCATAATTTAGAGAAAGCAGTATAGAAAAACAACGTGTAAGCACTTTCTAGAGACATAAGTAAAACAGACTATAAAAGGAGACACGATAGAATTTTGGCAATCATTTATCACGATATATTTTTGTTTATACGAGACAGAGATTTGTTTACTAAAGTTTGCTGTATGTGTGTAGATTCCTTTTCAACATTGTCACTTTTTTTACAAAATTGGATCTTCTTCAACATTGTACCGGTACAAGCCAATCATTATTCTGTAAGGCAGTAGCTTAGATTTTCTTTCTGATTTTGGAATTCATTATTAACATAATAAAATCTATAATTTGTAAATGGCCCTGGTTTGGGTATCGTATTCGTTGTTATTGTACTGGACATATGGTATAAACTGTGTCTGTGTACTGTTATAAAACGAGCCATAATTATTGAAATATGATATGTATTTCTCCATACTGATAGCAGTACGTAAGAAGCGCATAGGGGATTTATTATTGCATAGTTCTTATTTTAAAAAAAGGGATTTTGAGTAAACAACCAAAAAGAAATTTTTTAAAGGTGTTGTAATTACTTTGAAAAATGCTTGGGCCTATGGAAAACATATCCCCAATGTTTTATCGCAATCGCATGAATGGTATAGGACAGCTTCCGGTTTTTAATTATATTTTTTACCTCATTAAAAACGAACATAGGGCCCCTGGCTCAAGACAAAACATTTTAAAATGGTTGCAATAATTCAAAACCTTTTGCGGGCGTGCACACATCTCACCAAAGTTTTATCGCATTCGGATTAATGGTACGAACGGAAATTTTGTTTTTACAAAGCTCATAATAGGAAGAAAAATAATATTTTAAAAGGGTTGTAATGACTTAGAAAAATGTGCGGGCTTGTACAAAACAACTGAACATCGTTTTATCGCAATTGCATGAATGGTGCAGAAGAGCATACGGGACATACATTCATACAGACATTCAATTATATATATATAATACTGTTCAAAAGATCAAAGGGCTCTCCGGTGTATGAACAAATAATATTATCAGACTAATGCCTATCCAAGAATCTAGAAATTATATATTTTTAAATTATCAAAATTTCCCAGAAATATTATACTCAACGCCAATTTTGTCATCCCAGCTTTACAAGCTCCTAAGAAAAGAGCATTTTAGCCCCAACCTGGGCTATTGCACCACCCACTCTTGAGCGGTTCCATCGAATTCGATAACCACCGTTTTAAACTGAGTTTGGGGAAGGAAGTTGGTCTTGTACTAATTGGTGTTCTGATCTTACCCTCGTCGCGTCCCTGGGTAGATCCCATTTGTCATACAATTTGATACCGATACAAGTTGCGTCTCTGGGAAGGTCTCCTTCGAACTCAAGAGAGACATTCATGAAAATCTTATCCTTACCCGCCAACAGTCCCGATTTACAATATTGGGATTTGGTATGGTCTATCAAAGTAATTTTATCTGGCTGGCTTGTGCTTATTGAAACTGAAACACAAGAAAGTGGTAACAAGAAATGTTCAGCGTAAATGCTCATTGACATGTGTTTTTTTTATAAATTAAAAAAAAGAAGACACTTTTTTTACAAATCTACTTTAACTCAAGAAGACACTTTTTACACATCTATTTTAACTCAAGAAGACACTTTTTTACACATCTACTTTAACTCAAGAAGACACTTTTTTACACATCTACTTTAACTCAAGAATACACTTTTTTACACATCTACTTTAACTCAAGAAGACACTTTTTTACACATCTACTTTAACTCAAGAAGACACTTTTTTACACATCTACTTTAACTCAAGAAGACACTTTTTTTTACAAATCTACTTTAACTCAAGAAGACACTTTTTTACACATCTACTTTAACTCAAGAAGACACTTTTTTTACAAATCTACTTTAACTCAAGAAGACACTTTTCACTTTTTTACACATCTACTTTAACTCAAGAAGACACTTTTTTAACACATCTACTTTAACTCAAGAAGACACTTTTTTTACACATCTACTTTAACTCAAGAAGACACTTTTTTAACACATCTACTTTAACTCAAGAAGACACTTTTTTACACATCTACTTTAACTCAAGAAGACACCTTTTTACACATCTAATTTAACTTAAAAAGACACTTTTTTTTACACATCTACTTTAACATAAGAAGACACTTTTTTACACATCTACTTTAACTCAAGAAGACACTTTTTTTACAAATCTACTTTAACTCAAGAAGACACTTTTTTACACATCTACTTTAACTCAAGAAGACACTTTTTTTACAAATCTACTTTAACTCAAGAAGACACTTTTTTTACACATATACTTTAACTCAAAACTTTATTTTAATTTAGAATCAATCGTGCTGTTACGATAATGGGAGGTTTGGGTTTCATGTCAATACCGGCAAGGATGTAATCCTGCAGGTTGTAGGTTGTTACTCAATGATTATTTTTGTAATCGCTTGATGGAGCATGAAATAGAAATTAAACCGTTGCATCTATACAGATGGTATCGAGTGGTCCAAGTCCTTGTAAAGAACAGAGTTGTAACAGCTTACCTCTCTTCCCTACTGTTTCCTTGCTGAGATCTTATAAATCCACCTAGAACGTCTTTTAAATACAACCAAATGCATATTTTAAACACCAGCAACAGCACCATTTAAATACCACGAAAAAAATCTTTTAATTACCACCGAAACATTTTTGAAATACTTCGAAAATGATCTTTTAAATACGGGCAAAACATATTTTAAATACAAACCAAAAACATGTTTGAATTGTCATTTAAATATTTTTTCACTGGCAACGAAAGTGTCCTTTAGAGCACCATCAAAGGGCATTTTTTAAACACCACCAAAACATATTTTTAGATACCACCCTTAACACTGCTCTCCAGTGCTAATTGTAACCAATATTTAACCAGTGTTATTGTTGTGGCTAGACTAATGTCTAATACTTTTTAATTATTAATATGATGAACTGCTCTGAAGGCCAGGGGCGTAACAACGGCTTGGCATTGGGTCAGTTGCCAAGGGCGCCGGCCTGCGCCAGTTCAAAAGGGCGCCGCTAGATCTCTAATTTTTAAATTTTTATTATTTAACAAATAAATTAGCCAAGGGCGCCAAAAACCCAGTTACGCCTCTGCTGAAGGCACGAGATAAATAAAGAGGTTTCCAATCACCATTTAAATTGTATTTACTTTGACATGAAGATTCCCAATTAATAGAATAAAACAATCGTCATCATCTCGCATACTTCATATTTCAAATATGTGTTCCCATTCAATTTTGGTGTAACTTAAATCAGTGCAAGTGAAAATTTGCAGTACAAGAACATACTTCTCCGTGTTCAATCTAATCTTTTTAACTTCCTTCCTCTTTCTCTATATCTCTCTCTCTCTGTCTGTCTGTCTGTTTCTCTCTCTGTCTCTCTCTCTCTCTCTCTCTCTCTCTCTGTCTCTCTCTAACTCTCTCTCGCTCTCTCTCTCTCTGTCTCTCTATGCGCATGTCATTCAAGTTTCATGTTATTACTAAAGTAACGAAAAAAATCTATTCTTATAATTATGGTGCAGTTACACCACAAAAATACCTTTTTAAATACAAATGAAAACGTCATTTTAAGCACCACCAAAGACATATTTTAAATGACACCAAAGCATTTTAAAATTACCCCAATCTTCCTTCAAGCACCATAAAAGACCGATTTCAGGCATCATAAAAGCTTTAGTTTTTTTCGTCACCATTGAAATCGTAATTTTATATATCACCCAAAGCGTCTTCTGAGAGTTCTGTATAGTTTTAGTAAGACAATAATACAGAATGAGGAAAAAAAACTGATTTAATTGAAAAAATGGAACTTAAAAACGTAAGCTGAAGAAGGCATCTATCCGAAACGTCCTTTTTTATTTCTTTTTACAAGCCTAAGGATAAATTATTTCACTATTTATTTACGTCACCCGGATTGAACGCAGTCCATATATCATCAGGAAATTACCCAGAGGTCCAATGATACCATTACATCAACTGCCTTTTGGAATTCTATTTGGGGACATTTCCTCGGAGCATGTTCCAAAATATTTGCCTTAAAATACTAATCTAAAAATGTTGATCCAATCTACACCTTTTTTTTACCAAGATCCTATATTATAGATAATATATAATAAAGAAACAGCAGAGATTATTTGATTTTCATTCTCTCTCGTATAAATAGTAAAACATAATAAATGTTCAAACAAAAATGATAATTACACTTACCAAGAAAAGTAAAAACGGTTAGGAACTGTTTATAAAAAAGATGCTTGTTAATGTTAGTTTCGGCAGCCATATTGAAACATTCCGGAAGTGGTTTGTGATTTGTTTCGTTCTTTACACTGGAAACAAAATTGCGGTGAATAGAGTTACCATGTTTGAGTTTTCGAAAGAAATAATATAAAAAATAAAAATGTATGTAAAATTAATGTGTAAAAAACTACAAATATCAATCTTTTTGCTGTTAGATTTGTATGATGGCTCTATGTAAA
Source organism: Omphiscola glabra (assembly GCA_964017045.1). Classification (NCBI taxonomy): domain Eukaryota; kingdom Metazoa; phylum Mollusca; class Gastropoda; family Lymnaeidae; genus Omphiscola; species Omphiscola glabra. The sequence continues at coordinate 16,455,363 of OZ024810.1, forward strand.
TCAGATTAAAACGATGAATATATCACAATACTGGACTGAAACATATAGTGAGTGAAGGACTGCCTTCAAGCGGTGTGAAGGAAGTAGTGGAAAAAGGTGTGTCGAGATATCACAGGATGACAGTTACGCCAAATTACTTTTAATCTGTCTACAGATCATAGGAGATAAGAAATGCCATGAATGGTGATTCCTTGTTGCTATTGTAACATCAAGGCGGGATGTATGAAGTTCTATCTCGGCCTCCACACTTACACGTATACTAGACATTAGCGTGCGGTGGGGGCGAACTTTGTCGTAAAAGATGTCAGACTTTCATACCGGATTGTAGAGCAGCAAAAACGAACTGCATGCAGAAACTTAGAAACAGACATCTCACCGGTCGACCAATGACTAAGATGGATCCATGATGAAGAGAAGGACGTCCAACAGCTGGGGGGTTCGCGCATGGTGGCGGAAAGCCATGATCGATCCTAATGGAAGGATGTGGTGGAGCAGGCCAGGGCCCTAAATGGGATGTAACACCACTGATGAAGACATTTTAGAATTTTGGGCGAGCAGCGCTAAATTTTCCTATACTTATAGGGACATCTCTAACTCTTCCAACATCCAGACATTAACTAAATTCAATAACGTTGTCTGCCCTTAAGTGTATTCTTTTTGCAGATAGATACTACCTAGCCAGGGTTTCTTTCAGGCATCTCTCCAGGTGTGGAAAAAAAAAGTGGGGGGGGGGGGTGTGATCGTTCATATACGATTTATGTAAATAACCAGTTTTGGTAACCCATAAAAATGAACAGACCTTTCTACTTGACCGTTTTTTTTTTTTTGGTTGTATTTATTTTTTTTTTGAAAATTCATTTATTAACTATGTAGATAACCCACATAAATAGAAAAAAAACGAAAGCCCCATTTCCATTTAGTAATATAAAAAAATATATTCGCGTAACGCACCTACTGCAAGCAGTGTTGTCACTTTTAGCTTTGTTTCCCCCTCCGACCTTGCATTTAAAGATGATAAATAAGACAATATCAACATCCAATTGTTAAGCCCCTAAAATATCCAAGTGCTACTGTAGTCGCAGGGATTGCTGAGCTCACACGATGTTTCTAAAGTTAAGTGACACCTACATTTCTTTAAACAAGCATCTATTCCGTTGCTTTCCAAGTGTAGGATGTTGCAAAACTAAGTTAAATTATTTACTAAAATACATTCCTTTATTTCAATGCTTTATAGGGTGCTGGGTGGCCGAGTGGTCTAAACTGAGCAAATCTCAAGTTGATGGTCTGGAGTTCAATCCCCACCAAAGGCCAGTCAATCAAAAACACCACCAGCACCCCGGGTGGATGGCAACTCATCCAAGATATGGGACTCGCTAACTCAACAGAGGGGATTTGCTTTTGGGAACCAGCTAATAATCCTAGAAAGAATAATCCCTGGCGGTGTGGATCTCGTCACCTTATTTTGAATTTGTTAAACATTTTTTTACATTTTTTTTAAAACACTGTTTCAGTTTATCCAGCTCACGATATGTGATCGAACACATTAAAATGAAAGTTAGAAAGCGACATCATGGAAACATGTCACTATCATTATATACATTTTTATAATGAACACTTTTACCCCTACTATAACAGTCATGCTTTTATGATGAAAAAAAAAAGAAAGAAAGAAATACAAAACAGTTCCAAAACATAAGTGCTTGGAATTCGCCAAAAATGCAAAGTTTTTAGCTTCCTCACCACAGACCACTCAAAAAAAAAAAAAAAACCCGCTCACATACCAAAAAAATCATCAATTAACTGAAAATTATGCTGTTTAATATAAAGGACAAAAGTGCCTCCTGTTAGGACCACCAACCCCCCCCCCCCAAATGCCACCTGGTTAGGGCCACCCCCACTTCCTACGCCAGTGCTAACACTCAAGCTCATTTGCGACGTATACTCTGGGCTGGATTTACAGTTTTAGGCCTCATTTTGAAAAAATAAAAAATTATGCTAAGTTTCTTAAATTCAAAAATATATATATTTTAAATATTACTCCCAATTTTGGGGCCCCTTATTTCTCGGGGCCCCTAGGCCACGGCCTAGTCGGCCTGCCTGTAAATCCTGGCCCTGCATATGCTAACATGTTTAGGGAATGACTCGTCTCGTGCAGTCACACCAGCATCAGGAAGTATGTGTTGCTCCACTATTGGTACTAATGATCACACGCTCCAGTGTCAATATTTACCTCTCAATAGTTAATGCACGGAGTCAAATGCAATGTTTAGTCGGCTAGTTAGATGAGACACTAGTGTATATTCTATATAGTGTGTAAGGTGATCTAATCGAAGATAATTGACAATAAGGTGAATTCGTTCCGGCCATCTCATTCTTTTCTCACGGATCGCTGTAACAAGTGTATTGATAAGAAGATGAGTAAGTATTGCAATTGTCACATTTTGTGATAGATTAAAAGGTGAGGTTCATCCGTAGACTTGGCGAAGATCATTTGTTCTGCATTTTTTCTGCAGAACTGTTCTTTAGATTTCGTTTTACGTAGCACCAAGAGTTTCCATCTTCGAAATGTTTGCCATCCAACTTCAACTAAGCGTATCCCATTGGATAGTTCAGCGTACACTAGATTTTGATGCAGTCTGCTTGTTGTATGATAATTTCACAGTGCGCCCCGCTCCTATCTGATAATTAATGTTACTTTAAGGTAGAGCCTAGACTTTAAAAACCTTGACTAGCTTATAAAAGGCGAACCTCATCTTAAGGTTTCCGGGGCACTCAGCCATTAGGGTTTTCTACCGTTTCAGCGGCCGGTTTACAGAAGTCGGCAGTTGAGATCAGACGAGTGGGTAGCTACGTGTCGGACAGTGCTGTGATTGTGTCGCTGTTACTCGGTTGTAGCATAATGCGTTAGGGCTTTTGTGCCGTGTCACCGCCACGAAAGTGGTCTTTGAGGAAGGCTTTGGCAGTTTCGTCATGGGCCCTTCGCGTTGGGGCTTGGCTGTACCTTCTCGATCAAGGGTATCTGCTCACTAGTTCTGCGTCTGCTCAACGTGAAAATTGAAGGATAACAACGACGTCACGTGTATAGATTTCTCCTACTGTTTGCAGAATGGCGTCGACCATTGTGTAAACCCCCCTCCTAAATTATTTTGGCCCGCATTAATTTTTCATAAAGTATTGCGGCCTGCCTTACATTTTGAGTTGTGCAGGCCTGGTTTAAGCCATCAAGCTTCTTCCCACAGAATGAAGACCAAACTGTTAGTTGGTTAAGATCACACTGGCCAGGAAGCCCTTCCACAGCGCACTTGTTTCAGGGCGTCAAAAATTGCTTCGAATTCTGCATGGATGTTTGTTCTATTTTTGCCACTGGGCCCCGAAATCTCCTCGGGTGAAGAACCCCCCCCCCCCACTTATGGGTACTCAATGAGTGCATCATATCCAGCTCGGTATGTCACGGGAACATTTTCCAGTGTCAGAAGTATATCTTGAAAAAAAATCATTCATGCGTTCCTGGTGCCTGTATCAGTCGTATTGTTTTCATACTTCTTGTGTATGGGTAGGCTAACCGCATCCATAAAAGGACGGTCTTTTTAGATGAACAGTTTGATTCGATGTGGAAGGATGCAGAAATAAGTGCAAAATAAATGGAAGGTTTCTTTAGAAGGAGCACTGTAAGTCAATCTCTAGTAAATGTTTGGTGAATTACCACACTTGGTTATAGATTTGCGTGGAAACTGCCATCTTTTAAGTTTAGTTAGAGTGTAGTTATAATTGGAGATTAGTCCCATCACTGTAAATTATATTAAAATTTTAAAATGAAAATTCAAATATGAAAATTCATATTTTACATATATTCCCCCCCCCCTCTCTTCAGGCCAACCTCCCGAAAGAAAGATCGTCAACCCCTCAAACTTCTGAAATTCTCAAGCGACCCCTGAAATTTTGTCAGGAACCACTTCCCATGCCCATAATCATAACAAAACTCTAACGCGGTAATATATTGCCGGCCACTACTTGGTGGCCGTTTCCGTTTTTCTGATACCAACATACACATATTATTATAAAACATATTTATTTCATCTTCATGACGATACCCTCCTGGCCTTCCTTCAGTTAAGCAAATAGCTTCAATTAATAAATGAGTTTTGAATTACATTATTTTTATTATTATTATTGAATGCAATGACATAACTTTGCAACTACCCACACAGACACAGACACAGACACGCAAACGCCGATCACAAACGTTGGCGACTGCAGTAGCTTCAGCCAGTCAGCATGTCAAAGGAAATTTTTAATTTAAAGTAAATCTCCTTTGCCATGGTCATAACCAAAGAAATGCATCTTGCTTAGTCAAATATCTGTACCCAATTTGCAGAAAATACATTATTATTTTAAGAGCTTCACAGTTTCTTTTTCAGCTTACATTTAGTTTCACTTGAATAACATTTGAGATCTCCCTCAGATTTTTGCCTTTCACATCTGCCTCAGATTTTCATCTTTACTGAATATATTTTCTAGATAGCTAAAATTAATTACTTCTTTAAGTGCCGTTTATCTTAGAGCTACAATATCTTTGATATTTGTATTCGTTCTCAATGCTCTCCAATTCCTTTCATATATTTCAAGCGCTGGCAAATAATTCGTATAGAAAACTATAATTTGCTTTAATGAGATAATTATTCGTATAGAAAACTATAACTTGTTTTAATGATATAATTATTCGTATAGGAAACTATAATTTGTTTTAATGAGATAATTATTCTTATAGGAAACTATAATTTGTTTTAATGAGATAATTATTCGTATAGAAAACTATAACTTGTTTTAATGAGATAATTATTCGTATAAGAAAATATAACTTGTTTTAATGAGATAATTATTCGTACAGGAAACAATAACTTGTTTTAATGAGATAATTATTCCTTTAGAAAACTATAATTTCTTTTAATGAGATTGGGAATCCAGACACAAACAATGACAAAGTGAACGTCTATTAAATATCTTTAAAAGTAAAGCACCATAAATTCACACTTGCCATTAACACAGGTGGTAACGTGTCTACTCCTCTCTGGCCCACCCCCCTCTCATCTTTTCATGTTGTTCGTAGCAGCCATCAACAAAGATGTTAATTATTTATATTTGTGTTTGCCTTCCATGTTGACAGCAGAGTGTGTGTTAAAACTTTTGAAAGGATCATCTCTCAATTTATCCTGTTTGATGGACGCAGAGAAATTTCAATGGGTTGCCACGCATAAGAGGAATCGTAGTGACCTTGACCTCATGACGTGTCCTATAAACTGCACTGGTGTCGTGAAAAACGGTTTTGCAGCGTTGTTAGTCAAAGTTGGCGACGTCTATAACAGCACACTTCAAGTGTTAAAAGCTACGAACACGTTGAACGATTTAACGAACTTCCATTGCCGAAGTGGGGCGAGAACTGTTCCAGCTGAGCCCTGTAACAGAATTAGTGTCTATCGTAAGTACTATATGTTCTTATTGAAAGATTTTAATGAAATACCAAATGGCATTTTTTACAATTCTTAAAAACAAATAATACTCGTGATACAATCCTTCACTGCACTGGGGGTAGCAACGGGTGCACCGAGAGGTAGTGAAAGGTGCACCGGGTGATAACGCCCAAGGGTTGATGTCACAAAAACATGTAGAAATAAATTTAAGATAAATAGAAACAGTGTGCTTCAGATTGGGGTTTCACAGGAGCAGACGAACTCCGAGGTGGTCTATGGGCGCAGTCTGGAGGGGATTGCACCATGAGCGTGCCGCAGTGAGTGACGCAATCATTGTGACGCCACTTCTCAAGATATTAGACTATACAATGTTGGAATCTGTTAATTTTCCTGGTTCCTTAGATATAAACCTGATCGCTATAGTGACCCCTATAAACAACTATAGCATTGTCTCCTTAATGTGCCTATTTCAAATTGCAGCTGCAACAGTTTCATAGCCGATTCAATATTTAAACATTATCAAATTTAATAGGGAAGGATTTTATTCTCAGGAACACGAGGAGTTACTGATGTATCCTTGCGCATTATGTGTTTTCCTCTTTCCTGAGGGTGGATGTGGCAATCTTGTACAACTCTTACCTAATTCGGAAGGGGGGGGGGGGTATTTTTTGTACAAAGTTTTCCTGAGAGGTTCTTTTGTACAAGTCTTTCCTGGAAGGGTCTTTTGTACAACTCTTTCCTGGAAGGGTCTTTTGTACAACTCTTTCCTAGGAAGGGTCTTTTGTACAACTCTTTCCTGGAAGGGTCTTTTGTATAACTCTTTCCTTGAAGGGTCTTTTGTACAAATCTTTCGTGGAATGGTCTTTTGTACAACTCTTTCCTGGAAGGGTCTTTTGTACAACTCTTTCCTGGAAAGGTCTTTTGTACAACTCTTTCCTGGAAGGGTCTTTTGTACAACTCTTTCCTGGAAGGGTCTTTTGTACAACTCTTTTCGGAGAGGGTCTTTCGTACAACTCTTTCCTAGGAAGGGTCTTTTGTACAAGTCTTTCGTGGAAGGGTCTTTTGTACAACTCTTTCCTGGAAGGGTCTTTTGTACAACTTTTTCTTGAAAGGGTCTTTTGTACAACTCTTTCCTGGAAAAGTCTTTTTGTACAACTCTTTACTGAGAGGGTCTTTTGCACAACTATTTCCTTGGGGGCGGGGGTATTTTGTACAACTCCATATATTTATCCTTTTTTGGGTTGGCCGTAGGTTTTGGGGGTGGGGGATAGAGAGTAGGGATAAATACAAATAATAACTTTTTGGAAAATTGAACCCATTATCAATCTTTACAGAGGTGAAGTAGTCTAAGTAATAGTGACTATTTTATTATACACGTCGTAACAGGTTCAGTGTCATACACAATAGGAATCTAGCCTCAATACTCTATATAGTATATAAGTAATGACTCGCATATTAATTATCTCCACACATTCATATCTGTCACAGAGAGAGAAAATTTGGGTTGGGAGCATAAACTGAAGAAAAGTTAGAAGGGGTGTGAACTGGAGAAAAGATGGAGACGGGGTGTGAACTGGAGAAAAGAGAGACAAAGGAGTGTGTGCTGGAGAAAAGAAGAGACGAAGAGTGAGCTAAAAAAAAGAGAGAAAGGAGTGTGAGCTGGAGAAACGAGAGTAGGGGGTGCATGTTTGAGAAAAGAGTCAAATAGGTGTGAGTTGGAGAAAAGAGAGGATGGAGTGTGAGCGGGAGAAAAGAGAATGAAAGGGTATTAGCTGGAGAAAAAAGAGAGACGGTTGTGAGCTTTTGAAAAGAGAGAAAGGAAGGTGAGCTGGCGAAACGAGAGAAGGGATGGTGTGTTGGAGAAAAGAGAGAAAGGGGATGTGAGCTGGAGAAAACAAATAAGGGGATGTGCGCTGGATATAAGAGAGAAGGGGATGTAAGCCAGAGAAAAGAGTGAAGGTGTTAGGTAAGAAAAGAGAGAAGGATGTGTGATCTGTAGAATGTAGAGGAGTTGTAAGCTGGAGAAAAGAGATAAGGCTTGCGACTTGGAACAAAGAGAAAATGGGTTGTGACCTGGAGAAAATATAGAGGGTGTGAGCTGCATAAAAATATAGAAAGTAGTTTGAGCTGGAGAAAGGAGTGGGGTCCTGACCTGGTGAAATGAGAGGGGATTTGAGCTGGAGTAAAAAAAGGTGGTGATGAAGTGATCGGATGCAGAGTTTTTGAACACAGCACTCAATGATTAGTGCAAAAATGATGAATCACTTCTGAGCCTTTGGTATTGTGTGTACGGAGCCGGTGGTATTGTCTGTACAGAGCCGATGGAATTGTGTGTACAGAGCTTGTGAATTGTCTGTTAGTAAGCCGATGCTTTGTTCGGTAACCGATACAAAAATTGTTCATAAAACGTGTGCGTTGACCTATGTTATTCCTTAAAAGGGACGTTCGTTATTTCAGCTTTCACTGTTATTCAAATTGCATGCTTGTTGTATTATTATCCTTTAATGATGAGAGAAAATGTTACTGCTCACAGCTAGTTGTAAAATTATCCTTTAATGATCAGAGAAAACATTACTGCTCACAGCCAGTTGTATTATTATCCTTTAATGATGAGAGTAAATGTTACTGCTCACAGCTAGTTGTAAAATTATCCTTTAATGATGAGAGAAAATGTTACTGCTCACAGCTAGTTGTATTATTAACCTTTAATGATGAGAGAAAATGTTACTGCTCACAGCTAGTTGTAAAATTAACCCTTAATGATGAGAGAAAATGTTACTGCTCACAGCTAGTTGTAAAATTAACCCTTAATGATGAGAGAAAATGTTACTGCTCACAGCTAGTTGTAAAATTAACCTTTAATGATGAGAGAAAATGTTACTGCTCACAGCTAGTTGTAAAATTAACCCTTAATGATGAGAGAAAATGTCACTGCTCACAGCTAGTTGTAAAATTAACCTTTAATGATCAGAGAAAATGTTACTGCTCACAGCTAGTTGTAAAATTAACCTTTAATGATCAGAGAAAATATTATTTCTTACAGACGAAGAGGCCGACCATGCAAGCCCCACTGTCAATGCTCTGGCAGGAGTAGCCGCCTTTGTCTTTGTAATTGCTGTAATTGGTATCATAAAATGTGGTAAGTAGGCATGATATTTTGTGCAGGAACTACAAATATTCGTGTTTGAATTGAGCTTGCTAAATAACGTTGCCTTGTTGTTTACTGTTTTGTTGTTGTTGTTGTTTTCTTGCCCTGTTCATTTTGTCGGCAATGGTAGTTGTTGGGGAGTGGCTCGAGTTCTAGTTATTAGTCAACTAATAGTGTATCAGGTCAAATATTGATTGTACATCAAGAAAAGACTAATTAACATTGCTGAAATACCGCACCGAGAGGTGAGGTGAGTCACGCAAATATTCATCAACAATGGCAAGTCATGTCCATCGGCCACGTCCACCGGTCTTGTCCTCTGATCTCATCATCTGTTACTGTCCACCAGTCATGTCCACCGGTCCTTCAGTCCCGTCCTCCTGCTCCGGCCACCAGTCCTAACGACTGGTCCTTTCCAAAGTCATATCCAACCGTCTTGCCCATCCGTGCCGTTCTCCATTCCTGTCCACCGGTCCTGTCCTTCGGTCCATTCCACTGGTCATGTCCTCATTATTCACTTTATTGTGTGCATTGAGTAAAGATAATTAATTCTATACATCCCTTAGTGCAGTGGTTCTCAACCTTCTTAATGCGGCGACCCTTTAATACAGTTCCTCATGTTGTTTTGACCACCCAACAATAATTTTTTTCGTTGCTACTTCATAAATATGCTTTTCTGATAGTCTGAGGCCACCCCTTAAAGGGGTCGTGACCCACAGGTTGAGAACTGCTAATTTAGTGTGTTATTATTTTAATAACTTAACGATTAGGTGTTGACTTGTGTCAAAGTGGCCCCTTTGGGTTGTCCACTCCTGCCTAATAATTTGTCCACTTGTGCCTAATAGGTAGTCCAATCAACCTTACGACTTGTCCACTCATGCCTTATTGGTTGTCCAATCCTGCCTTATAGGTTGTCCAATCCTGCCGTATGCGTTGTCCACTTCTGCTTCAGACTATCCCACAAACAAATTAATATTAGCAAATGGGGAGGATAGCTGTAAATGGTTGTGAAAAAATATATATACAGCTGGATGGGAGTAAATAGAAGTTTGATATATCAGGAAAGTTATGTGAGGAATTATATAAAGAGGGGAGATAATGAGGTATATAAGGAGGGAGATAATGAGGTATAAAAGGAGGGAGATAATGAGGTATATAAGGGGGGAGATATTGAGGTATATAAGGAGGGAGATAATGAGGTATATAAGGAGGGAGATAATGAGGTATATAAGGAGGGAGATAATGAGGTTATACAACGAGGGTATAGAATAGGGTGAGTTAAGAAGGGGAGATAATGACGTTATATAAAGAGGGGAGATAATCAAGTGATATAAAGAGGGAATACAATCAGGTGAAATAAGGAGAGAACGTGATTCATTCAAAGCAATATAAATGATACGCTCAGCGGCGAATTTGTTTTTACATTTTAAAATTTATTTTTAATATGAAATTCCCGTGCAGTTAACCATTGAAATACAATTTTCTCAACAGTGAAAACCAAGTTGTAAGTTGAGAAATTCGCATTGAAATGACATGTGGCCTGCTAACTATAACTTTAACTATCTCAGAGACATTCGCTTTGATATGAGACATGTCCTGTTAGCTATAACCTTACATATCTCAGAGACATTAAGCTATAAGCTTATCTAACACCAGGGACTACATTTATATTGTCTGATAAGAAAGCAAAAGCAAGATTTAAAAAATGGGTTTAGAAAAAGAAAATTTCCGAGATGTCAATCATGTCATATTATCCAATAGCAAAACTTAACTCAGTAATGTTTTAAATTTTAATTCTAAAGAATTGACTTGTAATGAGAACCAAGCTTTTCAGATATTAAAATACATTTAAATAATTTATTGATTGAAAAATATAATACAAAATTTGAACAGTGGGGGAGGGAGCGCTTCATAATGGATAACCAACATATGATACAATGGTAAGGGTTTACAATTTGAAGATATTTCCTGATTAGCAACAAGTTCAAATGTTCATTATAGCAAAAGCCTTTAGTCTTTGCTGATATTCATATTTTTATGACTTTAATAAAACTGATTGTTCGAATTCTATATTGCACATTTGATTTCTTTAGAGGCAAAATATGTTACATAAATATGTGGACATACATATTTTCAACAGAAAGAAGACGCAAACGGAGACAGTTACTTCACCATCGGAACCATTCAGTGAAAAAATAAAACGTTTATTCCACAAAAGGGAGCTGCTAGAATGTGCCCCAATCGCTAGCGATACAGCAGAACTTGACTTGGTCACAATCAACACAACGCAATCTCATGGTGTTGACGATAGCTTACAATACGGATACTTGCCAATAAATAACAATACACGCATTTTAAGGGCCCGTGTTCACCAGGGAGATCCATTTATGTTTAAAGGACTGTACTGTGGCACGCAGTGCTGTGCCATGGCTATGACGATGATTCTGAGAGCGTCCATCCTGCCGATATCACAGTGGACCAAGGACATAGTCACGCACAACATGATGAGCGGTCATCGTTTGTACGGTACTGTGCTGCACAAGCAATACATCAATAGTCATCCTGAGATGGCCGACGTTGGTCACAGTGTTCCTGGGCGATTTCTGCATGTGAGGGACTTTAACGTCGTTAAGAACTGCGTGGTGCTCTTTGAAAAAGTGTTTACCGTACATTACGCAGAGGAGTCTCCCCTGTTTGGAAGCTTGATGGATAATGATAATCCCAAAGATTCTGAAGATGGCCCAGGTAAAACTCTGCTCGCCTCTTTAAATGCGCTGTTCCAAGATCACACTTCTGGGATTTTTATCGCAGGTAGCAAAGCAATGGCTGTGATCAGTTACGAAGAATTGTTTTACTTTTGTGATTCCCATTCGTGTGGTCCCGATGGTGAACCGACAGCCGACGGAAAGGCCTGCGTCATTGAAGTTGACTCACTGGAGGCGCTGACTCATCATATCAAGCTATCATTTTGTGATAACAGGCGTACTTTCACACTAGATCCTGTTGATGTCAAGGTCAGTTCTGTCATAGCGTCGACAACTTAGTTAACTTACTTTAGTCAGCTTTCAAACCCACAATACCTGGCCAAAAGTTTATTAGTCTGCTGGCTGCTACAAAGTTGGCTCAACATTAATCCGCCTAACGTTTAATGTTAAATTTCAAAAGCAAGTCTTCTGCAATCATTCACCATTACTTAGCCAAGCAAAACGAATAATTCAGCATTGGGTTCAAGATTATCACACATGTCAGTTGTCCAGAACGAAGTAAAGATAACACAATTTTTTGAAATTCCTTTCTACACGAAGAAGATGGGAATATAGTCATTGGCAGTAAAAGCACTGAAAAAAGAATTGCTGACCTGAATTTAACAAGTTCGACTATACATACGCTTGGACGTCGTAAATTATTCCATAGTGTCAGCAGCGGAAGGAAAGTCGTAAACTAGTCACTAGTGGCAGGACGGTCCTAAACAACGTAATATCTATCATAGCAGGGCAGTCTTAATTAATTCAGTATTGAAATGACAGTCGTCAAAGCTGAAAAGTGCTGTGAAGAAAAAAACACATAGATATCATCATGATCCAATCAAAACTGGTATAATGGCTTTTTATGTGACTCAGAGTCTCTAGGGGAGTCAGACTAAAAACTCACATTGGTATCATCATGGTCCAATCAAGGCTGGTACAATGGCTTTTTGTGTGACTCAGAGTCTCTAAGGGGGATTCAGACTAAAAAACCCGTGGCTATTTTTCATGGAAACTCTTCCTTGACCTTTATGATCATCAGCAGTATTTAACCTTGTCAGATACAACTGATAATGTCGCATAGGATATGGCGACGGTGGGCTGTCGAGCACGAGCTCTTAATGCCCCCCCCCCCGGCGCTCCCCCACACAAGCCAGCTCACTGAAGGTCTCCCCGACGCCAGCCCGTGCATTAGGACGCCGAAAAATCCGCCCCCCTTGACCTAGGGGAAGCCCGGTCGACCGCGGACGCTGCGTTTAAAGCGTCCGCAGTCCACTCTCCGAGGGTCAGGACGGGTTTGCTTCCACTCCGGAGGGGAGGTGTTGCGTTACCACCCTCCACCACCCAATGAGTCTTTCGGTCGGGACGAGTAGTGGTGGGATAAAACGGTTGCCTAGGAGCGGTTTTCTCACTGCCGCGTAGCTAGAATCATCGGCATGGGTTTTGGCCGCCACCCAAGCCTCATATCCATCAACGGCAACAAGTAATCTTGTTAGTCGCTAACTCCTGTTGCGTTGGGAGTCATGCGTATGGCCGATACAACTAAAAGATCTGACTGTGCTAATAAGTACGTCAAAAGTACCTCACCACGTCAGCTACAATAATAGAATCTCAAACACGTAAGCCGCAACCATAGAACTCTGAAAATGCCAGCTACCACAATGGACTCTGACCATATCACATTGCCAGTCTTTTTTTGACAAAATTTAACGTCCGTGGTAGTTTGGTTCCTACATTTTATTGCTGTGTCATATTTTATACAGACGTTATTTGAAAGCGAACACAGAAATTTAAGACTCAGTTATCTTTTTTTTAAAATCAAGTCGGACATCCATCAAGCTGCTCTCGCCCTTTAAGGAACATTAGTTAGTATCTTCGGGTGCTGGGTGGCCGAGTGGTATAAACTGAGCAAATGTCAAGTTGATGGTCTGGAGTTCACTCCCCAGTGAACGAAAAACATCACCAGCACCCCGGGTGGATGGGACTCGCTAACCTTGGACGGCACCCCGGGTGGATGGGACTCGCTAACATTGGACGGCAACTCGTCTAAGAAAAGGAAACTCTTAATTCAAACCCGGAGATGGAGTCCTGAAAGGCGGATAACATTGATACAAAGAAACAGCCCGACAATTCCCTGATGCCAAGCTGTATCATCCACATGATATTCCCCTGGGGTTATCCAGCGACGTGGAGAGAGGCGATTTGCTGTTGGGAACCAGCTTATAATCCTAGAAGAATAATCCCAGGCCTTGTGGATTCGTCCTGCAAATTCCATACCATCGTAACCTTGTCACGGACGTATGCCAACAACAAGTTAGAATATTGATACACGGTCGAATTTGTATGTGGCGTTAACAAATATACGATTGGTAAGTTTAAGAACAAATAAAACAAAAACATATTATCCAATATATGATGTACATTGTTTTAACGATTTCTCTTCTACGATTGGCATTACTAAGGTACTGTGCATCTTTTGAGAGTACTAAAATGTTGTGTTTACTTTTAGAGTACTAAGATGTGCGTACTTTAAGATTGTTAAGATGTTGTTTTCTGTGAGAGTACTAAGATTCTGTGTTTAATTTGAGAATACTAAGATGTTGTGTTTACTTTTGAGATTATTAAGATTATGTGTTTACTCTGAGAGTACTAAAACACTTTGTTTGCTTCCAATTCGTTTCGCACGTAAACTTTTGTTCAATAAAAGAATTCTCACAGCTATCAGAGTACAGCCTAAAGGAGTGTAAAATAAACTAATCTCAAAATGCTAACTCACAAATGACGAACTCGTATTGCACCAAATGTTTGCTTTGCATCAATGCTGCTTATTAGTTTGTAGACCACATTTTCATTTATTAATCTTTTCTTTTAACATAAATTTAATTTTTAATTTTTATCATCGTTTTATATTATTTTTTTAAGATTGATTTAATATTTCGCTTCATTTAGTGCTGCCATAAAGATGTTCGTTATCTCTGATCTTTGCTTATTCAATGCTTTTTTTTTTTTTTAAAGTCATTAAGAGCTGCTGGCCTAAATATAAAAATCAGCATGCAAAAAGCAACAAACGAAAAAAAAAGGACAATGTTACACGTCATCAGAACATAATTCACTTTTTCAAAGAAATATTCACATATGTAGTCATCATGTTTGATCAGGATGAACTACCCGATAACTGTAATGCTTCATTAACGCTTTTATTTTATTTGGCAATTTTTGTGACATTTTTAATTAAGCGAACGTCTTTTTACTGCTTCATTTTGAATGTCTCATCCACGTAAGTTGACTATTGTTAAATGAGTAGTTGGTCAATGATAATGATCAATGCATTGATCTTGGGCCCTCAAAATATAGAAAAAGAAGAAGGGTAGTGTTTATTTTTGACTCACTGACTTAATTTTCTAGTACATTTATAGTGGACACTTTAAGATTTCTACATTATCTCTCACATTTTAAAAAAGGTGAATTCTTCCCTTCTAAATTATATTTAAAGACATATTTCTAAAAATTCACTATGATCCGTTATCTGTATTATTTGTCTAACAACCATGTTTTTGATCTATATTAAAATCCTACAACCTCTTGGCTCGTTATCTTTGTTCTTAAAAGCGGTATGTCGTTACGGCTGACCCTCTCATTAAAAAAAAATCACGATTAATTGTTTCTTGGGGGGGGGGGTGTGCAGGAGGCGTAGGGGAAAATGCTCGTTAGAAGCCATATTCCTGCTTTTAAAGAGCATATATGTATCTAAAGCTGCAACCGTAGCCGATGTAACACATGTCCTTTTGACATTGAAGACGATAAGACCCCTTTCCATCTGGAAATATTCAGAACGAAGGATGGTTTCATTGGCACAAGTCGCAACGTGATTTACACCATCTTTTGTAAATAGTGCGGAAAATCATATGTCGGAGGTCGTGGCCTTGGAGACAGTTTTGGAGAACATCTGTACAACATCAATCAACAAGCTATATTTCCCATTTTTTAAATATTTCAACATTGCTAACCATAATATGTACATGTATATTTTATCAGCGTTATACATCTGATGCAATTTAGAAGGAAAACATTTAATTAACATTGATTGGATACACTTGCACTCAACGGCGTAAAACAAATTCACAATTTTACATAGCTGCAATGCCTTTTACTTGTTTGAATTGTTTTTTTAAAAATTATTCTTCCACCTACTTTCTTAACGCTCTTCTGATATCTGTCTCCGCTAGGGACTTGGGCCCATTCTTATTATTTTATATCATTTACTTTTTTTAAGACTAGGTAGCAAAAATTATATCATTTTTGTTTCGTTTTTCTGATGAATAAAAGGTCTTAGCATAAACGTCTAAATTTGTATACACCCATACATCGCTTTACGGCCTAGATACGTTCCGGAAAAGTTGGCCGTAAAGCGAAAAGCCGTATAATGAATCAATACTTTTGATATAAACCCATACAAATTTAATTGGATCCGTTCCAATTTTTGTATAAAATAATATAGTCGTTAGTTCATAAATCATTGGTATTCTTTTCATTTCCTATAAAAATAAAATTACAAAACATTGTAATAGTAAACAGAAATTAAAAAAAATAAACATATAAATCAAAAAACAAAAGAAATCATATGCACATATTTATACATAAAATACAATGTTTAGAAACTTTATAATCTGATGAACATAACACGAAAAATCCTCTGCCATCCTCTCTTTCCGCTGTTGTGGATTGACCCAGTTGAAAATATTGGTGCAAAGTTGTCTGCTTCGCCTTGCTTTCTGTTTCTTTTAAAAGAGTTTTGTAACAGGCAATTGCTGAATTTACTCCTCTATACACTTTAGCGCTGCGTTCATCGTCGGGATCATTTTGTAGAAGGATGTTCATTCCCTGCTCAAAATATGAAAGTGCATTTGATAGGTTCTTTGCAGTTAGCTGTTGGTCGTATAATGAAACATCGTGGGCCGTAAACCGAAAATGTGCCATAATTTAAAAAGGCCGTAATAGCGAAATGCCGTATAAAGAGCGGCCGTATAGCGAGGTATAGGTGTATTGTATAACCGCAATGAGACCTTAGCGTATATCAATTTATTTAACACAAATGATTGTTTCTCGTAAATCTACTTAAAAGATTTAATTCAGTACGACCCGCTCATAATTAGTTGGTAAATACCATAACTATTATTATTTTATTTTTATTTATAAAATCTAACAAACTTATTTTAAACATTTATAGATAAAGTGTAATGAACAATAGTTTAACATTTATAAATTTATAGATGAAACTCTATTAAATAACATTTTAACACGTATAGATAAAATCTAAGGAACATTATTTTAACATTTTTAGACAAAAATCAAATGAACGTTATTCATACATTTATCGATAAAATCTAATGAACAGTAATTTAACTGTTGTAAATAAAATCTCATGAACATTATTTTATCATGTATAGATCACATTTGCAATTCCACTCTTATACAACAGTCCACAGGGCGGAAAAAAAGCAGAGGTTTTTGTCCCTGTCAATCATTTTAATTATACGGCAGAAACAAAAAAAAAACTTGACAAGTACAAAATTACGTCGCCATAGACGAGGTCGGCGTTGTTTCTTAGTTTGTTAACAACAAGCTGGCGATACACTTAAGGCTCTAACTCAGCGGTTCTCAACTTGTGGGTCGCGACCCCTTTCATAGGGGTCGCCTGAGACCATCGGAAAACAAATATACTCTAAAGTTTTTAAGTAGCAACGAAAATAATTTTGTATCGGGGGGGGGGGGGGGGGGGGGTCGCCACAACATGAGGAAATGTATTTAAGGCTCTCAGCATAAGAAAGGTTGAGAACAACTGTTCTAACTAAAAAAAACCTATAGAGATAAAATATTCCAAAATAGCAAATAGCAGGAAATTAACGATATTGATTAATTAGCTATAATTAAAATAATTATAATATGCACATTTATTTTAACGACGGAAAGCCACTGAGGCAGACATATTTGTACATTGAAATACTTCATTTTAAAACTAATAAAGGTAAGGTAATAAAAATGACCACACTTACAGATAGTGTCCGGTTGAAAGTTGAAGAAGTTTGATCAGTTGTTTCACTCACCACGTCTCAAATGCTTGTACAGCTGATTTTTTATAGTGCGCCATGTTAGCGGTTCTCAAACTGTGGGTCGAGACTCCTTTTTTTGTGGGGGGGGGGGGAGCGCGTAACACCCATACACAGGGGTCGCGTAAAACCACCGGAAAGCAGATATTTATGAAGTAGAAACGACAATACTTTTACGGTGGGGGATTATCACAACACGAGGAACTGTACTATAGGGTCGCGGCATTATGTAGATTGAGAACCACAGTGCTATGTCATTTTTTAGTTATTTGTACCAGTCAATAAAAAACGATAACACAGGGTGCAAGGGAAATAATAACCTCAGCTGCAATGTCATCATGTTATCAATCCTTGTCTTTCAATAGTTAATGATCAAGGGAAAGTAAATTATAACAAATAATAGGACTTACTTCCCTTCAAGTGGTGGATATATTTCAAGGTTTCACGTAAGTATTTTTACTACACAAACTCATTCATATGACTGCACAAACTCAGTCATGTGACTGCATAGACTCACTCATGTGACAGCATAAAATAAGTCATGTGTGGCATTATTCATTTAATTGAATCTCTCGTCCTAGCTAGTAATGGACGTTGCAATGTGTCTTAATATCATGGAATGGACATCTAAAATTTCTCTTGACAGTATTTGTATCTTAGTATCATTTAATGGACTCAATTAGTCCTGAATATCTTCTCAAAATTCACAATATCTTTCATCAAGTCAAATTATCTTCGCAATAAGTCACAATATATTCTCAATAAGTCACAATACCTTTTCAAAAAGTAACACAATCTTCTCAATAAGTCACAATATATTCCAAATAAGTCACAATATATTTTCACTAAGTCACAATATCTTTTCAATAAGTCATATTATCTTCTCAATGAGTCACAATATCTTCTCAGTAGGTCAAAATATCGTCTCAATAAGTCACAATATCTTCTCAATGAGTCACACATATCTTCTTAATAAGTCACAATATCTTGTCAATGAGTCACAATATCTTGTCATTAAGTAACAATATCTTGTCCATGAGTCACAATATCGTCTCAATGAGTCACAATATCGTTCTCTATAAGTCACAATATCGTCTCAATGAGTCACAATAACGTTCTCTATAAGTCACAATATCTTCTCAATAAGTCACAATATCTTCTCATCGGCAGGTCAAGAAGCACCTCCAGTTCTGATTATCGACGCCTGGTGGCTATTCACGTACGTAGGATTCAGTCAAATACAAACTTGACATTTTGTCTGATTTTCTACGTCGAACATTTGCCGAGGGTGAGAAAAATAGTATTTATCTATTAAAATTAATTACATGGATGGGTTACAAGAAACATATGTTATAATTTTGAAATTAGACCGTTAATTACAACCAAAAAAATTACTTCATTTATATAATTTTATACGAATTTATATCATTTTATATCATGTTCTACTTCTTCTTGAGTGCATTTAATTTTTGTCGGATTATTTCAAAATTATCTGCCATCCATGTTTGTGATTTTCTTGTGACTGCTAACCCAAGTACAACCAAACAAACAAACAAACAAACATGGTCTTACTGATCTAAATACAGTAGATAATTTACTAGTTATGTGCCCCATATTGTTCGTTCCCGGGGGGTGGGGGCACCCCCTCTTCGCCCCCAGCATTACGCCCTGAGTGTAACCTTTTATAAAAACGACTTTTTATTAAATCTATTCAAGAGGTGTGGACCCGGTCACTCTCATTCTCACTGTTGACGGTGGCCCAAACCTGTTCTCACTCTTCGAGTGTTCGGTCACTGTGGCCGCTGATGTGGATAACGTGACGAAGTATAGTCGCCTGGAAGCAACGGCGCGGGAAGTTGTTGATCATCAGAGATGTTATCCTTTACGCCAACACGTCTGCTGAAATGTGCGTCACGCAAGTGTTATCAGTCGTGGCCGAAGGTGTCGTCTGCAAATGTATTACCTCATGAGAGAGCTGTACAAAGAGTTGTTACTAGAAGTACACATTTTAGCCTTAATATATTTATACATACTATGAACATAATTTTTAAAAAAATATATATTGGTCTATTAAAATTTAAAAAAAAAAATTATTTTCGAAGCTTTTAAATTAATTAAAAAAAAAAAAATTGACATTTATTTTCCATTCTTTCTTATATTTTTCTACTCATACCCCTTTCCCTAATTCCAAAAAAAAAAAAAATATAAAAATTAAATACTTTACAAAAATTGGGTTTTCCCAAAATTGACTAAAAAGTATAAAAAATAATTGTCCGCCTAATTAAATTATTCAGAGATCTTACAGTCATGTGACTAAACATAAGTGTGGGGAGCCCATGGAATAAAATGCTGTCGTTTGAGGTTTTCTCACGTTGCTTTTTCGTTTGTTAGTTTGTGTGTGGTCAAATCTGTATGGAACCACTTCCTCATCTCCTCATATAGTATGAGGTATTAGTATTATACTTATAAAATTATTTGCCCAAAAGTTTGAATTTGTATTTTGTAAAATCATTATTAAAATTAAAGCTTAACAAATATATTGTTTTACTTAAACAATTTGTTTGTCTTTTATTAATCTAAACACTAATATCTGGTCCAGATCTTAACATGAGGAATAAGTACAAAGTACACATTAACACCTGGTAAAGGTACACATTAACATGTCTCTCCATCTTTCCCTTTCTCTCTCCGACTCCTTCTCCCTCTCTCTCTCTCTCTCTCTCTCACATCTCTTTCTGACTCTCTGTACCAGGTATCAATCCCCTACATGGGAATATTTACTTCATATTTTCTTACCAAGAAATAATAATTTTAATTCAAAACTCATTTTTTTAACTGAGAACAGAGTGACTTCAGAGTTTATAGTTAGCATTGAAATTAGAATTGGAGCTTGAAGAAAAAATATAATTTCTGTGTGTCAACATTTTTCATAAACCAGTAAAAATATGTTGTGTTTGTCAAGATACTTGATAGACCAGTAAAAATATGTTGTGTTTGTCAACATACTTGATAGACCAGTAAAAATATGCTGTGTTTGGCAACATACTTCATAGACCAGTAAAAATATGCTGTGTTTGTCAACAAACTCCATAGACCAGTAAAAATATGTTGTGTTTGTCAACAAACTCCATAGACCAGTAAAAATATGTTGTGTTTGTCAACAAACTCCAAAGACCAGTAAAAATATGTTGTGTTAGTCAACAAACTCCATAGAGCCTTTTATGAAGCATTTATGACCGCTGAAACTTTTAAGTGTTAAAAGTTTATCGCAAAAGCATTATACACTTTTAAAGTATAGATGTTCAAAGCATAATACACTTTCAAAATAGGAATGTTCCAAGCATTATACGCTTTGAAAGTATGGATGCTCCGCGGGCTATTAAAAATCATGGCATGAGAGGAATGAGGATTTCATGAAACAAACATCTTCTTAAATTAATTTGCGTCTACATAAAGGAATGGTTACCTTTCTTCAGTGCATATTTTCTCCCAATAATGCTCTAAAAATTCCTCAAAAAACTTAGTGATTATGAAAAGATAAATCCATTCCATTTCCTGGCAATTAATTAAAAAGGAGATATCTCCGAGGAACTTAGTGACCCATTTCAAATGGAAAATTTTAATATTATAACTTAATAGTTTTAAAAAAGGTTTTCGATAGCTCCCCGAATTTGTTGTGACCATTTAAAAAGCCCTTTATGCAATGGGCCACTCCTAATCTTCTGTTGTGACTCATCTTTTAATCGACTGCGGGACCACAGGATCGGTTCACGCAGCACTATCATAAGAATCTTTTCAAACAAAGCAATAAGAAACAAAAAGAAAGCAAATCCCGCACCAATCGAACCAAGTGGACTGGCCGAACCAAGTGGACAAGCCGCACCAATCGCACCAAGAGAACCAGCCGCACCAATCGCACCAAGCGGACCAGCCGCACCAATCGCACCAAGCAGACCAGCCGCACCAATCGCACCAAGAGAACCAGTCACACCAATCGCACCAAGCGGACCAGCCGCACCAATCGCACCAAGCGACCAGCCGCACCAATCGCACCAGACGCACCAGTCGCACCAAGAGAACCAGCCGCACCAAGAGAACCAGCCGCAACAAATCCCATCAAGCGGACCAGCCGCACCAATCGCACCAAGCGGACCAGACGCACCAATCGCATCAAGAGAACCAGCCGCACCAATCGCACCAAGAGAACCAGCCGCAACAAATCCCATCAAGCGGACCAGCCGCACCAAGCGGACCAGACGCACCAAGAGAACCAGCCGCACCAAGCGGACAAGCCGCACCAAGCGGACCAGACGCACCAAGAGAACCAGCCACACCAAGAGAACCAGTTTATGTTTTTGGGAAGAAACATCTTGAAATAAAGAGTTGATGTAATTTTTTTTATTTTTTTTTTAAACTTAAAATTTAAATATTTTCGCTATTAGTTTGTGTGATGGTGCTACATCAAACGCATGATAATCATGATTATATTGCAATACCTGTATTAAATATTATCCAGCTGATATTTCTACAAAATATTGTACATTTTTAAATTATTTATTTGTTTGTTTTGATTTTTGAAACATTTCTGGTAAATAACAGAAATGGAAAATATTTCATGATTAATTTTATGTATTTATTTATAACATATATATACATATTTATATATATATATATATATATATATATATCATGAAACTTTAGAAGAAAAAAATATTCTCTTGTAAATCGATGACGCTCTCAGGCGGCATTATTTATTTGATGCTTTTTTTAAAACAAAAAATTATCTGCTACAGCTTGTGATGTTAGGAGCGGGTTAAGATTTGTGCCACCCGACCACCCCTAAATATCAATAAATTCATCATTTAACAGGAAATGAGCCGGCTTATTGCAAAGAAAACAGTACCGCCTGGCTAGGGCCACCCAACCACTTTGTGCCACCTGGTTATGGACACCCTACCATTTAGAGCCACCAGATTATGTCGTCCATCCACCAAGTCCCGGCTTGTTGGGACCATTCACCCATTACAGCCCCTTATTTATGGGCCCCATAAACCCTAGTGCTACACGGTTAGGTCTTACCATCCCCCTAGTCCAGCTTGTCAGGACCATTCACCCCTTATAGCCACCAAGAGTGCCGCCTGGTTAGGCTACCCACCTCCCTTCCTATGCTAGTGCTAACAATCATGCATATTAGTGACATATCTAACATCTTTAGTGAATGACTCATCTCGTGCAGTGACACTAGCATCAGGAACTATGCGTTGCTGCAGTATTGGTATTAATGACCACACGCACCAGTGTCAATATTAAGTCTCATTAAGTAATGCACGCTGTCAACTGCAGTGTGCAGTCGGCTTATTGCACTGAGACACTGGCTTTACATGTTATCTCTTGTGTAAGGCTAATCAAATCTAATATAATTAGCATTAAGGTAAATTAGTTCCCGCCCTCTAATTCTTTCTTCACGGATCGCTGTAATAAGTGTATTGAACATGAGTAAGTATTATCTTTGTCATGTTTTATGATAGATTACAAAGTGAGGTCCGTCCGTCGATTCGACGAAGAAAACTTGTTCTGCAGCAGCTGTACTTAGGCTTCGTGTTGCAAGGCGCCAAGTGTCTCCATCATGGCAACGTTTGTTCTCCAACAAACCGTATCCCATTGGATAGTTCACCGTACATTAGTTATTGAGGAAGTTTTGTGTCTGAGATTCTATCGTTTTCGTATCATTCTGATGGTTTATTCTCTTGTAAGGTTGATCCTAGACTTCTAACCTTGGCTAGCACATCAAGAGGCCGTCACCATTGAACAAAAACTATTAGCACAGGTTTCCGAGTTTGACCTGTTGAAAAAAACTCCCCCCCCCCTGTCAAGGTCAAGGTCAGACGTAGTGTGTATGTGTTTTGAATGTGTGACAAATGGGGTTAGTGAGCGAGTGTGAACGCTTTTCATGTCACTGTCGAGTGCATGGAATAGTGGGGGATAAAAGGGGAGACAACTATTTTGGAGGAGAGAGGGAACTAGGATTTTTGAGAGTCAGGGTGTGAGATAGAGCAAAAGACAACGAGAGAGTATTTTTATATATATTCGTTGTGAGATGTTTTGATTGAGTAGAATATTGTTCTACATATGGACACATGTCTCCACATAACTGTGAACCAGATTGATGTTCTAGTGCTGTCAAAAGAAAACGCATTAGGTACCACAACCAGTGGCGTAACAACGGCTTGGCATTGGGGCAGTTGCCAAGGGCGCCGGCCTGCGCCAGTTCAAAAGGGCGCCGCTAAATCTCTAATTTTGTTAATTTTTCAATTTACCAAGTGCACCAAAAATAAATTAGCCAAGGGCGTCAAAAACCCAGCTACTCCTCTGACCACAACGTTTTAGTGTTGTTTGAATCGAGCTAGTCCGCGTTATGGCCAAGGCGTACACGCCTTCGAGCTAGTCGCCATAATTGGAAGACATTTAGACAACGAAGTATTTGACATAAGGGAATTATCCTATCTGCACCTGGCGGTAGCACTAATTGAGATTCTTATAACGCGTCGATTACCTGGATGCATTATTTACCAAGTAGCTCTAGTAGATGTTATGTTCACACATTGCGGGCCACCTTTGATAGAGGGGGCAATAACTAGTACACTTATAAAGACGAGTTAAACATCATTAAAAATCAAATGATTAATTATTTACAATTTCTTAAAATTCGTTATTCAAAGAAAGTCTGTGCAGAAAATATTTTTAAAATTAATTTTAAAAAAACAAAACAAATTCTCTTCTACACTCAATTTGAATCCTTTGGTGACCTAGAGTGCTCATCTACTCTTCTGCGCAGCATTCATTTGGGTAATACATTTTAAGACAGTATAAATTATTTTCTACTATTTTTAGTGCCTTTTATCTCGGCGTTGATAGATAGTCTTTCTCGAAGGCTTTGTAAATATTTATTTTAATTAACGCCAGCGGAACTTTGGCCATAAATATTTATTTTTATTAGCACGCAATGGAACTTTGGCCATAAATATTTTATTTTTTTAACCACCAATTGAACTTTGGCCATAAAAATATATAATATTTATTAGCACGCAATGGAACTTTGGCCATAAATATTTATTTTTATTAGCAGCAATGGGCCATAAATATCTATTTTTATTAGCACGCAATGGAACTTTGGCCATAAATATTTATTTTTATTAATTCCCAAACCAAATTTGGCCATAAATATATTTATTTTTGACACCCAATGTAACTTTGACAGTTAATATATATATATATATATATATATATATATGTATATATATATATATATATTATATTTACGCCCTCCGATCCCTTGCAATCTACTTTCTTTCCAACACGTTCCTGTCTTAAACAAATCCTTGACTAGCTCTTAATGCACTGTGATTTTGGTAAGTCTGAGTCCGGTGCAGTTTCTTTTGCACCCGGTCAGGATCGGGGGTATTTTGAGACACTATCCCGACAAGGTCCGTTCCGGGTGTTACAAAAAAGGGCAATCGTCTCAATTTCACTGGCTTCATATATGAAATGAGAGTTTAATTACAGTAAAGTTAAATCATTCTATTAACTATCCCCCGGGGAAAGTCAAGTGCCCCGTTGCAAAATGTGGACAGCTATATAACAATTATATATTTTTAAAAATTAAAAACGAATAATTTGTCTTTTCAAACAACATTTTAATAAAACAGTATCTGGTGCCTTTAAACCGATTACAATTAATGGAATCTATGAAATATCGCTACGTTAGATATATTTCATGATCCGTATATAAAGCCAAGCTTGTTAAAGATTACAGTATTCGATTGATAATATCGTACTGGCCGCTCCAAATTATAATTCGATTTCGTACTTCCTGTAGTTCTCATAATATATCGGTATTTAAATGATTTTAATAACACTGTATTTAATTACCTTTACATCAATAAAAGGGTCTATACTATTAATAATTAGTTCTTGCTAAGTCTCAATCATGCGCAATCTATTATCAAATTATATTTCATCATCAAAGCATCACTTTTAAAGTAAGGATAGGTGCTAATTATAAATTGTGTGATGGCATGGCGATAGTATTTAAAAATAAATACATTTAATTGATTCCGGTATTTTGAGTTATATAGCAAGGAAACTTTAAAAATGTTTTGAAAAAAAATTTAGAATTTAAAGGGCGCATACAAATAATGCACATTTCATCAATTATTATATCCAAAGCGTTTGTAATTTCTTTTAATGTGCTACTTTTGTAACAACGCTTCCTGCATAACAGAAGAAAAAAATACATAATATATTCATTATGTCCCACCTATTTGATGGAATTTTTTTTAATTATATTTTTTTTTTCAAGATAGGAATCTATCAGAAAGCTAAAAGAAAAGAAAACAAAAAGAATTTATTTTTGTGAACTAACATTTCGATGATCATTTTTATTTTAAAAAAATTATTAGTACTGATTTTTTAAAAAAAATCGTATACCTAATGTGTTCAAATCAAAATAAATTATGTGGATTTTCGTAAAGAGAAATGTGTGTTACATTTTATCTAAGAGGCAATTTGTAATTTATCTGAAAAATGTTTTGAAAATGCAATTAAACATTTGAATGAACTGAATGTTGGGAATATATACTTTATTTGCATACGATTTCCCTTAGATAAAATTACATATTAATAAATATACAATTTCTTTTGTATACAACTCATGTTTTCTTAAAATAGTTATGCCGTTCATATACGATTTATGAAAACCCATACAAATGTATAGACCTTTCTAATTATCTTTTTTTTTTCTTTTTGACTCTGATAAATTTGCGAATATTTAGAAAAGGTATCTTAATTATTATAAGTAAGTTGTTTTTTTCCATTTGCGTTTAGCATATAAAATCATGTTTGCAGTGCTTTTTAAAATTTCTTTTGTGTTGAAAATTAATTTATTATTTAAGTAACTATCACTAAAAATAATGTAAAAATAGTATAAAAGCCATATTACTATTTTTAGTAATATACAATTTATTTGCATAACACAAGCAGGTCATGAACTTTTCCGTTTTGTCCCCCCCCCCCCTTTCCTTTTGCCCCCTGCATTGAAAGATCATAATAATTAAGAAAATATCATCATCACATCTTTAAAGCCCTAAAATAAACGATGGACCCAGCATCGAAGGGGTTGCTGAGTGCACACGATGCTTCTAATGTTAAGCGACACCTGCATTTTTAAAACTAGGATCTCCTTCCGTTGCTCTCCAATTAGGTGTAGAATGCTGAAAAACTAAATTCAGATTTATTATAAAATGCATTCTTATAGTTTTAATTTATCAAAATATTTCTGTGGACTATAAAGATTTAATAGGACAGTGGTCGGCAAACCGCGGCTCGTGAGGCGCATGTGGATCTTTAGCGACATGAGTGCGGCTCGGCCAGTCGGTCACAAATCGGTTTGACTCCGAAAAACATGGTTCTTGACAAGTTCTTGAAAAGAAATTAGGCTCGCCAAATTTTTTTAATAGTCCTGCTGCCAATGTTTGGGTCTTTTGAATAATTATTATTAGTTTGCCGACCACTGTAACAGGCGATTTTAAGCTAGGGCTTACCCTCAAGGGTGAAACAATTGGAATGAAAATAGTTTAAATAATACATTTGCGGAATTTCAGATGTCTTTAGTCATTATCATGGCTAATGTTGGCAATCCCCAAACGATTGCTTGAAATGCAACCTCAAATATGTCTGAAAGAAAAACAAATTCAAGTATGCGACAAAATAAACCTATGCATTTTTAAATTGCCCATTTGTCTTTGGCACCCTACATTTCTGTACCCCTTCATTCACGCTGATCAATGGTACCGTATGGGGTTGATTATAAGCTTGTGCCTAATGATTACCCTGGGGCACATGGGGTTGATTATAAGCTTGTGCCTAATGATAACCCTGGGGCACATGGGGTTGATTATAAGCTTGTGCCTAATGATAACCATGGGGCACATGGGGTTGATTATAAGCTTGTGCCTAATGATAACCATGGGGCACATGGGGTTGATTATAAGCTTGTGCCTAATGATAACCCTGGGGCACATGGGGTTGTTTATAAGCTTGTGCCTAATGATAACCATGGGGCACATGGGGTTGATTATAAGCTTGTGCCTAATGATAACCATGGGGCATATGGGGTTGATTATAAGCTTGTGCCTAATGATAACCCTGGTGCACATGGGGTTGATTATAAGCTTGTGCCTAATGATAACCCTGGGGCACATGGGGTTGATTATAAGCTTGTGCCTAATGATTACCCTGGGTCCCATGGGGTTGATTATAAGCGTGTGCCTAATGATAACCCTGGGGCACATGGGCTTGATTATAAGCTTGTGCCTAATGATAACCGTGGGGCACATGGGGTTGATTATAAGCTTGTGCCTAATGATAACCCTGGGGCACATGGGCTTGATTATAAGCCTGTGCCTAATGATAACCATGGGGCACATGGGGTTGATTATAAGCTTGTGCCTAATGATAACCCTGGGGCACATGGGGTTGATTATAAGCTTGTGCCTAATGATAACCCTGGGACACATGGGGTTGATTATAAGCTTGTGCCTAATGATAAACATGGGGCACATGGGGTTGATTATAAGCTTGTGCCTAATGATAACCGTGGGGCACATGGGGTTGATTATAAGCTTGTGCCTAATGATAACCATGGGGCACATAGGGTTGATTATAAGCTTGTGCCTAATGATAACCCTGGGGCACATGGGGTTGATTATAAGCTTGTGCCTAATGATTACCATGGGGCACATGGGGTTGATTATAAGCTTGTGCCTAATGATTACCCTGGGGCACATTTTTGATTATAAGCTTGTGCCTAATGATTACCATGGGGCACATGGGGTTGATTATAAGCTTGTGCCTAATGATTACCCTGGGGCACATGGGGTTGATTATAAGCTTGTGCCTAATGATTACCATGGGGCACATGGGGTTGATTATAAGCTTGTGCCTAATGATAACCCTGGGGCACATGGGGTTGATTATAAGCTTGTGCCTAATGATTACCATGGGGCACATGGGGTTGATTATAAGCTTGTTCCTAATGATTACCCTGGGGCACAAGTTGTTGATTATAAGATTATGCATAATGATTACCCTGGAGTATTACACAAACAGAGTGAATTCAGTTTATTTATGGCACTAGACGCCGTAATGCCGCCCATAAAAACTTAAAAATGTCCTTCCCCGTTCAAAAAGTATAATAGAAACATTTTATTCAAGTATACTTAAAAATACACCTCTTGATTTTGAAATACTCTAAAAAATTCTAGGGAGCAGGCTCCCCAGACTCTGCCATCGATCAAGATTCATCAGAGCACTCAATTTTCGCCCTCCTTCCTGGTGAAAATGATTGCCGATGTTGGTATCAATAGATACACTGCCTAGTGTTGCAACCACTACTGCCGCCATGGCGGGCAAATATTTTTGTCGCCCATCCTTTCACGATACAAACTCTGCAGTTGTGCAAAAAGCCACACCTGCATATAAAGATAAAAAGTGACACTTCCGTGGACTACCCCACCCACCCTATTTCGATGCCACTAGCATGGCTGTATCTACATTGATTGGCAAGAATTTATGCAAGATTCCTTTTTAAGCCCCCCTCCCCCCCCCACCTAAACTCTGAAACTGATTATCTTCAACCTTTAAATACCATCAAAGCCACCCCTATACCCCGCCAGTCTGGCCCCTGGGGCATATGCCGCATCTGTAACCCCTTAGCTATGCCTCTGTCCAGTGGCTAAGCTCCATCCCCCCGAAAATTTGAAATGCCCCCCAATCCCCCCCCCACCCGGAAAAATGTCTGAAAGAAAAAACTGGACACAAATACACGCGCACACACATAAACTTTGGCTACTCGGTGTAATCAGCTGGGATGGCATGTGAAAGGAAATATTAATTTTAAATAAGAAGTGCCGTAGTCATAACCACAAATTTCCATCTATTTTAAGAGCGACCAGTTCCATTTAGTTTATATTCAGTTTCATTTAGCTTGCACTCGGTTCCATTTAGCTTAAACTCAGTTTCATTTAGCTTACATTTAGTTTCGCACAAATAACTAATCAGTTTTTTATTTTAATTTTTTTAAGCAGGTAATTCGTACAAAAGTGTTTGCAGAAACGATGTACTGATTCTATACTCTGTGGCTGCACTTTTCATTTCACCCTTTGGTGCTCAATACTCTTCATTTCCTTTAATTTTCAAGCACTTGCAACTAATTCATAAAAAATCGTTTTGTGTACGTTTACTGAGTTATGGAATGCAGACCAAAAAAATAATAATAATTTGAAATTCTCTTTAAGGTTTTGAAAAGTTGCTACAATAAAAAAAATGATTTTTTAAAAAAAAAGTAGATTGAAATATGTCTACTCTGCCTGCCCCCTTCTCTTTTAAAAAAAATACGCCGCTGGTTAACATGACGTGTGTAGCAGCATGTAACAAAGAAATTACATTTTTTTACCCTTTCTGTTGACAGCTGAGTGTGTGTCACATGTTTTGGAAGGGAGTTTGTTCACTTTATCCTGCTTAATGGACACAGATAATTTTCTCTGGCTTGCTGAATACAATGGAAGTTATATCGATGTTTTGACTTGTCCTCATGACTGCACTGGTTTTGTGGAAAACGGGTTAGCAGGTGTGGTAACCAAAGTTGGTGATGCCTTTAACAGTACCCTTCGAATCGTGGAAGCTACGAACACGTTGAATGATTTAAAGAACTTCCAGTGCAGAAGTGGGACGAGCACAGTTCTGGCTGAGCCCTGTAGCAACATTCTTGTGTATCGTAAGTACGAAATGACCTTATTAAAAGGTTTTCATAAAATCCCAAACAGTGTTTTTAGAATTCTGAACAACAAATAACACTCGTGATCCATGCTAGCACTGGGGCTAGCGAGGGATGCAAAGAGGGGTAGTGAGGGGCGCCCCCAGGCATTTTGAAGGGGTGCACCGAGGGTTGCCCCAAGGTGTAGCGAGGGCTGAACAGAGGGATGGTGAGGGGTGCACCGAGGGGTAGCGAGGGGTAGCAAAGAGGTGTACCGAAGGGTATCCCGAGGGCTAGCGAACGGGTGCCCCGAGGGGGTAGCGAGGGGTGCACCGAGTGGGAACGAGGGGTGCACCAAAGGGTCCACCGAGGGCTAGCGTGCGTTGCACAAGGTGACACCTCCCAAGGGTTGAAGTCTCAAACAACATTTAGAAAATAAATTTATTTTAAATAGAAAACATAATGATTCACATTAGGGTTTAATCAGAGTAGACTGACTCCGAGGTGGTCAATGGGGGGTAGTCTAGAGGGTGTTGCACCATGAGTGTGCTGCAGTGAGTGAAACAATCCTTGTGACGCCACTTCTCAAAATATTAGACTATATACAAAGTACAAATATGTTTATTTTCGTTGTTTCAATGATAAACCTACGTTTTATAGTGCACCACTAAAAACAACCGTAACCACGTCTTATTATTGTGCCTATTCACATTGCAGCTGAAACAGTTACAAAGCCGATTGATAATTAAAATAGTAGTACATTTGAAGGGTAAATTTTTCTTCACATTAACGTGATGAGTTCCTGAGGTATGTTTCGCATTGTGTCTTTTCCTTTTACAACTCTTCCCTGGAGGGCTCTTTTGTACAACTCTTTCCAGAAGGGCTCTTTTGTACAAATCTTTCCAGGAGGGCTCTCTTGTAAAACTCTTCCTTGGAGGGCTCTTTTGTACAACTCTTTTCTGAAGGGCTCTTTTGTAAAAAATCTTTTTTCCTGAGTGGGTCTTTTGTACAATTCTTTCCTGAAAAAAAGGGGTGGGAGGGGGGGTAATTATTTTACAACTCCCTTCATATATTTATCCTTGTTTAGGGGTGACTGTAGGTGGGGGAGTAAGGGAGGGGAATGTGAGGGCAAGGCATGCATTAAAATAAAATAATAAGATTTGAGTAATATGAAAACAGCAAACATCTTTTTCATATCAATTCAGACAAAAAGAATACTATGTTGAATTCGATATCTACATTATTTTGACATTAAGAATACAAAGAGTGTGCACAATTTTTTTTTTTTTGGTCTAAAGTAATATTAAGTAAGTTCTGAGTTATTTTTTGGTTTATATATCATTACATTTATTAATATCGATTCCGTTTGCGTTAAATTATTTTACAATTAAAATAAATGTACCATCTGCATTCGTTAATTTCTAAAGTAAGATTTAGGTTATGTTTGACCACCTCCTCCCTGATGTCCACGTGCTTTATTCTACTCCGTCCCAGCTTATTATTAAATCTATTCATTAGGCGCTGCCCCGGTAACTCTCACCGTTGACGAGGGTCCCAATCTGTTATCACTCTAACTCGAGTGTGCGGCCATTGGGATCGCTTTTGTCGATCGAGTAATGAAGTATTGTCGTCTGGAAGTCACATGCGGGAAGTTGTTGATCATCAAAGATGGGATCAGTGAGAAGAACAAGTCTGCTGAAACGTGAGTCACTCAAGTGTTCACGGTTGTGGTCAAAAGTGTCGTCTGCAAATTTCCTTATCTCATGAGACATCTACAAAGTATTTTACTATAAGTGCACGTTTTATAATAAAGTCTTAAATATAATTATACATACTC
This sequence comes from Omphiscola glabra, assembly GCA_964017045.1. Taxonomy (NCBI): domain Eukaryota; kingdom Metazoa; phylum Mollusca; class Gastropoda; family Lymnaeidae; genus Omphiscola; species Omphiscola glabra. Next base: position 16,487,478 of record OZ024810.1, read on the forward strand.
TGATCATATTTTTTTTTTGGTTAAATCTAGGTCTATTAAAATAAAAATAATTGTTATTTTCGAAGCTTTTAAAATTTTTTTTTTTTTTTTTTAAAGGAAGAAAGTTATTTTCTATCCTTTTTTACATTTTTTCTACTCACACCCCTTTCTCGAATCCTAAAAATTTTTTTTTTTAAAAATACTTTTAAAAAAAGTTTTTCAAAACTTAAAATATAAGTATACAAATAAATGTGCCCGAAAATTTCAGAGTTATTACAGTCATATGACTAAAACATATGGGGCGACCATAAAATACAATTATGTCGTCTGAATTTTATTTTTTTATAACTCGCTCTATCCGTTTGTTAGTTTGTTTGTGGTCAGATCGTGCATCTTAATTTCGACCCACTTCCTGATTTCCAATTAATTTGAGGTGAAACAAAGTACATTGATTTTATGGGGGGGGCCTAGCTTTTTAAAACAACCTTTTTTCTGTCACACAAATAACTGAAACAACTCTGGAGCGTCTGCAGACATGTCGTCACCTCTTAGGGTAACAATGTTCCATGTGACCTTTTGGTCAAACTCAGATAATCGAGTTTGAAAATTTGATGTTTGGTTTGGGTAAACTTAAAAACGTTTTTATCGAAGTTGTTGTTGTTTTATGTTCACGTTATCAATACAAGGTTTTGATCATTTAAATGAAGGTTCTGCGTATTGATTTTAATTTTATAGGAAATTTTGAAAATTTCGATAGGACATTGTAACTCTGAAAATGATATTTCACTTTACTATAACAAGGTTCTATTTATTTAACACTATGATTTAAGCAGTTTTTTTGTTTTTTTTGAAGAATAAATAAATATTAATTATTTTGATCACAAGTATTAACAAGACAAAAATCATTCAACATTTATATTTAATATAAACACGAAAATATTTCCTTAGAAATTATATTTTCTTTGTAATAATTGATTACTACAAACATGAGTATTTTCATTTGACAATAACATGTTTTACACAGAGATTGTTCTTGAACTTTCAGCATTATTTCCACTCAAAGGCTGCTACCATACTACAAGTTACAGAGTATTGCTTGTCTACTTTAGTCTTGAATTATAGCATGTCTCTAAAGTCTGATTTCTTGGCTTCACACAGGTTATTAGATGATATTGCAATCTTTGGTTGAGACAGGTTATTAGATGATATTGTTGACTTTGGTTCCGACAGGTTATTAGATGATATTGTCACCTTTGGTTCAGACAGGTTATTAGATGATATTGTTAACTTTGGTTCAGACAGGTTTTTAGATGATATTGTTAACTTTGGTTCAGACAGGTTATTAGATGATATTGTTAACTTTGTTCAGACAGGTTATTAGATGATATTGTTAACATTGGTTCAGACAGGTTATTAGATGATATTGTAGAGGTTGCTGTGAGCTATCATTGTAGTGACTTACTGACTTAGGGTATATAGGTTGCTGTGAGCCATATCATTGTAGTGACTTACTAACTTAGGGTATAGAGGTTGCTTTGAGCTATAACTTGTAGTGACTTACTGACTTAGGGTATAGATGTTGCGTGGAGCTATAACTTGTAGTGACCTACTGACTTAGGGTATATATGTTGCTTTGAGCTATAACTTGTAGTGATCTACTGACTTAGGGTATAGATGTTGCTTTGAGCTATAACTTGTAGTGACCTACTGACTTAGGGTATAGATGTTGCAGTGAGCTATAACTTGTAGTGACCTACTGACTTAGGGTATAGATGTTGCTTTGAGCTATAACTAGTAGTGACTTACTGACTTAGGCTATAGATGTTGCGTTGAACTATAAATTGTAGTGACTTACTGACTTAGGGTATAGATGGTGCTTTGAGCTATAACTTTTAGTGACCTACTTACTTAGGGTATAGATGTTGCTTTGAGCTATAACTTGTAGTGACTTACTGACTTAGGGTATAGCGGTTACTGTGAGCTCTGACTGGTAGTGACTGAAAATCATTATTTTCAAACTTTTATACCCCTAAAGCCCATTTTTCGCGCCCCCATTAGTCTGGCGCCCAGGATGTCTGTCCCATCGGCCAACCTTGAGTTATGCCTATGACCCCTCCCAAAATTCTGAAATGCCACCTGGAGGAAATTTTCTGAAAGAAACAGTTTGTGGATTAACACAATGATATTTTGAAAAGGGCTGTCATGGAGATTGCTTTTCCGGGTATTGTTCCGGGTATTTTTTAGAAAATACGCAGAGACTCCAAATCTGGATATTGCAATTCATGAATTATCTACAGAAAAAGAAACATATCGCCAAACAATTTAGAAAAGATGTATTGGGACATCTAGCTTAATAACTCTAATAAAATATAACACAAAACCAACGGTTCTTACATTTTTTAGCACCGCGTCCACTTGGTTTCAATTGCAATGTTTCTGGCAACACTCAACCAAGATATTAGCTCGAAATTGAGAAGCACGTGCTGAGAAATTTAAAAAAATTTTTTTTTTTTAGTAGGCGCTGAGTGACACCATCGCCTACAAGCTTTCTTTATTTAATTCACATACCTGGAAATATGTTGGCAAGGAAGCTGCACACTTTTAGTATATGTTAGAAAATTAAACAAACACAGCGCATAAATTGCAATTTAAAAAAAAAAAATTAATCATCAAAATGATATATAAATGTCATTAATAACAGTGGCAAATAAATAGTACATTTTCAATAAATAAAATAGATGCTGATATCTACAGAATATACCATAGGTTTTTTTAAATTTCTAAATGTAGCTCTAGTGTATTAATAATGTAGTGATAATAACACACACACACACACACACACTCGATAGAAAAAAAACAACAACTCACATTTATGGATATTCTTAAGCTTACTCTTGACATTTTTTTTCAGACGACGCATCAATGGGTTACGACCAACAGACTGAGAAGCGCTGCCAAGGCCAATACACATTTAAAAAAGTAAAATTATATACTCTTGAGTGCTGCCTGTCGCTAGAAGGTATTCGTTTTAAAAAAAAAAATTAACTGATACCAACATTCCATTTATATTTTAATGAATATTTATACCATCATCATGGCAATACAATCTCATCCGTCATTCAGTTCCATTCGCTTAACTTAATCATTAAATTTCTCAAAAATTACATTATTATTATTATTAAGATCGATGGCCGAAATGAGACATTTTCAACACACAAAATAAAACAGTTTTATTTTTTTTTATTTTTACAAAATCTTTCTTTAGTTAAAAACAATCCTTTCTAAAAGGATAATACGGAGTATAAAATTAATGTCCTCTAACATGTTCTGAGTTGTGGCCGTGATATGTAAAATAAAACAGTTTTATTTTTTTTATTTTTACAAAATCTTTCTTTAGTTAAAAACAATCCTTTCTAAAAGGATAATAATGAGTATAAAATTAATGTCCCTCTAACATGTTCTGAGTTGTGGCCGTGATATGTAAATTAAAACAGTTTTATTTTTTTTTATTTTTACAAAATCTTTCTTTAGTTAAAAACAATCCTTTCTAAAAGGATAATAATGAGTATAAAATTAATGTCCTCTAACATGTTCTGAGTTGTGGACGTGATATGTAAACTAAAACAATATAAATTAAAACAATATTTAAAAAAAACACACACTTTTCAAACAAATGTACTATAAAGTATGAAATAAATGTTCCCTAAACCGTCAGAGTTGTTACATTCACGTAACTAAAAGGACGGTTAGATATAAAATAAATGTGATCGGTTGCACAAAAAATATTTAGCCTTGAGTTTTTTTCTAACATTTTCTATACAAAAAAAATGGCAGCAAAATTCAAGTTAATCTAAAATTCGTCAGAGGTTGGAGTAGTGAAAACCCACCCACTCATCTAAACGTTTGCTACATAACTGATATTCTCATCTTTCATTGTTGTGTAAATTTAATTTTTTAACGCATTAATTTTTGCATCTTAAATTGTTTAGTCTCCCTCTCTTGCTGCTCCCCCCCCCCTCCCAACAAAAGAGAATCAACAACAAAAACAACCAACTCTTTTGATTTTAGCTGTGGACCTACACAAAAAAAAAAAGAAATATTTTCTGACGTCTGTATAATGAAGTTTTGAAGTGCGTGCAATGTTTAAAACCTGTAGAAACAAGTATGTTGGATAAAGCGTACAATGTCGCATAAGAGATGGAATCGGTGGGCCGTCGAGCGTGAGCTCTTAATGCCCCCCCCCCGGCGCTCCCCCACACAAACCAGAGCACTGAAGGACTTAACCCGACTCCAGCCCGTGCGGGAGGGCGCCGGGAACCTCCCCCTTGACCTAGAGGAGGCCCGGTCGACCGAGGACGCTGCGTTTAAAGCGTCCGCAGTTAACTCTCTGTGGGTCAGGACCAAACGCATGACTCCCAACGCAACGGGAGCTGCCACTAACATGATTACTAGTTGCTGTTAATGGGTATGAGGCTTGGGTGGCCCTCAAAACCCATGCCGATGATTTTAACTACGCGGCCGTGAGAAAGCCGCCCCTAGGCAACCGTTTCGTCCCGCCACTACCAACGTCCCGACCGAAAGACTCCCTGGGCGGTGGGGGTTGGCAACGCAACACCAAACCACCGGAGTGGAAGCAAAGCGTACAATAAATAGGTCAACCATATATTTCTATTGCAATAAATAGTTCAATTATAAATTAATACTACGATAAATAGGTGTATATTTGTATTACGATAAATAAAAAAACTGGTTATGTTAAACGTGTCATGTGTAATGCTTCTTCCTTTAGAAAAAAAAAAGAAGAAACAAAGAAAATGAAATGCATTTCCTTTATCGGATATAAAATAATTCTTCAAAAAAAAAATACAACAACTTTAAAATCCTTCTTGTGGTGTTTTATATGGTAGAGGTGGTAGTTGTCCCATTGGTAAGGCACTGAAGGGGCATTGAATGCCATTGTGTACTCGATGATGACGCAACAGCTTGTGTTGACATTCAGAACGTAGATCATTGGCGAAGGTGATGAGTTTGGGGGGGGGGGGGGTCAGATGTCGTTAGCAATAGAAAAAGACATCAGAGGGTTAAATTTGGACAAAGGGATCGGGGTGGGGGTGGGGTGGGGGGGGGGAGAATCATTACATTCAAGAAAAATGACAAGGTTCGTTTTTATAAGAGTACAATGGGTTCATTTACGAATGGGTTCATTTACGGGTGCAACCGTGTCACACGAAAACGAAATTAGGCATCCATGGAGTCTCCAACTGTGTATTCCGGGGGGCGTCCGTCGTACAGCGACGGCTTCGCTCGCTGCGTCCGGATATCCCTGTAATCCGGGGGTGGGTTGGATGGTAGGTCGTAAGGAGGAGGAGAAATGACCGAGTTGTGCACGCCAGACCCAGGCCGTTGCCCGTTTGTCGTGTTCGACCTGTTCTGTTCGTAAGCCGTGCGAGGATTGTGTGATGATGAGGCAAGGATTATAAACAGTGCTCCCCGGTTGCCATTTTGTTCACGGCTTGGCAAGTTTCCACCCCTTGGGATTTGCTGATCGGGTCCAGCTGAAGCGTGCGCTTCATTGGCCATTTGAGAGTATCCGTTGCGACTCTCTGCGGTTCCGAGGCGTAGTGGTAGCCTACTGCTGCTTGACATCCGCTGTTTACAGCTGCGCACAATTATAATTATTGACACGATTGCGACACCTGCACCTACGACCGAAATAGAAATTTCTAATACCGGAACGTTATTGCTGCTACTGCTGCTTGAACTCGAAGCACCTGTGGATATAAAAAAAAATACACTGGATATAACTAATTGAATAAAATTATGTGTGCAAATGATTTTCAACAGCAAATATATTAATAGAACATTCGTTTATTTCGTTTGGGCGATGTATCAACAGCTTTTCGCTACTTAAACGTTAATGTGGGTAAGCGTTAAGGGTCTTAACTTTATGAACACTTGTTTACAACTTTATTTTATAAACTGTTTTACAAACACATTTTTTGTGCTATTTTTTTATACTGAAGCACATTTTTAGAAGCTATGTTTTACCATAAACATTGCCTGAAAATGATAAAATGACGTCATGCGATCTGACGTCTTCAAGTATAAAAGATGACTAACCCTATTATCACTATTGCATTTGTCATGGCGCAGTTATGGCTGCAACTTGCTCTTGTGATATTTTGAACAGCTATGCATGAATTCTGCATTTATTTTGATAAAGCCTAAATGTCCGAGAAGTTGGTTTCACCAAAGTTTTACCTTTAAACAATAAATATTACATTATATCCACTATTTAATGATATAACGACAAGCAAAAATAGCTTTTTTTAATGTAAGAGGTGAAAATTGTTAAATCATTTATTATCACTAAACGATTGACATGTTTTTCATTTTCTTTAAAGGGTGTTTGTGTTGTTGTTTTTTTAAAGTTGAAATTTATATTTTAACATTCCGAGGTTTAAAAATGATAATTTCTTCCCAAAATAAAAGTTTTTATAAAGAGTATATTGACTTACAGCTCCCTGCAGATTTAATTTTATCGGAACTGTTAAACACACTCTCCGCCCAACAGGTGTACGCCTCCGATCGTCCGCAGGTTATGTTGTAGATCGTGTAATACAGGGTACCGGGCACGTCGCTGACGTACAAGGTGATGCCTTTGTCGTCTAACAAACTCATCTTCGGTGTTGGTGTTCCTACGGCGGTGCAGTTGAATTTGATGTTGTCACCTTCGTTGTAGTGGACAGCGCCCGTCCTCTTGTTGGCAGTGAAGGAGGTGAAGACAGGTACGTCTGGAATAAACCAAATCAGATACGTTTTAATTGAATTCGGGTGTAAAAAGGGGGGGGGGGGTTAAACGGAATAGCAATACCACCACCACCCCACTAATCAGAAACCTCGAATGAATAGTGGCAACGATCTAAGGTTTAAGTCTATCAAATAAATGTCGTATGACATACAAAACCGGGAAGTTAGCAAAAGCTGGTCCACCATGCACCCACACTCAGAGCACTGCTCATTGTAATGATCTTAAGTCTGCCATCAGAATTGCTCCTATAATAATCACATTGCCACCTCAATCCTGCTCCTATGATGATCATGTTCAAGCCCTCTGCACTGCTACTATCATGAATGTTTTCCATTTTCGTATTCAAGCAAATGTCTATGCATTTTTGCCACAATGAGAAAAAATTTCGAGTCAAAGGAAATGAACACCATTGCAACATTATTGCTCCATCAATTTTTTTGTTTCTTTTATTTTCTCTCTTCCTTTTTTTTTTTTTTTTTTTTTGCAAAGTGGCGATTCCCCCATGTTCACAAAACACCGTGTTCCAAGAACACGTGTACTCACCTGACCACAGGGGAATATTCCAATTACTGCTGACCGTGTAGCTTTGGTAATCCGTGACGTTAGGTGCGACACTCAATTCAAACGTCAAGTTTGTGTTCGGCAGTGGTCTTTCCGGGATTGGTACTATCAGGGTACAAGTGGTGTCGTACAGATCAGTGGCGTACGAGTACTTGTGGTCGTACTTGACCTGATAACCCTCGAACGGGACACGTTGAGTTCTCTGTTGGGCATTAAAACAAAAACCTTAAGAACAATTTCTTTAATATTGAGCAATTAGAATATTGGGAATGGTATGACAATCAGATTCAATGTTTCTTTTTGGACATTTCTCAAAACTGGGTAGCATCCAACACTTCCACTCTCAAAAAAAAACAAAAACAAAAAAAACACCAAAAAACAACAACAGCAACAAACAAATGGCTTTGACCAACACCTACAGAACACAGTACAACAAAAAAGCAAAAATATATAAATAAAAACGTATGCATCTTTGTTATAATATTAACTATAAAATAAAGAAATTCAGTTAAGGTTATGTCTTATCACTTTGCTAAAATACATACACCATATACAAATTTGCAGTTTCCACTCGGAAGCACATAGGTGTGGCATGTTACTGCAAAAAAACGTCCATCTCTATCGAAGAGGTTCACCTCACAGACAGGCATTGTAGGTCTGACTGATAAAAATAAAAGTTTAAAAAAAATGTTTTATATGATGAAAAAACATATTGAATTACAAAACATTAAACTACGAAACATATTAAAGTGTAAAGAACATATTCAGTTACAACACATATTAATTAAAAAATATTAAATTATTGGAAGAAAATTGAATGATTATCTCCAGGACTATTTTTACCACTACATAATTGACTCTTCTAAAAAATTCGAGTATATATATATGGCTATACAATGAATTCATAATTCTTGGAATGACAATGAGCTCAACATATTTACCATGGATGAAAAGGCTTCAGATTCAGTACAACCGTTATCATCTTTTCTCAAAGGGCAAAACCTCCAACATTAAATATAAGACAAAGTCCAACATAAAATGTAAGACATAGTCCAACATAAAAAAACAAGACAAAGTCCAACATTAAATACAAGACAAAGTCCAACATTAAATATAAGACAAAGTCCAACATAAAATGTAAGACAAAGTCCAACATTACATATAAGACAAAGTCCAACATTAAATATAAGAGAAAGTCCAACATAAAATGTAAGAGAAAGTCTAACATAAAAAACAAGACAAAGTCCAACATAAAATGTAAGAGAAAGTCCAACATAAAAAACAAGACAAAGTCCAACATAAAATGTAAGAGAAAGTCCAACATAAAAAACAAGACAAAGTCTAACATAAAAAACAAGACAAAGTCCAACATAAAATGTAAGAGAAAGTCCAACATAAAATGTAAGAGAAAGTCCAACATAAAATGTAAGAGAAAGTCTAACATAAAAAACAAGACAAAGTCCAACATAAAATGTAAGAGAAAGTCCAACATAAAAAACAAGACAAAGTCCAACATTAAAAACAAGAGAAAGTCCAACATTAAATACTTTCAAAAAGTTCGCTCACCTATCCACAGAGAAGCAGTCACCTTGCCGCTGACAGTGTAGTTTTGGTGATTGGTGACGTTTGGAGCGACGCTCACCACAATTGTCACGTTTGTGTTCCACTGGACGTCCGTTATAGGCACCATTAAGGTACACATGGTTCTGTACATATCATCTTCGTACAAGTATTGGTGGTCGTACAAGACGTGGTAACCCAGCAACAGCTCGGGTTCATTTTTCTGTTGGGGTTGGAAAAAAAAGCAACAATCATCTAACAATCTCTTTAATTTGAATATTATAACAATAAGATTCAGTGTTGCTTTCAAGCTACTCTTGCGGGATGGGTAGTGAAGATGACCCCCACTATTAACAAGGCCACAACTCTGTCCCGCAAAAGGGTAATAATTTATATAGATGCAAATTTGTCAACGAACTGACTGTCGATGAAGTATGTCTGTCGATGAAGATTGTCTGTTGATGAAGTGTGTCTGCCGATGAAAGTATGTCTGTCGATGAAGTGTCTCTGTCGATGAAGTGTCTGTCGATGAAGTGTCTCTGTCGATGAAGTGTGGATGTCGATGAAGTGTGGCTGCTGATGAAGTGTGTCTGTGGGTGAAGTTTCACTGTCGATCAAGTGTGGCGGTCGATGAAGTGTATTTTTGTTTGAAGTGTGTCTATGGGTAAAGCTTTTCTGTTGATGAATTCTTTTTTTTTTAAAAACTAACTTATGTCATAAAGTGGTTTTTTTCTGTACCACCGTTGGTGGTATTTTGAAAAGCATAATACGTTTTTGTTTCCACAAAAGATCAAAAGTTTTGTATTTGGTAAAACAATTGCACCTACTTAAGAAAAAAAAATGGATTCGGAAATTTTAGTTAGTTTATCTGTATTCATATTAGTGACCAAAATACATACATCATATGCAAAGCTACAAACTCCCCGAGGAGACACGTAAGTATGACACTGAATTTCCATGAAGCGTCCATCTTGGTCCAAACGAGGCGTCTCACAAGCCGGTGATGTGGGTCTGACTGTAAACATTGTAGATGTGTATTCATAAGTGGTAAGGTGGGGACCATAATTGTAATACTCAGCGCAGTAATAGTATGTGCATTAGCGTGGACGTTACAAAGCTAGAGACTTTGAGTGGTTTCCTGTTTTTTTTTGGTTTGTATGTGTGGCAGTTTGCGTGAAATTCAGTCTGTGTTTGGAATGACGTTTTTGGAAGTACGTTTATGAGACTGGCGTCTGGGAATCTGGGCGACTTAAAAGGTGTATCGGATCTAGCGTGTTGGATTAAGAGTGTTATATGCACTGTGTTGGATTAAGTGTGTTATATGCACTGTGTGGGATCTAGCGTGTTGGATTAAGTGTGTTATATGTACTGTGTTGGATTAAGTGTGTTATATGCACTGTGTGGGATCTAGCGTGTTGGATTAAGTGTGTTATATGTACTGTGTTGGATTAAGTGTTATATGCACTGTGTGAGATTTAGCGTGTTGGATTAAGTGTGTTATATGCACTGTTTAGGATTAAGTGTGTTATATGCACTGTGTGAGATTTAGTGTGTTGGATTAAGTGTGTTAAATGCACTGTGCGGGATTTAGCGTGTTGGATTAAGTGTGTTATTTGCACTGTGAGGGATTTAGTGTGAGTTTCTGTGTGTGGATTGGATGTGTGGAATTTAGTGTTTTGGAGTCTGAGTGCGAGAGTTTGTGTGTGTGGCAATCGGTGTGGGAGTGATGACGAGTGTCAGTGTGTGGGTCTATACGTGGGAGTCTCTGTGTGATGGGGACCCTGCGTTGGAGTCTGTGTGAGGTTTGTATGTGGCACTCTGTATGTATTAACACATTTTACTATATCTCTGTAAAACATATACTGACTCCGTTTAACTAAATTAGAAAGTGGACATTTTTGTCTTCAAAATAAATCCAAATTTTTTTAATGTATGTTCAGAACTGTTACATATAAGCAACTAAAATAAAACTAAATTCGAAAAATAAAACTGGGGCTTAGAAAAATATAATCACTATCTTGAGCAAATAACTAAAGTTGATTATCGACATAAAAGTGATTTATAATATTATCGATTAAATCGACTTGAATGAAAACGGTTATAAATTGCCAACAGATTTAACATATTTACCGAAGATCGTAAGGTTGCAAAATCCGTACACCTGCCTCAGTGCGTAGTTGTCGTCCAAATTCGCGCACTGAATGGAGGTCATGCTTCTGTTGACAGAGGCCACGTATAGGTACATATCCTGCACTTGCCATCCTGGCACGGGTGTCCTTTGTTGAGTTGTGGCGAAAAATCCGGGTAGGGTGACTGTGTTCGTACATTTGTATTAATTAACATCTTCTGATACATTTTGAAGAGGAGTTGGGGAGCATGGGACCAAGTACATCACTCTCATCTTATGACTTTCAAAAGCCAACGTACGGATATGGAAAATTTCATTAAATTAACATATCAATTTTTTTTTCATCTTTTAATATTTTAAAAAATGACAAGACTGCTTTTATAACAAAATATTATGGCATAATATCATAACATAATATATACTTTTTTAACATCATTTTGTGACATAATATTTTTATTTTATTACACAATAATCAAAATTGTTATTTTCATTTGAATTAATTCCGGCATATAATAACTGGCATACTACTTGGAATATATGTGCATATATAAATATATAGATAGATTGATTTTTTCGTGGGTGTGGAAATTGGGGGGGGGCGGGTTGGGTAGGTTTGCAAAGTTTCAGATCAAATGCAGCCCAGGAATCGGGGGAAAATTGGGGTGCGTTATTTGACCCCGACAAACGGACAGAAATGGAAGCTAATTAAAAAGCTGTTTAAAACGTGTTGGCTCTATATTTACCGGACATTACAACATTTTGATGATAACGATAGGTTGCTAAATTTTTTGTTGGTTAGATCCAGCATTAGGCTGATTAGGTCATTAACCGTTGTTTTGTAAGATCTAGTATTAGGCTGATTAGGTCAATACCCGTTGTTTTGTAAGATCGAGTATTAGGCTGATTAGGTCATTACCCGTTGTTTTGTAAGATCTAGTATTAGACTGATTAGATCAATACCTGTTGTTTTGTTCGATCGAGTATTAGGCTGTATACATCATTACCTATAGTTTTGTTAGATTCTTCATACTTGGCCACCTCGACTCTAGCAAATTTAAATGTGATCGTCCATTGATAGTTTCCCCAATGTTGACCAAGCTCATTTGAGTACTGGAAACTCTGAGGTTGTCCCTCCTCCGTCTCCTGAACACAATCACTGCCGATGTCACCTGCAGGATAATATAAGAACATCTATTATTTTAGTACCGAAATATTTTAGTCAGTGACATCATTTAGAATTATTCTGACATAAACCATATCTGGGGAAAAAAAACAACCAATTCGAAAATATTTTTTAAACACTCAGACAAGCTTGGCAAAATACGTGTTGTAACTGAGTTTGTCAGATCAGGTCTCAAGAAGCATTTAGCTTCTAGAGGGAGGTAATTTGATAATAGCGTCTAAAGGCAACAAGAGGGAGGTAATTTGAGAAAGGTAACCAAAGGGAGGTAATTTGAGGAAGTTAACTAAAGGGAGGTAATTTGAGGAAGGTAACCAAAGGGAGGTAATTTGAGGAAGTTAACTAAAGGGAGGTAATTTGAGGAAGGTAACCAGAGGGAGGTAATTTGAGGAAGTTAACTAAAGGAAGGTAATTTGAAGAAGGTAACTAAAGGGAGGTAATTTGATAACAATTTTGCAAGCTTGCTATTGACGTTGTGCTGTAAATCTAATGGCGGTATTATAAAGATGCAAATTTGAACGTCATATTACCAAGAGGCTAACTTAAGGCAAAGATTTTTGTATCCGACAAACAGGGCTGTGACGGTTGGCAACAGCCTAAAATTTATCTCAGTGGGTAAAATTGATCTCAGTGGGTAAAATTGATCTCCGTGGGTACAAATTGATCTCAGTGGGTACAATTGATCTCAGTGGGTAAAATTGATCTCAGTGGGTACAATTGATCTCAGGGGGTAAAATTAATCTCAGTGGGAAAAAATTGATCTCAGTGGGTAAAATTGATCTCAGTGGGCAAAATTGATCTCAGTGGGTACAATTGATTTCAGTGGGTACAATTTATCTCAGTGGGTACAATTGATCTCAGTGGGTAAAATTGATATCAGTGGGTAAAATTGATCTTAGTGAGCAAAATTGATCTCAGTGGGTAAAATTGATCTCAGTGGGTAAAATTGATCTCAGTGAGCAAAATTGATCTCAGTGGGTAAAATTGATCTCAGTAAGCAAAATTGATCTCAGTGGGTAAAATTGATCTCAGTGGGTAAAATTGATCTCAGTGGTCACAATTGATAAAACGGGCATTCCCTAAAAAAAGTCACGGTACTGCGCATGACGTAGATCTGGTCATTGCTCCCTGATGTACTTGTTAAATCTTCCCAACAATTATATATTTTTAACATACAGAAATAAATCACAACACATTTTATTTTTACAGTCAGTCAAGAAACTTGGACGCTCACAGTGTGAAGTAACTTTAAGACACAAACAAATTCGTAGTTGTTTTTCTCTAGGACACACAGAGCATGCAGTACAGTTTTGAACAACTAAACTCAACCTCAATAATTCAACTTGTGTAGTCCCACATTATCTCAAAACAAAACGTATTACCTAACTTTGATGGCTAATTTTATACAAAAGGTTGACTGACTACGATGTATTTGGTTTTTTCTTCCTGTCATCACACACACACACACATTCTTATCGACGTCCAATGATTTCTCTTATGATACTCATCATCTACAAATAAAATTTATTATTTGATTCTTAACATCACAGCCCAAATGGAACAGCATCAAATTCCAATTGTCCATTTTTAAATGGAATTCTTATTGGAATTCTTGAACTCGATGGCCTACCATAAGAAATTATCAAATAGCTTATATCGTGCTCCTTATGACCGAATTCAAATAGCTTATCAAGGGCTTCTTATCATCGGATTAAAAGAGTTTATCATGTGGTTCTTATCATCGAATTCAAATGGCTTATCATATGCTTCTTATCAATACATTTTAAAAGCAATCTGATGTGTTTAACCTTTCTTACCACTAAACTCCTGTTAATTAAATTATTTACGTATTGCTTATTAACCTACCGTAAGCCGAGTGAAGACAAAACGACATGCACAGCAGGATCAGAGGTAACAGATTCTTCATTGCAAACCCTAACGTTAAAGGTGCTGTCACGCACTGCTGTATCGAACATTAACTTATTAGTTAAGGCCGGTACAAAATCAACACAGCAAGGACATACTACCTGCGAAAGTTTCTCTTCCACGACGGGTTCTAAAGCTTTCCAGTAGTGTAACCTATATATTTTTAGCTATTGATATGATGACACAAATTAAGGAAATGTTAGAAGACAAAATAAACAACAACTCAGCAATTGATCGAAAATGGCGCTCATTCACATAAAGAAAAAGATTGCCCCCCCCGGAATGGACCGCCCCTTCCACATCCTCCCCCCCCCTCTTTACGCCTTTATGTCAAACCACACATAGTGGTGATATGTCCGTTAGGATGCACATCTGTATTTTGAGAACACCTGCGCCAGCCTATTTCTATCCCGGACGAGCTGACGTATTTTTAGAAGAGGATCGATTCCGCGTATACGGCGTGGTTGTCAACACTTCGCGAATGCACAACTCATTCCCAGAACTGGCCTGTTAATGGACTGTTTTTCAAAACTTCGCTTTGACTTTAGTTGCTATCACAAAGATTTAGCCCAGAGCAGATAGTGTCATTCTCAACACTTTTTTTTTTTTTACAATGGTACACATTTAAGAACACAAAAGAAAAGATGTTTAGAAAAAAAGAATTATGATACCAGTTTCTGTTGCTTAAATAATTTGACCTATTCAGATTTTCAGCAAATCATATCCAATTCTATGGGATATAGTTGAAATGATTCAAGCAGTGGTAGGTCTAATTCTGTACGATATCACTAACACCATTACAGCAAAGGGGGTCTTATATTTCAGATATTTACAGTCGTTTACGCAAAATCCTGTCAGCAATATCTGATTTAAAATGTCTTTTAGCTGAAGTCATTTCAGCAGAAGCAGGTGTCTCATTTATGTTATGGCGACACGTATTTCAGCAATACGTGGACTAATATTTGATATAACGACACTAATTTGAATGAAAGCTGGTCTATTATTTGATGTAACGTCTCTGGCGTCCGTAAAGAGTAGGTCTAATATATGATATTAAGAATCCGCAATATCTGTCCAAGCAGGTCTAATCTATAAGAATATTAGCCACTCTTACATCATCAATAGATGCTCTCAAATGACCAATATGGATTACAAACATTTGTTACAAAAAAAATTTGTGCGCTGAGACAATGGGCGCCTCAAGGGAATAAATAAATCTAATCTATAGCAGCAGGGCCGGACTTAGGCCATTGCAACCTATGCGGCCGCAATGGGCCCTGCACTTTCATAGGCCCCGCCCCGAATTTATTTTCTAATACAAAATCTTAAATTTCACTTATTATCCTTATTCCAACCCAGAAAGGGCCCCGCGCAATCCGTTTCGCTTAGGGCCCCGCAATTGTTAGGGTCGGCCCTGTATAGCAGCATGGCTTCGTGAACAATGAGTTGACGGGACTGGTACCAGTGATAATAACGTTAATGACGCAGTTTGTTTTTTAAATTAATAATACTACACACCGTTTTAAAGTTAAGCAAATTCAACCTGTTTAAAATTTGGTATATCGTTATGCAAGCAATACTTAGCAAAAGCCTGAAAACCAATATACAAAGACAAGCGATACCAAAGCTAGTGATATTAAGAACATTCAATCGAATTATATTATTAAATTTATATAAAAATACAAATAAAATATACGGAAAACAAAACAATATCATCTTACAGCACATCAAGCGAAAAAGTGTTATCCCCGAAAGATACAGTAATACTATACACTAAGACAAAGAGTAAAAATCTTCTAATGTTCCTAGAAGTATATTACGTCTCGCAAAATTCGTGTCAAAGAAATCTAGCAAATCTCTCTACCGGCTTTGTAACTTAACGGTTACACGTATATACATATGTGTAACCGTTAAGTGCACTTTGAAATAAAAAAGATTTTTTTGTTTGTTTAGACATTTAAATGCACTCTAACACGTGTTATCGGCTACCTTGGCTTGTCGGTCGATGTTGTTATAGGTTTCGCTCTATGTTAGTTCTAAATAAAAGAGCTTTCTTTTTTTTTTTTTCTTTTTTTTTTTTAAATGGAGAAAAAAACTTCTCACTTATCTTTATGTAAAAGGTTTAATATAGTCTTGATATCACACATATCTGATATATTTATAAAAAATTTTGTTGACGCCTGAACACTAAAGATAAAGTGTTATAATTTTAAGACTCGCTCCTCTAAGCAAATTTGCCTTCAGAATGTCAATCCATATGTTTATAGTCATATCCTAAGAATTGGTCGTTGCTGACTCAAACGCTAACGTAATTTACCCACTGTGTCATAAGTACAAACTGTAGCACAATTAACCCACGGTGTCATCAATGCAAACACAACACAATTAAACGGCGTTACCAGGACTAACCCTAACACAATTAACCCACAGTGTCACCGGTGCAAGAAAGGGCACGAATAATCCAGCTACTCACAGCAAGTTTCGTGAACAAACTTAACCAGAATACTACGCACTCAAAGGATCATGGGACAACACTTTCACTTTCAGAATCGCTGTGCCCCGTTCCCCCACACCACTAAGCGCGTGTCTCCCACAAGGTCCTACACCAGCTACTCTCTCAACCCAACACCTGGACTACTTTCATAATATAACACAATAACCCATGATCAGGGATTCTCACCTCGTCGTCGTGGTATTATGATGTGTATGTTGTCATGGGGGCAAATGTTGTTGATTTTGATGTGTAGAGTATATTTTCATGTGTTGTCATTTAGATCAGAGGTTGACAATGCCATTGGGAATTATAGTGGATTGTGTCATATGAAGTTTTAATTTGTTATAAAGTTCCTATTAGGAAACAGGTTCGAAAGAATTTTTTTAATGAAATAATGTTTCAAAAAATATATACACTTTAACAAAAAATCATTTTTTCCCCTTTCAAATGATAATATTTCACTCGATGTAGCCATGCCAACATTGGCGATAGCAATGCGTGAACTTCCCATCTACTAGATATAGCCCGCCAAACATTGCACGAATTTCCCATCTACTAAATTTACTTGACAAAACATGAACTTAAGTAACGCGCATTTAAGAATCCCAATTTTTGCTACATCCCTTCCCCCAATGATACGTCAATGCACACTTTTTATTTCACGCCCATGAACTCTATGAAATATTCTGATGTCCCAAACACTTTTAAACCGAATATTTTTTTTTTTACACCATTCTTAAATTGAGACGATTTCACTTTACTAAAAGAAAATGTTTAAGCGCTAAACACAGTTGCATTATTTCAAAAAAAAAAAAAAAATTCATTGAGCGTAGTTTTCGGGAATTATATTTTGCACCCTATTGAGATCATTTTTAAAACCATACTTCCTTTCAAACATATAGACTTATTTATAATATAATCACAATACTAAATTCGCTGATTAGGAAGCAGTCCATTAGGAAGCAGTCCACGAGTCACACCAGACGCGTAATATATATAAAAAAGATACAAGTTCCCGTGCATGGTTTCATAGACCTGATCAAGGGAATAGTGTTGAACACTCTGGGTTGACTGTTCAAAGTCCTGCAAAACATGGGTTGTCCCCGCTGATATTGGAAAAAAGCAGCAGAATCATTTTCATGCATTTGAACGATATAAAAAATTGTAACCAGGGACCTGATCCCCCCCCCCCCCAAAACCAGCACCATTTTTTACCCAGTGCCTGGGCTGCTACTATATTTTAATGGCATGTGACAATTTAAAAAGTATACAGTGTAATCTCGTATTACGAACTACCTCATTTAACGAACAAATCGTTTGACGAAAAAGTTTTGTGAACAACTTGTGTCTTAGTTATCGAACGATGCGATGCTTTGGGTTACAAAATGCGTACACGCCTGTACACACAGTCCTATCAGGTCAGCGGGTGGTTTTGTGCATTCGCATTCAACATCGTCTGTACGAGTGATATCCGCATTCGCAACAAAGAAAAATTAATATGCCATTGCGTTGTGTGAATTAAGGTTCATAACCCATACACAATTTATGTAATACAATTAAAGGTAAAGGAAAGTGGATTTCAAAGCGGTTTATGGCTTAACATAAGAACCACTAAAATAATGAAATCAAAATCAATGACTGGTCAAATTGGTATGCTGGAACGTTTCAGTACTTAAGATCGATAACTTCGATTCTTCAGGCAAAGAAATACACAGTGCCAACCAGCTTAACACGTGTAAACAAGATCCGACTATAGTCTACACGGTGCTCTTAGGATTCTAAGACCCCCACATCAGGTGACTTCATTGAAAAGCTCTCGTGCGAGAAGCTTCTTTTCAAAATCTTTTTTCAACAGTTTCGTCGCGGCCGGCCCGCTACGTCATGTCTGGAAGTTAATTGTAAACATCACAAACAGAGAACTGTTCCGGAAAACGAAATATGACCAGTCTTTGGTTAGATCATATCTTTTAATTGGCCTAAATCCAGATATTTGTTAGTTTGCATTTTCAAAAGAGTTTACATTTACAGCTGAAGGTACATTATACAAAGCGTATTTCAAAAATTAAAGAGCGTTCCATTCAACGTTGGCGAACACTTTCGGAAAGGCAACCCGAACACACATTTGGTCGAGCAGAGGTTCTTGAACTTGCAGAAAGACATCCTGCAAACCTACTCAACTACATTCTGTTTTATGAATAGTTTAAACTAAAATACAATTATGTTTACAATTTTCAGTAGATGAACTATATTCTCCAGTTGATGGCAATTAAGGTGTTAATAATTTTTTAAAAAACAACCTTATCAAAAGCAGTATGGCACAAAACCGTGAAATGTTTAGACCCACTGGTGAGATTGAATCGGGATTTATAGGCTGTGACTTGTGCAAGCCAACATTTGAGGACACTTTGCCTTTAAGGGCAACTGTACAAAGGCTATGATGTGTTCATGTCAGCATCGAATGGGAACTTTCGCCCGTTCAAGACATAACTATGTACATGATGTTATCTGGGAGTGATTTTAAATATTTGAACAAGATAAAGCATCTTCGTATTTCAATGCTGCTTTACATGTTTCAATTTCTCCCCTTGGCGTGTGGTAAGTGAGATGACATTAGAGTAATGATTAACTATTGCTTTTGTATATAAAGATTAAGAAATCTGGATGCAGTAATCTTGAGTGTAAGCTATAATATGTTGACATTTTAGTTTTGCAAAACTCTTTTCAAATGGGCCGTTACCTTACACAATGATCAAAACACTAATAGTTTTTGTTTTTAAATATTAAAATAAATAAAAACAACATTTTTTCAATTATTTATAAATGCAGAGGCGTAGCTTGGGTAAGTGCCACCCGGCTTGGGGTAAGCTTTTTCGCCACCCCCTTCGATGTAAAATCTCTTCACCTGTTCAAAAATTCCGCCCCTCAATAATAGGAGGAAAAAAAGGTGCCGCCTGGGGTGGATCGCCCCCTCCGTCATTCCTTAATACGCCACTGTTAAAGTGTAAATAACTTATTTTAAGGGTCATGATGTAAACCTTCAATGGTATCTTAAAAATAGGCCAAGATTTGCACAGGTAGGAGATTATAAAGTCTCAATACTAACAGAAATCTAGAAATCTAGGAATATCTTGGAACCCAGTGATATGTAGACGATACTAAGTCATTACATCTCGATAAGAGGAGCAACATAAAAATTGACCAGTGTGTGCAAATTTTCCTGTCGATTGATTTTTTTGTCGATAATAGAAAGTTGGCAAGCGAGGAAGACATTGAGCTGAAGTCAAGTGTCAGTTTTAAACCAGTCTTTTGAGATGGAATCTGGTTCCAGACAAAATCTGCGTTTCTGTGAAAAGTTTAAAAAAAAAAAAAAGATTTCAAGTGTAGAAGAATAACGTGACGAATGTGTCTCTACTTAACGATTTCTACTGCAGGTATAATGTCACGCGCAAAAAATAATTCCAGATGCAATAGGTATCACAATATTTGCTAATCTGACGTACAGCCATACCAACCTCTGACTGAATTTAAATTGAATATTTACCTACTGCTGTCATATGTTATTTGACGTTATTCATTTTTTAAAAAAAATGCTTTCTCTTATATTTTATGACTTTCATAGTTTATGTTTTGAAATCTATGTTTATCTATTGTCAGCTATTGTTATCTATGTCATCTATTTTGTTGTCTATATTGTTATCTATTTTAGGGTTTAAAAAATATAATAATAATAATAATAATAAAGTTCATTTGAAAAATCACGCTTCATCCCCAAAGGCTCGAAGCGCGGTACAAAAACTAAGCAGGGAGATAATAACAAGCTGGAAAAGATTGTAGACATCATCATTCCAGCAGGTGTTTGCGAAATAGATGAGTTTTTAAATTTGTTTTGAAGGACTCCAGCGTCTGGTTGTTTTTGAGAGCGTCAGGAAGGGTGTTCCAAATTGTTGGGCCAGCAAATGCGAACGTGCGCTTTCCGTAAGTTTCAAGGCGAACACGCGGTATCGAGAGTTTGCCACTATCGGATAAGAGATAGTTAATGGATCAAAATAAAGTAATTGTAAGTTGTTTTTCCCCTTGTATTTAATATACGGATAAGTTTGGGGAATATATTATTAGGGTTTTATTGTGTGTAACCAACATGTCTATGTCATCTCGGTATGTTCACGATCCGTTTTATGGTTTAGTAAATTTAAGATTGGGCTATTTAAATGAACAATGTGTATGGAAAAAAAATAAAGTGAAGAAAAGAGAACAAACAGTTTACAAAGAAAAAGCGATACCAAATGTAGTGATTCTGACGATATTCAATTTAAGGATAAGGTTAAATATGTATAAAAATATAAATTAAAAAAATATAGAGATATAAAAATGATATTAACTTATAGCCCAGCTAGTGTAAAGATACAATCCTTCGAAAGAATCAAATATTAGTTTACATACACACACATAAAGATTAACAGCCTTGTATTTAGATTACGTCTCGGCAAAGTTTAGAAAGGAAAAACAACAAAAAAAGCAAAACTCTCTCTCCCGGCTAGGAGAGCTGCCGGCTTATAAATAGCGAGTTTATTAGAACCCTCCAGGAAAGAAATTCTAGGAATCGCGTCATCTGATAGCATTGTTAAGAATAAATAAAACCCTTTTGAACGTAAACAACATTTTGCCAAAGAAGAAAGATGCGGGTTTAAAAAAAAAAAGGCCCTGCGCTATACTTTTAATAGGTGACTTCAATATCAAAATAAAAAAGGGATAAATGTTGATGGCCGCGGCTTGTGGTGGCATAACAGCTAGGTCAGCACACAGGCAATAATTTAACAGTATGTAAATCATCAGAGTAATACTCTCATACTCTCGGCTTTATTAAAATTGACATCTGGTTTAAAACATATTTAGTAAAACAAAATCATGTTAAGAAAAGTCACGGCCGAATCGGGGAAATGTGGCACGCGCGGTAAAAATTTGAAAATGGCGTCCCTAAATAATTGAAAAAATGATGCCGCCCCCTTTGGATAGGCGCCCCATGTCTTCATGAAATACAAGAGATTGTATCCTGTATGTCAAAATTAACGTGCTATATATTGACAAAATTTTGGAAAAAAAAAATGTTTTTAATTGTC
Organism: Omphiscola glabra; assembly: GCA_964017045.1. Taxonomy (NCBI): domain Eukaryota; kingdom Metazoa; phylum Mollusca; class Gastropoda; family Lymnaeidae; genus Omphiscola; species Omphiscola glabra. The sequence goes on from OZ024810.1 coordinate 16,509,234, forward strand.
ATCAAAATTATTTAAAAAAATAAAATAGTTTCTCCATGTTCAAAACCTCTATCAAAATACATGGTTCCCAGTTTTCCGAGAATTTAACTTGGCCAACCCCTCACCCACATAAATATACTGGCGTTCGATTATCTCCTGCCAGTGATCATTTACTATACGATCTTTTTTTTGTTTTAGACGTACCCAGGCTGACCTACTTCAGTGCCGACAACAATCGTCCAGGATCCGATTTACAAATCCATTGCACAGCCTTTGGGACGCCTGCACCGAGCTTGAGTGTGGTGGACGAGAGGGGATCAACCTTGTACGTCAGCGATGTGCCCGGTAGTCTGGATTACACGATCTACAACGGAGGCTGTAGCGGCTCAACTGAATATTATACCTGTTGGGCTGACAATGGTGAAAGATCTTCCAGTAAGATCATGTATAATGGGAAGTGTAAGTCGATACACTATTAGCTATTATTGTTGGGTGTTTTATGTTTAAATTTTAAATATTTAACCATATACAGTGGTTTACGGACTTCTAACTGGCAAAAGTAGTCCAATTGCGTCGTTTGTCTAGGGGTGATTATGAAACAAATCAATGCTTTATATGATATATGTGGGTTTTTTTTAAACAGCATATGTTCTTTCTTCCGCTTTCTCTCAACAAACAACGTCATATCCCATACCTAAATACGTCACAAAAAACAAAGCACATAGCTACAATGCACAAGCATTCTCCACACCAAAACACGCACCCACAAAACCACGAACAAATTATCAACACTGTGAAATCGTTTAACAAACGAACCTTGAAATAGCGATGTCCCTGGCAAATAAGCTGATACCTCCTGCCACAGAATTAATTTTTTTTTTTTGTTTTAACGTTGGCCGAACCTGAAAATATGTTATCCCTAAAAATAGCACCACTATTGCTCCGATCACAAACCACTATTGCTCCGATCACAAACCGCTATTGCTCCGATCACAAACCACTATTGCTCCGATCACAAACCGCTTTTGCTCCGATCACAAAACACTATTGCTCCAATCACAAACCACTATTGCTCCGATCAAAAATCACTACTGCTCCGATCACAAGGTGTTGCGTTATTTCGAGGTTTCATTAGTATATCACCAGTATTGGCACACCCGCGAAGTAAATAAATATTCATAAAATCTTTTAGTTACATCATTACGTAAGTAATAAAATATAAAATATTTTTTTTTAAAAATGACGTATAATAATAGACAGCGTCTACCGTCTCAAGTGGTTAATTACACATGTACTGATTGCTAAGAAATTATTTTTTAAATTTTCACATGGTCGAGTACCTTTTGTTAACAGTACTACGCATCGTATTGTTAATTAGATAGTTTCCTACAATATTAAAAATGCAAAACGTATCCAAAGTGAATAAGTATAAATATTTATATATATAAATATTGGAAAGATTTAGAAACATCAAATCTTTAGCAATAAATTTCGTACACGTTACTTTATTCAGTTGGCTATATCCAGTGTTTTTTTAATCCATAGGTCCCAAGGACAGCAGTTATTTGTCACCATTTGCCTCTTTTTGCGTTGCAAACGGAACGATATTCGCCCTGATAATAGTATTCATTCTGGGATGCCACTGTAAAAGACGGATCTCAAGGGAATGCCGACGACCGCCGGAAAACGCGGGTGAAATGGGTCCAAACGGACGCTCGCAAATGACAGAAGCAACGCACCAAAGTTATGGGCCTAGTCGACCTATCGCGTTGGTCGGAACCCTCCCGAACTTAACGCACCTTTCAGTAAGCAATGATGCCCTAATCTCAGAAGATCGCGCTCGACCACAACGCCTGACAAGCAATTGGAAATTTCCAAGTGGACCGTTTCTGTGTAGTATGCCAGACGGTAACAGGGGTTCAATATCTCGCATTCATGCGTCGTCTACGTCAATGCACAATAGTAGTACGACATCGGAGCAGAGCGGCTCGCAAACTATGCATAGACCAGAGCTCCATGCATCATGTGTGCACACATCCGTCGTGCCACCGCTTTACGATTTGACGTTTACGCCTTCTCCGGAATACACGCAGATCCCGTCACGGCGAGCGACCCCAGGTCTTCACGATGACCGACCCCCAAAATACGCCGATGTCATGACACAACAAGGGACAGCAGCTGTGCACGATGACCGGCCCCCAGAATACAACCAGATCCTGACACAACAAGAGACACCCGTTATGCACGATGAACGACCCCCAGAATACGCCGATGTCCTGACAAAACAAGAGACAGCAGTTATGCACGATGACCGGCCCCCAGAATACAGCCAGATCTCGACAGGACAAGCAACCCTAGTCTTGCATGATGATCAACCCCCGATAAATATACCTTGACGGACCGTGGGCTGCGGGGTTCTTTTAAATTAGTCTTTGCTACAACCACGATCTCTGTGACAATTTCACGGCTTTTCTGCCCTTTTTACCAATACCAGCAGGGGCGTCGTTTCAGATTTTTTAAAGGTGGGGGGGGGGGGAAACGAAAACTTGGTCGGCTTGTTAAGTTGTTTATTTATGGAGGCGCCACAGTACATATCAATTTAAATAGAACTTGCATATTTGGGGGAGTGGTGGGGGGCAATTGCCCCACCCCGCCCTACCCAAATGACGTCCCTGAATACCAATCGTCTTTCATTACAAAATGTAGCATGTATCAATGCAAGTTCAATCTGAGGACATCCACCCTATTTAAGGAGACACCACAATGACACCTTGATAAGATCATATGAATGCAGTAACACCACATGTATCGAAGTAGACACATATATATACATTTATTTAATATACATTTTAGAAAAAAAATTGTAATTCATTGGTGGAGACAGTTCAAAATTGTGAGGGTGGGCTACGTCCATCACATATCTTGTTTTATATTAATCTACAGTGGTACCTCGGGTAACGAACTTAATTCGTTCCAGAACACGGTTCGTAAACTGAAACATTCGCAACACGAAACATTGAAATCAATGAAGAAAGCACAATCCGTTTCAAGAGGAAAGAATCGTTCTCTTTTTAGTAACATCCGGTCGTTCACCTGACACAACGCAGATAATACGTTTACTCCACGTATTTCATAAAGAGAAAGAAATCAACCAAATTAATTAAGTGTAATAGAGAAAAACAAGATTCATACGATGTTTCTTAATTAACAAGAAAAGGATCATGGGGACTGTGTCACTTGCTTTTCTATTCTGAATCGTTGGTTTCTTGGCGCTGTTTCTTGGCAGCCAACTGGGAATCTATCTGCACCAGGAAACTATCAAAGGAAATCTGTCGCTTCCTTTGCAGGAGAATCTTTCTGAAGTGGGCGGACGCGTTATCGTTAATCGGGCTTGACATCACGTTTGTTTGGATGATGGATCACAATGATGTCTTCTACTTCTGCCCACTTGCTGCAAATGTCTTAAGTCCTGGCAGTTTAAACGGTCACTGGCTTCTCATCATCAGACGACTGACCATCCTGTAATGTCTTTAGCGGTTCATTTCACAAGCTCATCTGGTGTAAGCTCCCCACAATGGTTCTCAGTCAGCTCATCGTCGTTTATACTTTACGCGATCGTTTGTCTCGTTTAACACTGCTTCTCTCTTTCTCTCTCTCCATTTCTCTCTCCATTTCTCTCTCTCTATCTCTCTACTTTTTCTCTATCTCTCTCGCCCTTGTTCGTAACCCGAGACATTTTTCGTTACCCGAGACAAATACTTTTTCGAAGTTGTTGTTCGTAACCCGAATTGTTCGTGATCTAAGCCGTTCATTACCCGAGATACCACTGTGATTTGTTTTGCATTGTGATAAAATATTTGGAACATTGTTTACTCTGTGATGGTTTTAATAAATCTATTCTTTTTGTCAAAACACGGCTTGTCACTAAATTTTACTGTTTGATTTTGTTTGTGATCCCTTACTTTGACCAAAAAATTTGCTGGATTATCTGACGTAATGTCCCCCAACGTTCAATCAGCTGTTAATAATAGAATATTAAAAACAAAGAAGAGATGTTCGGATAACCGGCGTTTGGGAAAATCAGAGCAGAGTTCGTAGAATAGATGTTTTCTGGAAGGAGGGTGGTGGGGGCTAAGGGTGAGTTTATGTTCCGAAAAGGGCAGTTGTTGGAAAAAATGTTTGAGAACCACTGCTGTAAACTATTACGACGTTCAGCATTATGTTAGCGATTTCCCAGTGTTCAATGTAGCGTCGCTGCAGTGCCTCGGCGTGTTGCTTACGTGCATTAGAAATATGATCGCTGTGGCTAGGCAAACGGTACATCAATTTGGCTTTCTCGCAGTACCTTAAACTCCTTTAGAAGGAGTACATAATGAAGTATATAAACCGTGTAGTGTGTGGGACGAAGATGACAATGGCGTACGGAGGAGTCACATAGCGCATGAATGGATATTAAGGTCGTGGGCAGGGATCGAATGTGTCTGCTGAGTGGGATGATGTATTGGCCCGCAATACATCTTCAGAGACAGACGTTTGGACTCATCGGCGAACCTAGAGTACGGGGGTGGCGCCCACTCCGGGCGCCGCTTTAGAGAGGGCGACAAAATGCTGTTGTTTTTCTGTGGCAATATATTTTAATTGAAATTACAATTTTGAAATAAAAATAAATAATGTTTTACGCTTTCCGTGGGTCAGTTTTCACGTTACATTTTTTATTTTATTGGAGTTTCAACGTAAAACGTAAGACATAAGATTTGTCTTTTAATGATGGATATCTATTAATAGAGCGTCCTGGCGTACAGTCTGGTCAATCTCATTAAGATTTTTAAAAAGCAAAAAAAAAACTGATGTTCCGTTTCGCCAAACTCTCAACAGCTGCTCGGAACTTCAACGTCGATGTGAGCCAGCATAGGGGGGCCTTAACCTAGGCGAAAACGTGTTTACAATTATTAGATGCATTATATAATCTTTTAAAATAATATCACACATAGCAATATTAAATTGAACAGTATGTCATAAAATTGTCAAGTCTGAATATATTAATCCTTATTGTAGCGGTGCGATGATGTTTTTCATAAGTGCTGAGATGACGGTGGTAGTGTAGGATGTTGTGAAATGTTGTTAAGTGCTGATATGTCGGTAATAGTCTAGGATGTTGTGAAATGTTATTTCTTTTTGTATTTGTGTGGATTTTGCAAGGAGAAAGAAAAGTAATTTGTGCCATGGTAAATGCCCGAAACAGGAAATCTCGGTGGTCCAAGAATGTGTTTGTGATGTGCAAAGATTTAATGAGACGGCGATTGTTGGTTATGTTCCGTCACGGAGACACAACTTACTCATCACTCGCCAGAAGATGGACGCACCTTGTTCGGCCCTACGCTGCTGCTCAGCATCTCACGGAGACACAACTTACTCATCACTCGTCAGAAGATGGACGCACCTTGTTCGGCACTGTGCTGCTGCTCAGCACCTCAAGGAGACACAACTTACTCATCACTCGTCAGAAGATGGACGCACTTTGTTTCGGCCCTGCGCTGCTGCTCAGCACCTCACGGAGACACAACTTACTCATCACTCGTCAGAAGATGGACGCACCTTGTTCGGCACTGTGCTGCTGCTCAGCACCTCACGGAGACACAACTTACTCATCACTCGTCAGAAGATGGACGCACCTTGTTCGGCCCTGCGCTGCTGCTGAACACCCAATGAGATACGCGTCTGCTCTTGCAAAAGGGATTTGGTCCTGGATGTCGAATTTTCCCTGACCGCTCTCATAGGTTCTCATGTTGCCAACTTGACGCCCCATGAGATTAAATACATGATACAAAGGCGTCGCCTCTGATAGTAAATAAATATTTGAAATGCTATAAATTACATGAGCGTAAAATTAGATATAATATTACATAACAGTATCAGCTACTTTTTAATCCCATTATGTCCATACTGTCATACGTCCTTCACAATGTGACGATTTTGTAGACTTTGCAGGAAGAAATCCGCAAGGCCTGGGACTATTCTTTTAAGGATTATAAGCTGGTCACCTTCATAGCAAATCGCCTCTCTCCACTGCGACGTATAACGCAAGGGAACATCATGTGGAGTATAAAACTTGGCACCAGTGGCGTCGCGGGGAGTTGTCGGGATGTTTCGTTGTGTCTATGGTTCCCGCCTATAGATCCATACAATATAAATATCGTGCTAATAATATTACATCTCCAAACATAATAATAAAACTGCGGGTGCAGTTCATATGAATTGGATGGCGATGACTTAGGGTCTCAGTGGTTTTACTTTAGCATCACTGGTAATAAAACCAGTGCTATTGTAAGGTTTAAACTTTCGAGGGAAGTGCTTGGGGTCTACCTCAAAACGTCAACACTTGACAGCAGTACGGTGGTATATTTTTACCTAGCCAAGTGCAAACAGTTGTTCAAAGCCTCACACATAATAATCGTCCGGGTGTGTGTGAATGGATGCAAACGCAGAGTTAAATTAGAGCACAATAATAAGAGTGCAAAAAAAAAAAAAAATGCAATCCAGAATATAGCGCTAATTTTGCATTCTCTTTAAGGCTCAGTTCACACGATCAAATTCGTTTCAAACCTTTCTATTATACATTTGATGCGATTTTTGTATGAAGCCTTGTCACAACCTTTAAATTCTAATTTGATCAAATTCTAATTTTGTCAAAAAAAAAAAAAAAAAAAGAAAACACGCACAAAATATTGCGTTTATACAAAAGTTTGACGCAAAAATTGAAGTACTTTTGTTGGTAGGACATGTTAAGATTGTACTTAGTTATTCAAGTCACTGTTAGAGTACTACGTTAGATTATGCTTAATTATTAATAATGTGATAGGGTTGTAATTCTTAGTTCTAGCTTATGTGTTGTATTTATTCTCATTTACAGACAGCTAAGTTAGGTTCAGTTAGAATAGGATTATAAAGGATCGCAGAGTAAAGTAGTACATAGTAGAGTTGATTTGAGTTGAGCATAAAGTAGAATAGAGCTCAGTAGAACTCAATCCGCAGTAAAGTATAAGGACAGGGTCAGAGGTTAGCGCAGTCTAAACCCTGACGTAATATTTCACAAGGCAACGTGTAAGGTGCGAAATACCGCACTAGAATTAGTATAGGCAGGTCAGCGTACGACCCGAGACGTGTTGTGTACACACGGAGAAGTAGCAGAGCGTGACTGGCAGTTCACCCCCTTGGAACCCGCCCGTGTCCAGTGGCCAGGAGCGACCGTTCACCAGAGAATTTGTTGTGTGTTGTGGAACCTGGCGTGTGTGTTGCTGACCCAGAGAAGAATACAGACCCAAACCAGAGATGGACGGTCCATCGCACAGTCTAGCCTCATGTTATTCGTAAAGAACTGTATCACTATTGACGATTTATATCTGTATGTGTGGAGTTATGTTGTATTTTTAGTAATTAAATATTTATTTGTAGGCTGAACCACTTGTGTTCTTAAGTCTTAAGTAGTAGTAGTACTAGTAGAAGTGAACGCGAGTGAGAGTGCCTTAGTAGCGTTAGTGTGAGTGCGACTGAGTGCATATACCTAATTAATAGTAGTCATACCTAGACAAAGTAGTACTATCGACGTAGCGCTAGGGACCAAACAATATATATATATATATAGCAATCGAAATTCTCAACATTTCGGGGCTATATATATATATTTATATATATAACTAGAATCTTCAACACCACACAGTACAAACAGTAACTCTTTCATCTCGCTGGTAAAATGTATCTGGAGCGTTGACTGGCGCCCAAATTTCGGAAAATAGGATGTACACGTGGATTAGATGTGAACACAAACACATGGATGTAATATATGGTCAAATGTGTAGTTCATTTATCTCTGTCTATGTATATAACCTGGCAAACAATATATTCTCAATTACTTTAAATCAGAACGGAACAGATTTTAAAGACCATGTCCCTAATTATTTTAGATTTCAGATGCTCTATAGAGTGTTCTGATGAAACTGTTTCAAAAAAGTTTATTATAAGGGCGATGGGAGTATTTTAAAATAATCGGTTATGTCATTTATTTTCCCAATACTGTTAATATTTGGGTTGATACTCGGAGCTTATAAAGATATTTTAGATGTGGATTTTAGGGCAAATTAAAGTTTTTATGTGATATGGCAGACGAAAGAAAATTGATAAGTTGCCTATGTAGGATAATGAATTCTCAGAGCTTCAAGATCTTCTGTTTATATCATTGTGGTGTTAAAGGGACTATTTGTATACTATACTTTAAATCACCGACCATCAACTAATATATACTACAAGATATTAAAAATGTACCCAAAATATGTGAGTTAAAGCATTGTTGTTCATTGTCGTAGTGTATACTAAAAGTAATGACGTGTCATAAAAATTCTCGGTATGATTTTATTTTAAATTTAATATTTACAACAATAAAAAAAGAACCACTGTCTTCACCAAATCTCGTTCCCGGAGGAATATAATGATACAATATGATGTCCCGCTGATTCAAGCTTCCTAGGGTACTGGATACATCCGTTTGAGATCTGTTGCTGCGTAAATAGGAATTAAAAGGGTGCATATCACCATAGAGGCAGCCCCGGTGCAGCTGAGTCCAAACGAGAAGCCGAGCTGTACTCTCTTGCTGTTCGTGCTGTACGCTACCTCGGTTCCCCATACAATCGTGCACGACCCAATGAAGACAGCTGTGTATGTGTAAGTGTGTGTGTGTAAGTGTGTGTGTAAGTGTGTGTGTGGGGGGGGGCGTACGTGCGTGCATGTGAGAGTGCAAGTGTTTGTGTGGTTGTATTTGTGTGTGTGTTTAAAAAGGAAAACAAAAAGAATCAGTTTGAAATTCTCACCACCTTATCACGAATAAATGCTTATGGGGTGGAGATAGATGAAATGTTCTTTTTATGTGTTTCGCAAATCTATAACATAGCACGCTCTAACAAAAGATAGTTTTGTATCGGTGTCTATTTATAAATGTCCAATTTTCCGTTCAGAATGTAAAAACACCTGAAGAGGAGAAAAATATAAAGCAATATATAAAACGAATCGTTGCTGTACTTAAAGATTTATTTTAATAGTGATTTAATCTGTTTGAATGATTGAAATCAATTAAATTTTTCATTCATTCTTTACGTTTAATCAGGGCTTCTGTTTACCTCCTTGCATTTTTTTTAAAAAGTGCTTGCTATTTTGATACTGGTGGATAGTGCTCAAAGATTTATGCCAATAAATTATTAAATTTGTTTTTTAAATGTATAGAAATTTTTATAAAATTATCTTTCTTTATTTATTGAGTTTATGTCCTGGATTTATCCCTAAAGAAAATTTAGGACAAATTTTAAGATCTTATCTGACAGTAAATTAAAGCTATTCAATTTTTTAACGATCGTAATTGTACTTTTCGACAGAATATCAATAGATTAAATTTTGAAAATTGTGATTTAATAATATTATAATGTGGTATACAGTTTTTTTTAGTAGCAGTAACAGTTAGTTAAATGAAAATAAATGATTTAATAATGTAAAAAAGTGACATACTGTTTTATTAGTAGCAGTAACAATTAGTTAAATGAAAATAAATGCCCATTGATGTTTGATCAACTTACCGCCCAGTAGGCAAGACACAGTCGCCGCGGTGAGCCATTTTAAGTTCGTGCTAAATTTGATGTAGGCCAAGGCAAGACAAGTTGACCCTACTCCAAACAGTAGCCCTAAAATTGCTGCCACCCTGGAGTAAATGATGGCTGTAATTTAAAATGTTATTTTAACTTATTTCTTCAGTTTAACTAAAATAAACTGCCACAAATGACATCCAAATAGCATTGAGTCTAATGGGACCCGGGTGCGAATGGCGGCGCTGCATTTCCGGGTACATTTTGATTAATGTATTCGGATGTCATTTTTTTTTAAAAATTTTAGTTTAACTGAGAATTAAGTTTACAAACATATAATCCATTCAATTATCTTTCATTTGATACACCATTCTGTCTTACAAACCCAACAATAATATTTTTAATTGTTTTTTTAATCCCAACCTCTCACTTCTGATACCCGGGTAAGAATAGTCACTTCGTTTCATAAATGCATACAAATGTATTCACATGCGCTTATAGTCATGCGTTTGGAGACACATTAAAACAACTAGAAAACTTTCACAATCTTAAAAACAACGATAGGAATTTTGAATAATTTTACTAAAATCGCATCAATTTAAATATGAAAAAAAAAAAATAATAAATATATATATATATATAACTGCTTATATTCAAGTATATAATTAAGTATATTTATTAGAAATGTGAAATATCTTTAAAGCAACATGTAAAGAAGTAATTAAATAATTTATACTGATTTAAAAGTTAAGCTTTTATCTATTCAGCAAATAAATAATATAGTCTAAATATTTGCATTATTAATTCATTATCATTATTTAACGGAAAAAAAAATATTTTGGGTGGGGGGGAAGGAGTGGGATGGTTTTTGCGTTGTTAATGCTGCAAAATTTAAATTACATTTACATCATTCAAATATCTTCAAACAATTTCAATTTCTACTTTTCGCTCGAACTGAGTTACATAACGGATAAGGATTTTTCCCTTTTTTATTTATTTATTGTTTTTAAAGATTGCTTTTTTTAAATGTTTAAATTTTAAATACTAAATCTTACATTTTATCTTTGCATTTTTAAAATTGAATCAGTTATAATTATGTTTCATTTCAGAATTGTGCTTTTTAAAAATAATTAAATAAAGGAATAGAAAGTTAACTTTTATAAATACTTTTCATTTAAAAATACTGTTTAACCCAGTTAGTGCAGCAAAACTTCAGTTACCGCTCATCCAAACAATAAGTAAGAACAAAACCATTTGGAGTGAAGTTGGTTCGTTTTCATATTTAAAGAAACAAAAATGCGAAGCTGAGGGGCGTGAAGAGGGGTAATGTACACTTCTAATTTATAGCAGAATAATTTTTATTTTTTTAACAGAACATATCATGAAATATGTCATTATTTTTAAAACAAAGAATACTGATAAGAACTCGTGAAAGTATCGCAAAATGCCCATCCTAATTACCCCGTAACATCGAGTTATATTTATCTAGTATATAATGCATAGCTAATGTAAAAAAAAAAATTAAAACAAAAAATGGCATTAAGAAAGTTATAAAGTTATAACAGTTACAATACTATAAAAATTATATAGTTATAAAACTTATAAAGCTATGAGAGTTATAAATGTCAGAAGAATTTTATTTTTTTTAAATCCATTTTTAATAGTTATAAGGTTATAACAGTTATAAAGTTATATAATAATAATAATACTAATAAAGTTCATTTGACAAATCACGCTTCATCCCCAAGGGCTCGAAGCGCAGTACAAAAACAAAGCTGGGAGATAATAACTAGCTGGAAAAGATGGTAGACAACTTCACCCCAGAAGGTGTTTGCGAAATGGATGAGTTTTTAAATTTGTTTTAAAGGACTCCAGCGTCTGGCTGTTTCTGAGAGCGTCAGGAAGGGTGTTCCAAATGGTTGGGCCATCAAATGCGAACGTGCCTTTTTCCGTAAGTCTCAAGGCGAACAAGCGGTATCGAAAGTTGCCACTCTCGGATGAGCGGAGTTGTCTAGTGGGTACATAAGGCGTCATGAGCGCTTGGAGATAGGACGGCGCCAGGTCATGCAAGCAGCGGTAGCACAGAGTTGCAATTTTGTACTCTATGCGAGCGCGGACCGGCAGCCAAAGCAGTTCTCTCAGAATTTTTTTAGCATAGTCAAATTTGCGTTTACGAAGAACAATTCGAGCAGCATTATTCTGTGCTTTTTTAATTTTATCCAGGAGCGTAGCTGGAAGACCCACCATGAGAGCATTGCAGTAGTCCATGTGTGATAGCACGAATGCAAACATCAGCCTCTTTGATGCATCCAACGTTAAGAAAGGTCTGATATGACTAATTCTGCGCCGCTCAAGAAAAATCGCCTTGCAAATCATGTTAATGTGATTTTCCATAGTTAGTGTTCTGTCTAAGTTATAAAGCTATACAGGTTTTAAAACATAAACCATATTTTTGCACAGGAGCAGGAAAAGAGCATTAATCCTCTCTTTAAACAAAATTACAAAAAAAAGGTAACACGAGCAATGAGACTTACCAGATTCTAGAGCCGATTTTTTGTTTGAGTCTGAAAGCGCAATGCTCCACATCCCCATGAAGCCTTCATTCTCACCGACCACCATTTTCGACCAGGCTGATGTCGCCAATCCTACCAAGTGGGACACGTCTCCGAGGACTGTTGTTACGACGATGCTTGTATACAAATAGGAAGCCATTGATATGTACGACTGAACTGTAAGACATGATATGAGATTATTACATCACACAGCCTCACTACTTATCCATTTACATCACGTCTATTTATCCATCCCTCTCTCTTTTCATCTATCCCTCCATATGTCCATCCTTCCAACAATTTATCCGTCCATCCAACCGTACGTCCGGTTATCCATATATCCATCATTTTAACTATTTATCCATCCATCTGTCCGCCCACCTATCCATCCATTAGTCCATCCGTCGATCCAGCTATCCATACATCCATCTCTCCAACTTTTCATCAATCCATCCCTCGAAACCATCAATCAATCCGTCCAACTATCCATCCAACCATTCGTCAATGAATCCAACTATCCATTCTCCCATCTATCCAATTATCTATCTTTCCGATTTATATCCACATATACATCTAAAATATTGAACATTAATAATTACATTACTTTAATGGGGTTTTTTCATGCGACGAACTCAACAAATCCCTTAATAGCATATTATTTAGATTGCGTCCTGAGTTTGAATGTTAGCCACCAAAATTGAAAACATATTTTTTAAACGATAGTCACGATTAATGATATATATATATATTGTTCTTTTGTTTTTTAGCGGTTTACTCACATTTACCTGTGCACTGAAAACAGCCTATTGACGTCTCTCAGTTTTCACACATTATGTAACGGCTGTAAAAGCATCCACTAGTTACAGCTGTCAAGTGTTGCATGGGCACAACGCTTACGATCGAGACCTGGAAATGGCCAACTGTCACAGATTCGAGGAATTCTGTCACATAAAAGGGAAGCAGAGGGAAAGTGAAACTGTTATTGAATTGAAATAACATTTGTTGGAAATTGGATTGATCGAACGCAGACAGTGTAACAGTGGGATAATGAAAGAAAAAAGAAAATCAAAGCATGCCCAGCATACTGCAGTTCAATAAACGTGTCGCACAGGCCTAATCCGTATTTGTTTGGGTCTTCAGCCTCTCGTATGACATCATAGTTCACTGGTTACAGAGAGAATAAGGGACCTTGGCTTAGCTAATCCGGAATTTGTAGCTGGAGTGGGTTCACTGGTAAAGGACGTAGTGGCGGGGGATGGGGGAAGGGGTGGTGCAGCCCGTCCGACACTTATTTGGGGTGACACTCGTGGTTTACTTCGTATATATTTTTATATAGTTTTTGCATAGTTTTTATATAGTTTTTGTATTGTTTTTTTTTCAGTAGTTTTGATATCGTTTTTATATATTCTTTATATTATTTTATTAAAGTTTTTTGTTCTGTATACATTCTGGTGTTCATCAAAAATGAATGTAACATCGGCGATGTTGCGATTGCCAATGATCAGAAGATTAAGAAAGTGTTCAAATCGGGCTATGTGTCTGCAAATAACTTCTACTCATAAAGGGCTAACTGGCTGCTAACAACGTCTTCTCCTAAAGGGCAATGTGGCTGCTAACACCTTCTACTCCTAAAGGGCTATGTGATTGCAAACACCTTCTTCTCCTAAAGGGCTATATGGCTGTTAACAACTTCTTCTATCAAAGGGCTATGTGTCTGCAAATAACTTCTACTCATAAAGGGCTAACTGGCTGCTAACAACGTCTTCTCCTAAAGGGCAATGTGGCTGCTAACACCTTCTACTCCTAAAGGGCTATGTGATTGCAAACACCTTTTACTCCTAAAGGGCTATGTGGTTGCAAACACATACTCCTTGAACATTTAAAGACACGTTGACTCTTGGAGCTAACAGATTTCTCTCAATTGCCGTTATGTGTATCTGGACACTGTGTTTGTACCTTGAAAATCTGTGTGTATCTGGACACTGTGTGTGTTGTTACGTACCGTTACATTGAGCCGAAATCGAATACAGAAAGAAACCAAAGCTGATGGTAATGACAATATTCAGTTTAATTGGTTTTACTATTAATTTTTTAAAAATAAAAATACAAATTCAAATATAAGGAAATATTTAAAAATAAACTATATTACGTACAGCACACCAAGTGAAAAGATGCAATCTTCGAGAAATGCAATGATACATTTTCACTCACACATTGAGTACAATTTTGCACTTATTTAACGTCTCGCATATGTTAGGAAATTATAAAAATATCTCCAACCCCCCCCCCCCCAAACCGGGGGCTAGAAAAGCTGCTGGCCTGAATTTATAGGGATTAGAACAGAACCATGTAGTAAAGCAATTCTATAAAAGGCGTCCCCCGATAGCATTCTTTGGAATAAATGGCTTGCATTCGAACGTAAAGAACTTTTTTTCCCAATCAAGGGAGGGGTGGGTAAGGAGTGACGCAGCACATTTACTCGTTGACGTCAATATTGAACCAAAGGAAAATGGGGGTGGGGGATATTTTGGTAGCTAAAAATACGACTACACATATGCCATACAAGTGTTATCTGGACAAAGTATTTGTATTTTATAACAGCCACTCTCTGGGTAATCATACGATTATGAGGGAGAAGCTCTAAGTCCAAATCGGTTCTCGTCAATCCTACGACTGAATGTCACTTCTCTGCAGGTCAATGCTTTACAGATCAGTTTTCCTCCAAATGTCACTTCTCTGCAGGTCAATGCTTTACAGATCAGTTCTCCTCCAAATGTCACTTTAAACCAATCATCTTCCTGCACTGTACGGAGTAATTGCAATACCGTGTTAATATCATATTCTTGTTCTAGACACATGACGTCAGTACTGCATCATTGCTATATTCTTGTGCTAGACACATGCTGTAAACATATATTTACATACACTATTAGTGTGTGGACGGCTTAACCAGATGAATTCGGGCTTGGAAACACTGTTGAATCGTACCGACTAGGACCCCAAAGATCCGTCTACATTGTTGAAAGATGACTGATCCCATTAGTTTGCTCTATGTCTTGTCCAGAGTGTTCTGGTCACTAACTTTGCTGATCAGGATTCACACGTATCGTCAGCACTACCTTAGCAGCTGGTACTCGCTGGTTTCATAATGTCCGAGCGGCACGAGGTATATTCCAGCGGCACCCAGCACACCACCACCGATGCAGCTGAGGACATACGAGTACCCCATGGAGCCAGCGTGAGAGCCGTGTAAATCCTTGATCGTTCTTGAGCTCCAAACACATGCGATGACAACGATCAACAGAACTGAAACGCAAAAAGAAAAGGACATGTTTTACTTAATTGTAAATGCAAATGTTTAGCGTTAGCTTTTTTCCCCAAACTTATTTACATTCTCATTAACATCTTTACCATTATGAAATTTTTAATGTAAGAATATCACTCTTTCAATATATATATGACATAAACAATCCGATCTCTCTCTCTATATATATATATATATATATATATATATATATATATATATTATATATATTAAATGAATTCAAATAACTAGGATACTTCATATATAAAATAAATGAATATCTGACAGAAACTAAAAAAAAGAATATCAACCGGAAACGAGGAAACGAGGCATGCTTCGGTAGTCAGAAAATACCCAAAAGTCAAAACATAACAAGAACAACAAAGAAAACTATGTGTAAAAATGTAATCAGACCAGTAGTTGCATACACAAGGGTGCATTAGATGAATCCATTCCGGCACTAATTTCTTGCACTAACATACCAGAGAGAGTTACATGGAAAACAAATGTATTCAGTTTCTCAATATCATATCTCCACATGGTATGAATCAGATACTCTCTAACTAATATTTCTCAATTTCCATGTATTTGGTTTTCCTTTCTTGTTCCTTAGATAGTATGTATCCCTTCATATTTGGGCCTGTTAAGATGATGTACATTATTATTTCACAGTACCTATATTTACATTGTTTCACTTCCTGTAATCCTACTTACGGCAACATCAAAGGAAATCTCTAATTTTTACTGTGCTCTGTTACTTATCATAGTTCTATTAGTCTTGTATGCCAAAAAAAAAGGCTCTAAGGCAAAACGTCCAAATCTTTTGTCGAACATACGCTGTCCTTATATTTCATTGTAACATACGTAAGTGAAACTGGGACACTATTAAAATCGACAGAAAACCTATTAAACAAATGGGAAAGTTCTCCGGAAAATATACGGACCAACACAAGATGGATATGGATTGAGAATACGATCCAAACAGGATTTGAACAGTCGATATCAGGATCCCACGCTAATAGCAACATATCGGGCTACGTAGGGTGGACATTTAGAAAGAATGACATAGGAGTGCAGATGTTTCATTACCCAACCCCAGATTAAAACAGCCCATAGGCAGACCTAGGATGGATGAATGATGTGGACAAGAACTACAGCTGCCGTGAATCCAAGCATGGACAAGAACTACAGCTGCCGTGAATCCATGCATGGACAAGAACTACAGCTGCCGTGAATCCAAGCATGGACAAGAACTACAGCTGCCGTGAATCCATGCATGGACAAGAACTACAGCTGCCGTGAATCCATGCATGGACAAGAACTACAGCTGCCGTGAATCCATGCATGGACAAGAACTACAGCTGCCGTGAATCCAAGCATGGACAAGAACTACAGCTGCCGTGAATCCAAGCATGGACAAGAACTACAGCTGCCGTGAATCCAAGCATGGACAAGAACTACAACTGCCGTGAATCCAAGCATGGACAAGAACTACAGCTGCCGGGAATCCAAGCATGGACAAGAACTACAGCTGCCGGGAATCCAAGCATGGACAAGAACTACAGCTGCCGTGAATCCAAGCATGGACAAGAACTACAGCAGCCGTGAATCCAAGCATGGACAAGAACTACAGCTGCCGTGAATCCAAGCATGGACAAGAAACACAGCAGTTAGGTCTGAGTGGAAGGAAGTGGTGATGCAGGTCAAATCCCTACATGGGCTGTAGTGCCACAAGAATGGGTGGAATTGTATATGTATTTTTGAATAGTTAGTGTTACTTTTATGCACTTTATGCAATTATGTTACACACAAAAACACATGTATTGTGTCCATCGCCGTGGGCCTTGGGCGTGGTTGTGCCAACTTTTCTTCAGATAAGATCTTTAAAGGTAATTGAAATATAAAATCCCATGTGCTATACCAAGACGAGGAACGCTATGAATCGCCCCCTTTTCTTCTAATTGAAAGACGACATTTTCAGGACTCGCCAACCTTCACCCCCACATTTTCACCCAGACGCCACTTTTCCTCTGCATTGCCCTGATCGTATCACTAAATGTACTAGACATCATTTATTCAATTCTTTCAGAGCTGTATCGGAGATGAAAGAAGAAACCCGAAAGCGTATCGGAAAGCCAGCAGAGGAAACCAAAGCAACAACTCTATGCACTATGAGCACTCAAGAACTCACAAGCCAAAGTGCTGAAACAGGACGCTGCGACGAGGATGCCTTTCCTTGATCCACATCCACATCTGACAAGGGCGAGATATAGTAGGGTCAAAAGTAAGGCCAGGCACCCAGACACTGATCCCAGGATGCCCAGAATTTGGCAGGAGAGCAGGCTGGCTGAGGATGGGAAAAAATATTCTAGCAATGTGTTCTCTGAATATGTTCTAGGGATATGTTACTTCTCTTACCACTAGGTTCACCAATAGCTTAAGAAGCCGTATGCCTCAACTTTGTTGGCAATAACAGGTTTAGAAATTTTTGTTTCATATAAAAAGTAAAATTAATAAATGTAAATATCTTTATGCATTCTAAAACTTGAAAAAAAAATTACAGTATTTTGTTAACAATCGGTTAGATTGAGCAATCAAAAGTTAACATAAGGGTCACGCTATTCCGTAGATCTTGCATGCTATAATGCAAGGGTAAAAATGAAGGACTTTGTTCAAGTTATGTGAAGTATAATAGTCGAAAAAGGTATTTGATATTCAAATATATAGAGATGACTCTAAAAGAATAACGTTTCGACGAAGAGCCTTCCTCGGCAGACAGGACGCGTGAAGAGACAACAGGTGTCGGCCATGGCTTTGGTAAAGGATATCCACAGTAGGTTCTCTAAGGCTTACAGCGTGCGAACTACCGCGACTGTCTCGTGTTTAAATTTTTGTGCTTGTAAAAATGTCGCCATGGTTAAAATACGGATTTATTTATGTGCTGAAAATGGATATGTACAAAATAATTTGGGAAAAAAAAAATTATATTTCTTTTGGAGCAAAAAATAATCTAATTTGATCTATCTTAATGAGTGTTGTTGTTTCTTTTATCTATTTATTGGGTCATTTATGATTATTCTTTGGTCTGTCACGCGCCATTGAAAACCGCTCAGCGTGTCAAGTCTATCAAACGTGCCAAGTCAATCAAGCGTGTCATGTCTATCAAACGTGCCAAGTCTATCAAACGTGCCAAGTCTATCAAACGTGCCAAGTCTATCAAACGTGCCAAGTCTATCAAACGTGCCAAGTCTATCAAACGTGCCAAGTCTATCAAACGTGCCAAGTCTATCGAGCGTGCCGAGTCCATCAAGCGTGTCAAAGTTTGCCTATCCCTGACCTGGTAAATAAATCGCTTAGCCGAGTACTGAAATGTTTGTAAGCTTAAGATTCTGACATGTAACCTTGTGATCTATTATGATACGTCATTTAAACCAAGTGCTGAGGTAACACTAAGGATGTGATTTTATAAAGAAGTCCAGTTTTCTATTGGCCACTATCTGTTTGCTTAGTGCTTAGATGGTTATAAATGCATCAAAGGGAAATCCTGTTTTCTAGTGGCTAATGTAGGATTATATAACGGAACCCAGTTCTACCTATGTGACGTAAAATGCGCTCGACTAAATAAATCATGTTAACAAATTATATTCCTAAACGGATTTTTCTATCCGTTAACATTATAGAAACTATCCTCTGATCAGTAAATCGTGTTAGCCTAGTATCCTACTCACACAGTTTTCTATCTGTCAACATAAAATAAACTATACTCTATTCAATATATCACGTTAGCCCAGGGTCTCACTCACGTGGTTTCCTGTCGGTCAGCATGACCGTGCACACGCCGAAGCTGCACCACTCGAACAGTCCGATGTGGACATCCTCCGAGATGACCGTCCACCGCGGTGTGAGCAGCCCGGCAAGGTGAAGGCCGGTACCGGTGGCCAGAGCAGCCGGACCGATGAAGTAAGCCGGTCTGATCTCCCAGCTGTAGTCCATGGCTCTCAAAAAATGGGGTAAAAATCAATGACCATAATATATATATATATACATATATTTAAAACTAAACAGAAATAACATTGTATCAACGCCTTAATGGATTACATGGAGCTGTCTGATCTCATATTTTAACCTATTGTTTCTTAGAAAAGCACCATTCAATATTCATCTCCGCAACAACTTCGACTTAGCCATACTAAGCTAGTTAGGCACGAGCACAAAATTTAAATTTCATTGCAAACAGCTGTTCCTCACACAAGCCCATCAAGATAGCTCATCCCGTAAAACAACAATTGGTAAATTTGGAGATATCGTACCGCGTTTTTTTTTTTTTTACCATGGCCGCCATCTTGGTCGCCACGACCAGCGCACTTTTAATGGTTCACGGGTCGGGGCGACCAAGATGGCGG
Source organism: Omphiscola glabra (assembly GCA_964017045.1). Lineage (NCBI taxonomy): Eukaryota > Metazoa > Mollusca > Gastropoda > Lymnaeidae > Omphiscola > Omphiscola glabra. The sequence goes on from OZ024810.1 coordinate 16,529,095, forward strand.
CCGTGGAAGAATAAAATAACTCACGCTTGCTAAAATTAAGAATAAACGTTACAAAATAATGAAATAGTGGCCTAAATGTATCCCTAAAACCTAACCTGAAACCCTAAATCTATTCCTAAACCTAACCTGAAACCCAAAATCTATTCCTAAACCTAACCTGAACCCTAAATCTAAACCTAACATGAACCCAAAATTTATCCCTAAAGCTAAACTGAACCCTAAATTCATCCCTAACAAGGGTTTTGACCCTCTACCTAACCAGGGTTTTGACCCTATCGGAACCAGCGTTTTGACCCTCTCCATATCCTGGGTTTTGACCCTGAAAACTAGGAAAATGAAAAAAAAAAAAACAACAACAAAGGAAATGACCAAAATTAAATATAAAATAAAGAAATAATGAAAACCCAGCTTACAGTTTCAATGAATACACTGTTACACACTTTATTTCACCGAAAACCCAGCGCCACGTTAGGCTAAGGAGAGTGTCAAAACGCTGGTTCCGATAGGGTCAAAACCTTGTTAGGGAGAGGGTCAAAACCTTGTTAGGGAGAGGGTCAAAACCCTGTTAGGGAGAGGGTCAAAACCCTGTTAGGGAGAGGGTCAAAACCCTGTTAGGGAGAGGGTCAAAACCCTGGTTAGTGAGGAATTTAGGGTTCAGGTTAGGGTGAGGGATAGATTTAGATCATTTTTTCATTTTTAAAAACTTTGTATTCGTAATTTTAGCAAAAACATGAGTTATTTTATTTTTCCACGGCCGCCATCTTGGTTGTCCCGACCCGTGAACACGTAAAAGTTCGCGTGTCGAGGCAACCAAGATGGCGGCCATGGTAAAAAAACGCGGACCCATCTTCTGACATTTACCAAATCATCTTCTAAAATGACGGAGCAAAAAATATTATAATCAGCCAACCAATGAAATTTAAAAAAATTATAATTAATCAACCAATAAAAATGTGCCACTGTCATAATCATGAAAATGTAACTCTATTAACAAACAAAAAATAAAGTTAAGTGACTCCCAATAAACACGCAAATGAAACCAAGGTACGACATCTCCGAATTAGCCCAACAATTAAAATAGCTGTGGCTTCTAATACCCACCTTCGGTTAGAGACAAACTAAAAAAATTTTTTCATATTCAATTTTATTTTAAAAACCTAAACAGACCAGTAGTTAACTCTTCACCCAATAAATTACTAGACACGCACATCTTACCTTTTATATGTTGAACGGAAATACACGTAAGGAATCGAGAAACCCCATGGAATTTGGTTCCTAATTGACTAATTGTAAAATCATGTTCCTACACGCTTTACGCAGCGTGTCATTTCTTCGTGCGTGTACCATAAGTGCAATCTTGCTCTCGGCGCTACAAAGAAAGAGTGTTTTTTTAAAAATAATTTATTTTTCCCAAAGTAGTCGTTTTTTTTTTTTTTTTTGAACCTACATTAGCAGGAATAATTTCATAGAGAATGCGCTAAGGTTCCATCGAATGATAAGTCATTAACGAAATGGCTAATACCATATTTAAAATTAAAAAACAAATTAAACAAAAAAAAATTTAACAAAAAGTTGTATAGACTATTTGAGTTAAAACGACTAATTCAAGTAAGTTAATAATTACAAATTATTAGCTTTCTTAATGATCGTCCCGTTGATATTAATTTTTTTTTAAAAAAGCACATAGTAAATCGGACATAACCAATATCTGCCTACGGCATACTAGACGCTTAGACATGAATTGGTGGTCTGTTAAATGGGTCTTTGTACTACACCACTTATCATATTTTTTTTTTCACTGCAGTGGTTCTTCACATTTTTTTGCGGTGACGAGACTACCACACCCCCCAACCCACCACCCCCATTGGAGAGCCCCTGTTTCTAATTGTTCTTTATTTCACAGTTCCTGTATCTTTTCTATTGCTTGCTTGAAAATTATTTTTTTAAGTGAAAAGTTAACAATTCACCCATTAAATCATAAAAAAAAAGCAAATATTACATTAAAAATCGTTCACTTTTTTGGCATTATGATATGACTCTCAAACTATATATATATTATAGTTTAGTACGAACTTAGTTTGTCTTCTCTGTCTTCAACATCTGGGAGTCATTATTTAAATGTTTGTGTTTTTTTAAATATATATATTTTTAGTAATTATATTGCAATAAGGTTACGAAAATTTCATGCTTATAAAAAATTTTCTTTGATTAAAATTTGTTTATTAAAAAAGTATCCAATCTTAATGATCAGCTATCTAGCAGAGATGTTCAGATTTCTGTCATTAAAATTCGACAGCGTCTTTAGAGAATTAGAAGCATAAAAATACCTTTTTTTCCATATATTTTGGGGGGGGGGGGGTCTTTGCTGACAAGCAACCTATGTCCTATGAATGGAAAACATGTTGGGAACCTCTGCGGGACCTCTCACCAGCTGACGCCTCTTTACGGATCACTGACTCGACGTCCAAACATGCGTGTTTTGACCTGCCAAATACACGGGACTGAAAATATGTCAACGTCGACAACGTGCTGGTGTCTTTCCCGTGTTATACGATACAACCGGTGATTTCAGTGGGCCGGTTGGCACAGTTTTATATGGTGAAATCTGAAACTATTTCATGCTTATATCTATATATATATGTAATTATATTAATTCCCAATTCTAACATACAGCGGCGCGTCTAGTATTATTTGCACCCGTTGTGTGTCACTTTTCAAACACCTGGACTCTTTTTTTTCTCATGTACATAGAAGTTACAAATAAATAGAACAGAAACGTGTGTCGTGTTTTTTTTTGGGGGGGGGGGGGAATAGGCGATAAAATGAGGCTTAAAATGGGGAGTAAGAATGATTGACAGGTGACTTATTGCTCCGTTTTGTCTGATAGAAGAAACTACCTTAACATAAGCACTGCCCCCCGTCAGTGACAACGTCACACACTTTAGGTTATTTTAAGACTGTCCTGCCACATCCTTGATATAATTATGAATGATTATTATATGTGTACTGATATAATGTACTTACAGTGCATGGTAATCAGCCCAATCATCCATTTAAAAAAAAAAATATTATGTATGCACTAAAAATAGCACGTATCTCCGTAGCACTATTCACACACTGACAGCACCACACCTGTCGCTACGTGTACTGCACACGTTGGCGTTGTGACGAATGGCGCTGTGACGCCATGGACCCCCGTACAGCATTAAAGAATACTACACGGGACCCCCTTTTTTCCATACAGACCCCGGTCTTTCCTCTCCTTATCTAACAAAGGAGGAATAAAAAATACAACAACAACGACGACGATACGTACCATCGACAATAGTGACATTCTTGTGAAGGGGAGGTGGCTGCCCGCAACCAGCACATCAGTTACACATCGATCGATACCTTTGCACACGCCTTAAAGTCATTCAACAGAAGATCACGCCTAAACCGCTTGTCTTACAAATCGATACAGTTAACTTCATATTCATTTGTTCAGGAATGGTTTCATATAGCTGGTTTTTGCTCATCTTCAGACTCAAATGTTAAGTAAATAGTTTCATATAGCCGATATTTGCTTAGCTTCCGATTCATATGTTGAGGAATAGGTTTACAACCGATTTGTACTCATCGGGACTTATCAGCAATGTTAACGTCTTTCGAAGCAACATAACCTTTTCAGGGCCAGGTTAACCCGCCTATTAAGGGGGCGCATAATTAATATGTGTTTCCATTTATATATATATATATATATATATATATATATTAAAAGAAATAAGAAATGATTATTAATTCTGAAAATTAAAAAAAAAATTAAATTAAAAAAAACTGTGCAACTTGAAAAAAAAAAATTCAAATATCATTACAACCTAATGAACACAAAATAGCAAAAAACCTAAAGAATAAAACGAAAAAAATAACAACAAAAGACACAACTTTATTGATTCACGAAACATGCAGAGAAGCAACTTTTTTAAAAAAACATTAAATATTAATTCTATAGTTGTACACTTTGTGTAAAAACTTTATTGATTAGATGTTTTTATCCACATTTTGTATTGAGTGGCATTATAAATTATAGTAATCCAAGAAAGTTGTTCTCTATACAAGATGTTGTATTTCCAATGTTCAAAGACAGAGGCAGCGGTGTATTGTCAAATTCGTAACAAAGGGTTCGCAGTTAGTATAAATTTTGATTTTTTTTAAAAATTAGTACTTGATTTTAGGCATATTTATTTTTGAACTAACGGTTCGTACGAACCTGACCGAACCGGCTCCAAACCACCGCTGGGCAGAGGGGAGGGCGCCACTGTAAGTCACACTCCGTACAAGCAAACGATGAGATTAAGGCTGTGGCGAATTCCGCCTTGTCGTGTTAGGTTTGATTGTTATACAAAAGTTTGTGAATTATTCCCTTTCACATTCTTCACCAATGAAATTTCAACTTTAGGGTTTACAGTTTGAAATTATGTCCAAGCATTATGTAAGCTAAAAATATATTTTAAAAAGTAATGAAAACAAAAGATCTAGATAAAAACTATTTCATATGAGTATGTCCCAGTCAGGCTAATTCCATATTATTATCATGTCATGATGCAAGAAGCGCCGTCCCCTCCAATTATAACTATTGAGGGCCATAATCTGTCGGTTGTTGATGATTTCACATACATTGGATCCAATATTTCTAGTTCTCTCTCCATTGATGAAGAGATAAATATCAGGATGGCAAAAGCAGCAGCAACTATGGCTAAACTGAATAAGCGGGTGTGGAATAATCTCAATCTAACTGAAAAAACAAAGCTGTGTCTAACAGGCATGCGTGCTTAGTACGCTCCTATATGGCAGTGAAGTGTGGACCACATATACCAGTCTCGAGCGGAAACTCAACAGCTTCCTAACGATGTCTGCGTCGCATTCTACGCATCCGATGGCAGGACAAGGTGACTAACACAGAGGTCTTGGAACGTTCAAAAATGTGTAGCATATTCTCCGCTCTTAGCAAGAAGCGCCTTCGCTGGTTAGGCCATGTAAGGAGAATGGAGGAACGCCTTATTCCAAAGATGCTGTTGTATGGAGAGTTGGCAGAAGGGACAAGACTTATTGGACGGCCTCGCCTGAGATATATGGACGTTTGCAAAAAGAGCATGAAGGAAGCGAACATTGAAGTTAACAAATGGGAGATCATTGCCGAACAACGTTCCAGCTGGCGAACGGCAGTGTACGAAGGAGTGAAAAAGGCAGAAGATGTGCGGAACGAAGCCCTTGCAAGTTAAAGAACAGCAAGGAAGGCCAAAATTAACCAGGAATCGTCATTCTCCTGCGTGAAATGCAGACGAGATTGTCATTCCAGGATTGGCCTAGTGAGCCACTCGTCGAAGTGTAGGACTACAATATAGCTACTCCATCGTCTCTTGAAGACGGAAGGATGCCATACAATATATGTATATATCTTTTGGGACGATTACACTTAGAACTGCATTTATAAAACATAAACTAAATACTTATAGTAAAATAATTTCATATATCCAATGCTTGGTCAAAAATGTCAATATAAATGTTTATTATTATTATTATTATTATCATGTATGACATTACAATCGACATAGTCATTCAATAACATTATTTATTTTAAAAAAGATAAACATACGTTAAGTACAGCAGCGAGGTGAGGGCGCGCCCCTGTTGCATAGAAAAAAGACCCTTTAATTGAGGCTCCCCGGGTACGCCAGTGAGGATGTATAGACTCACAGCACAGCGTAAACAACCAGACCTCCAACAGGAACCAAGGCGCCGCCCACGATGGTGGCGATGTAAGAGTACCCTATGTCCGAGGTGAAGCTCGCCTCCTCGTGCACGTAGGCACCGTACAGTATGAGACATGTGAGTGTTGAGAAAACTGCGGCAGTCAAGTGTACACGGGGACATCGAGCGAGGCGTGGACATCGAGCGAGGCGTGGACATCGAGCGAGGCGTGGTCATCGAGCGAGGCGTGGACATCGAGCGAGGCGTGAACATCGAGCGAGGCGTGGACATCGAGCGTGGCGTGAGTCGAGAACACAATACAAAAAAACAATATCACTTTATAAAGCAGCGATATATCATCCTTTAAAAAAAAAAAATTAATTATGGTGGTTATGTTATAAAGGTATTTCCAAATTTTCGAATTCCAATCTGACAATAAGCCCTAAAACCTTAACCAGTTTCATATTATTTATACGAGCGATTTTTTTGTATATAAAAAGCTAAATTTTTAGAGGGTTTTTTTTTCGAATATATATTCCGAATCAGCAGATTAATTTTTTTTTCCGCGGCAATAAGAGTAGCTAGAAACTATACACCAGCGAAACCCAGACTTTTAGCTAAGGCTCTATGTATTTATACTGTAGGCATCCCATTCAAGATGATGACGTTATAGGGTATACTGTAGGCATCCCATTCAAGATGACGACGTTATAGGGTATACTGTAGGCATCCCATTCAAGATGATGACGTTATAGGGTATACTGTAGGCATCCCATTCAAGATGGTGACGTTATAGGGTATACTGTAGGCATCCCATTCAAGATGAATACGTTAAAGGGTATACTGTAGGCATCCCATTTAAGATGATGCACGTTATAAGGTATACTGTAGGCATCCCATTCAAGATGGTGACGTTATAGGGTATACTGTAGGCATCCCATTCAAGATGGTGACGTTATAGGGTATACTGTAGGCATCCCATTCAAGCTGATGCACGTTATAAGGTATACTGTAGGCATCCCATTCAAGATGGTGACGTTATAGGGTCTACTGTAGGCATCCCATTCAAGATGGTGACGTTATAGGGTATACTGTAGGCATCCCATTCAAGATGATGCACGTTATAGGTTATACTGTAAGCATCCCATTCAAGATGATGACGTTATAGGGTATACTGTAGGCATCTCATTCAAGATGACGCACGTTATAGGGTATACTGTAGGCATCCCATTCAAGCTGATAACGTTATAGGTTATACTGTAGGCATCCCATTCAAGCTAATGCACGTTATAGGTTATAATGTAGGCATCCCATTCAAGCTGAAGACGTCATAGATTATGTGTTCAAAGAATCTTACGGCGTGTTCATAATTCGGAAGTGCCAAAAAATTAGATAAATATATGACATGCTCCAGTTGTAAACGAATCCTTGCTTGAGGTACACGCCAATTGCTGCCTGTGTTTCCCCAGGTAGGTTACAAGGACTCGAGTTCAGCGTTGAATCCAGATGTTTTTTAAATTTATATATATATTTATATATATCGTATTGAAATTATTTCGAGAATTAATAACTCAGTCAGTGATTCAGAAATCTGCCTGGGAATAATAACTCTGTCGGTGATTCATGACACTGTTAGGATTTCATAACTCTGTCAAGGACTCATAACTCTGCCTGAAATTTTTAGTACTGTGAGGGAACTATAACTCCGTAAGGGATTAATCACTCTCTGTGGGTTTGATAACTCTTTCAGGGCTTTATATCTCTACAAGTTATCAATAACTCAGCCGCACATTTATAGCTCTATAAATTGGTTAATTTGGGCAAAAAACTATTTGTAGAGTTAGAAAATGGTTTCCATCTCCGCATGAACTTATAAAGCCAAAACGAATGTGTCACCCTTTTAGTAGTATATGGTAATAAAGGGAGATGAGCAAAACAAAGTATGGGAAAAACTGAAAAGCTTAATTTCCTTCTCTTCTGTCCCTTTTTTTGCCTGTTTTTAATCTCTCACCTACTTATGTTCTGTCGCATACCTCTTGCTGTCCGCTCGAATACTACATTTAAGCAAAGAGTTATTTTTATTTTTATTATTTTTACTGTTGCTTGTTCGCTGGCGAAGGCTTTTCGCCAGCACTTTCTTTGTTTGTTCTTTTTTTTCCCCTTCTTCTTTCTTTTTGCGATCTTATTTTTTTAGGTTTCCCCATTTTTTGTTTCGATTATTTCCCTATACAGCGTCTTCCAAGATTCCTTCCTTCCCTATACAGCGTCTTCCAAGATTCATTCCTTCCATATACAGCGTCTTCCAAGATTCATTCCTTCCATATACAGCGTCTTCCAAGATTCATTCCTTCCATATACAACGTCTTCCAAGATTCATTCCTTCCATATACAGCGTCTTCCAAGATTAATTCCTTCCATATAAAGCGTCTTCCAAAATTGATTCCTTCCATATACAGCGTCTTCCAAGATTCATTCCTTCAATATACAGCGTCTTCCAAGATTCATTCCTTCCATATACAGCGTCTTCCAAGATTCATTCCTTCCATATACAGCGTCTTCCAAGATTCATTCCTTCCATATACAGCGTCTTCCAAGATTCATTCCCTGCATATAATGTGAGATTGAAAAACAACGAGGTGGTCGATACATACATGCAGTGACACACAGGCCAGCTACCACTCTCGACATCCTCCTGCCACTCGGTGCGCCGAAGATGGCCATCAGAAACACCAGAAATGTAACCGCCACTGCTGTGATACTTGCGACCAGGCCGATGCTCCCAAGGATCTGAATGGCTGTTATCTTGGCTGTAAAAGAAAAACAACAACAACAAAAAAAGGTACAAAAGCCTAATGGAGAAAGTGTATTTAAAATAAACAATATGTTCCTTTAAAAAAAAAAGGAGGGGGGGAATTGCCACAAGTTTGACAAATATTTTTGGGGGAACTTCTTTTACTTCTAACTGATTTTTTGTAAAAATAAACAATGTTTAAGATAAAAGGAAGGCGGTAAAACTATATCAATTTAAAGGCTAGAGCTTTAAGAACATTGCTACAATTACGCCCTTCTTCTTTAGAATGAACTTCAAAAGGGTTTTGAATGAGATAAATTGTCTCAGAAAAATCGAAAAATGGCAATATTCAAGGCAATAGCTTTAAGAACATTGGCATCATTACGCCATGTTTCATGTGAAGGAGTTTCAAGGGGGGAAATATTGTCAGTTATCGCATTCAATCTGCTTGCTTTGCACACGATGCCCGCTGTGTCAGTATCAACAACTTAGGTATACAGTTTACGAACCAAATGTCCACATTTTAAAATTCGGTTGACAGTAACATATTGATATTCGATGTACATTTTACAGTTGAGTGAAAGGCGCTATAGTAGTGATACGTAGATCTAAATATAGATGCGGAGGAACTAAAAGAGAAGCCAAATTGCAATTGATTTCAAGATGGCAGTTAGGAAGTTTCTGATCGAATGTTATTCTTCTAAGGCAATGGATGTATTGTGACGGAACTTCTATTAATCATCATCATGTTATTAGTTATCGATGAGAACTTTCTTCTGTGAAGTGTGAATTATCAACAAATAAGCGATATGCGCATTATTTGAGTTCGCATTATAATAGTTGTGAGAAGCAGTTAGTAGTTTCGTGTAAGTTCGCTCTCCTGACTGATATTTACTGAGAATTCCAGTCTGGACACATGTACTTAAAACACCAACAGCTATACCTGCGTAGGACGAGAGGTTACATTGAACTACCTCGTTTTTCCGGTCTGACATATCCGTTTTGGACATATTAATCTTAAACTTTAACAGTTATATCAGCGTGGGTAGTGAGGTTTACAATGAAGAACCTCGTTTTTATTCTGAGTTATCCTATCTAAGCATATTAGCTTAAAACATTAAAAGATATATCAGCGTAGGAAGAGAGGGTACATAAAGGTACCTCGTTTTTCAGTGTGTCGTGTGCATGAGCGCAAAGTGCACCTTTCAAACGGTCCGTACACAGTGTGTGTAGTTTTCGAGACTGACCACCGCGACGTGGTCATCCCGACAAGGATCAGAAGCGCTCCTAGTCCAAGGATCAGAAATCCTACATAAAAGCATTCACGCAGTCCCCCAGCTAAGGTCATGATCTGAAGAAAGGACATACACATCTCAATTGTTGTCTCACATCAAATTTTTGTAGAGCTTAAATATATATATTATTCGGGGGCAAATAAAAAAGGGCTTTTAATTTTTTTAAAAATAAAAAAAAAAGTATATCTTTTATAATTAAATAATTGTCATCCGTTGCAATACAGCCTGCTCAACCATATCCTTCTGTTCGGATCAATCAAATGACCTCCATGTGCACACCCTAACAATTCTAAGAAAGCCCCCCCCCCGGGCACTGCTTGTGGGGCGTCCTGTCTTACATTTTTAACGAAGAAAAACCGTTTTTTCAATAATCTTAAAAATTGTAAAGTTGATACCAGAGTTGATGCATTATAACTAAAAAAAAAACCTGAAATATTCAGTGGAAATTCTAATGGCTAAACGTGAAAATCCATTAGGAGAAAGTCTTTAAGATACTTGATTTCAACGGCGTTCAATGTTTGTAATTCTAAAAAGGTGTTGTTTTTAGCTGCATTTGTATATATGGTATTTTATCTTCGAACGAAGCGGACCAACAAAAATATATACCATTAAAGGAAGTTTAGATATATATATATATATATATATATATTAACTAGCTAGAGCAGAGCAACCCCGTTGCGCTTGTAAAATAGTGTCCGTTCCACGTTGGAAGTTCCAAGTTAATTATTACTGACATATCAATAACTCATTACATAAAAGTGGATCATCTAGATGTTCTTTTGTGTGCATTCGGTGCGTACGACTGGGAAAAAAACAGCATCTGGGTGCGCAGCGAGAGCGAGCCGGACAAGATCCACTCGCTATTCATTATATAAGATGAGACTAAAAAAATGTGTGCATTAAAAAAAATGCTTTTTAATATTTAATTATAATTAGACTATATAAAAAATCAAATACTTTGGCTAATGCGATAATTGGTTTTAAAAAATTTCAAAAAAACCCTAATTATAAATTAAAATTACCTAGTATATATTTATATCCTTCCCATATCTAAAACAAGAAAGAACATAGGAAGTCCCCGAGCAAAAGCAAAAATCAGAGAACTAAAAATCGGTATAACATTTTAATATTATATCGGGATAAATCACAAAAAATGATCCAAATTAATTGATTTCTTCCAGACAATCTAGAAATCCGATACGTGACAACATATCAGGTTGATACCGCGACGATCCGGAGAAAAATCGAAAATAATATTTCAAAAAACAAAAAAACAAAGATAAGCAGGGTCCGATACATTGATGTTTGCATCAATAAAAAAAAATCCCTTACATAATTTGGCTCTTTTAGACTACCTAGAATATTAAAATTTGACAATATGCAGCCTTAACCTTCAGGACGCCTAAAATATTATTTATTTAAATATATATAATATTTAAAATCGAAAAAATTGCGTTCACAATTCTCTTAAAAACATCAAACATGGTACCGGAGAAGCTTATATTGCCGCACCACCCAAAAATAGTTTTTCAATTTTTTTTTCAGTTTTAGGCCTCGGGAGATAATTGCAAAAGAGCTTCAGGAGAATTATGCATGGTTAAACGGGATTATCCAATAATAGAAAACTAATTTTCACAAGACGTCACTGTGGTTTACTGGAATTCAAACAAGGAGGTTTTTGGGGTTTTTTGGTATTTTTTTTGCACATCGTTTGAACATGCAGCAATTTATTTTTATGAACGATGCGCACCAAACAAGACTATTTATATTAAAGATTTTAAATCAAGATATTTAGGTTTAAAAAACACAAAAAGCAAAGTGACAATTTGAAAATACTTTGTTAATCATATTTTGTTTAAACATTCGAATTTTGTGCCTGTTGAAATCCTAAATATTGCATTCGAACTTTATGAAAGGAAAATAAGAAAAGCCAAGACCAGGGTCATTTCAGTAGGCCGAGTTCATTTCAGTAGTCCGAGGTCATTTCAGTAGGCCGAGGTCATTTCAGTAGGCCGAAGTCATTTCAGTAGGCCGAGGTCTTTTCAGTAGGCCAAGGTCATTTCAAGAGGACGAGGTAATTTCAATAGACTGATCTCATTTTAAGAGGCCGATATCATTTCAGTTGGCCAATGTCATTTCACTAGACCGATGTCATTTCAGGAGGCCGAGGTCATCATATTAAACACCAGCAACCAGCTGCCCCGTCCATATCAGGAGTTGAAATTTGTGGGGAAGCTTTTTCACCGAGGGACAAGGGTGCAACGCGGAAATGCAGTGAGCTGCCTCTTTTAAGACACCCAGGTCTAAGAATGGAGAGCAATGTCAGGCTAATTAAGGCTGTTTTCATTTCGACGCTTACTTACTAGCGTAAAACCTAAGCTCTGAAAAAGGTCTCGAGGATAAAATATTCATTTACGATTTGGTATATTTTATCCCGTCAAACTATCGAGCTGAAACTTAGCACATAGACACATAGCTGTTGAGAACAAATTCTTTCAAATTTTCACACCCACAGCCCAGACCCCTACCCCAAAAATCTTATTTTTATTCTTCAGTTTTTCAAAGGGAAATGAACCAATTTCGTGAAATCAAATTCCCGATAACTGCGCTAAATGAAAAGAAAATTGTACTTTCGTTTGGTGCATACAATCTCTGTTTTTTCCCGAAATTTTTGTTGAAATAAATCCCCGGTGTAAAAGCCGGTGGCTTATTAGAATATTAATATTAAATTATAATAATACAAATGAAAACAAAATATTAATACAAACCCTTTGTTTTTAAGTTTTATTTAATTTGTATTTATCTGTTTACCAATATGAAACCAATAAGTTTTCTCGATTGCCAGTTACTGAAATATTTACTTTATAAAATATATCTTGAAGCAATTTATAGTTATCTAATCACAAATGGTTGTAAATAGGTATAAGAATATTAAAATATATATTACAATATGCACGGAGACTGTAATTTCCATTGATAAATTTTACCGAAGTGTCTATTAATCTTCTTATGTAAGTTATATCTTTCGCTTATAACGCAGTGTATATTTTGACTTGGAAATACGTTTCGATTGCGCACTAAGATGCGAACGACTGTTTGTAACAATAAAATATGCGTCTCTCATCAAAATTGATTGCATTTATATTGGTTTTTGCTTCATCATCTCCCACCAGCATCAACGCAAACACACCATCTTATGTTAAAATTGGGGCAAATTTTATAAGATGTAGTCTATAGCAAATGAATACGTGCGTTACATAGACGGTGAGGACAAGGGTCAAAAAGTGTGAATCTTAAAGTTATGGAGATGTATGAGTCAATTGTGGATTAGTTGGTTAAAATGTAATGAGTGTCTGAAATATGAGCCAAGTTGTGTTGTAATCTTTGAAGTGAAAAAGATAAGGAGAACGTTGTAAAGGGATTTGGCTTCAAAATCTTTCATTTATCTTATAATGATATAAAAGGGAATTAACCTTTTAGAGATTCTGTTAAAAATTCGGTTACTCCCCTTTATAAAAATAATATGATAAAACAAACCTTATTGGTGACTTTGGCTCTAGGACTATTAGTGTACTTTTCAAATCAAATTCCGCGACATGAAGAAAAATATTCATTCAAATAATAATTTATTACTTTTTCTTAACGAGCAACCCAACAATGAAACTGATTGTGAACTGAAAAAAAAAATGATTAAAATATTTTTCTTTTAAGAAAAAAAAAAAGAAAATAAAAAGTTCAATCAATATTGAGTACAAGAAAGATTTGATGTCTCTTCTAAAGAATTTTATTTTACCTTTATTTAGATACAACATTGAATATCGTTGACAACCTCGCCTTTCATCTTCATCATCAATTGTGCTTAACATCCCGACCTTTCTACCAAACTCAGAGACAACATGTTTCTCACACTGCGTACATGTTGGTCAAGCAGAACGTGAATTTTCTTCGAATGTTGTTTCGTCAGCGTCTGTTACCTCTATTGTGTGGTCTTTAAATGCGTTTGGAAAATATTTCTTTGAGCTTGTTTTTTCCCCCCCATAATAAGATCTATTATTAATTAAATGAGCCACTGAACTAGTTATAGGTCTGGCTGATAAGAGGGTTTTGTTGTGTTTTTTATTTGTTGGTTTTATATATATATATATATGTAAATTAAAAAATAAATAAATAAATAAATATATATATATATAAATATATATTTGTCTTTTCCCTATTGTATAACTCTGGCAGATAAAACGGGTTTTGATTGGTTCAATTATCAAAAATTTTTAATTTTTTTTTGGTTGTCTTTCGCGTGCTCTTGAAAGTGCCTCTGCGCGACACTTCTTGCAACATGAGCAGTAGGCTGCTATGCAACAGCTATAAGCGATGCGTGTTGACGTCATCAGTTTGAGATTGTTCAAGGCTGATTAATAGACATTGAGACTAAAGCACGTTTTTCAATGTAAGGTCTTTGAGGACGGACACATGAAAAGATGCTTTATATTGGCAATGACACGTGTGTCGAATTATAAACAAACCTTTTTTAAAACTGACGAGAGTTTGGATTGTATAAGAAAAAATGAAATATGGACTCATTGTCAGGATCGAGAATTAGCAAATGATTTGTATCCCAAACCAGGGGTGTCATTTCAGGTCTTTTCAGGGGGAATTTGGGGGAGGCAAAACCAAAACTCGGCTTGTTAAGATGTTTATTAGTATTACTGGAGGGGTCACAGCATATAAAGGTATAAATAAAACCTGCAAAATGGGGGGGGGGCGGGGGGGGGGACAAATGCCCCACCTGCCCTACACAAATGACGTCCCTGCCCGCAAATCTCTGAAAAAACTAAAGCAAAAACTGGAATCAATGCATGAAGATATAGTCAATATTTGCGTTTCAGATCCATTTCTAAAAAATCAGTATTTTAAAATATATATTTCAAATATTTTTTTTTCATCCGCAAGATGTATGGTCCCTGTCTGTGAACTAATATCCTGGTATTTTTTATTTTTTTTTCAATTTAATGCATCTACTGAATGTAGAAAGGGTGATATGAAAAATCACATCGTTCAATAAACACGTGTTCAAACTGTTCAAAGTATCGATTCAGACTCTAACCGGTCGTACGTCAGAAATACGATTTGGTGGCATCATACACCAGCAGCCCCCCGATGGGTACCGCCAGTCCGCCTATGATCGTGAGGATGAACGAGTAGCCGATCTTGAAGGAGGAGCTCATGTCGTCGTGAATGGCGACGCCGTAGATGACGAGGCAAAAAAGAATCGTCACCACTGTGTCAAATGAAAAAAAAAAAAAGAAGGTAAAAATGATAGTTTCAAGAGAAATGGCGGCATCTCAAAGTTGGAACAACTACTGTTCTTAGCTCAACGACATCTAATGTAAATGTCGTTGTGGAAGATGGTGTAAATAAGTAAGATTAATAAATATATTTTAAGCTATTTAAGAAAAACAATGCTGTTAAATATTAACTTTGAATAAATATTTCATTTTAAGATGATGCGAACTAAGCCTGGAGTTTTAGAACTGTTAACGTAGGAAGTAGAATCAGGAAACTTGTCACTTGTCATTAGCAGAGATACTATCTCACTTATCATTAGTAGACATAATATCTCATTTGTCATTAACAGACATAAAATCAAACTTGCCATTAGTAGCCATACTATCACAAGTGTCATTAGTAGCCATACTATCACAAGTGTCATTAGTAGACATACTATCTCACGTGTCATTAATAGATATACATTGTCACTTTCATTGGTAGATATACTTTGTCACCAGCCATTGGTAGATATATTATCTAACTTGTCATTAGTAGACATACTATCTAACTTGTCATAGACAATATATCTCATTTGTAATTAGCAGCATACTATCTCACTTGTCATTAGTAGACATACTATCATACTTGTCCTTAGTAAATATACTATCTCACGTGTCATTAGTAGACATACTATCATACTTGTACATTGAAAGAGCTCTAGGAAATACTTCTCCGAACGGACAGAATATAGGAAAGACTCAATTCCATGCTCAATATATCTACCGTTGTTACATTCAGATTTTTTTTTTACTTAACCCAGCACGGTCTTATTAGAAGTGAGTGCCACGCCTGTCCAAGTTCTGAGAATATTTTTTTTTTTTTTTTTGCAATCCTCTATATTAACTTTACTTTTAAACTTCTGGCAAAAATATTCGGACGTATAATGGACCCTCTTCGCGTCAATCTATCGAGCTGAAACATGGCACATAAACTTGTTGCGAATGACAACAGATGCTTTCAATTTTTCAGCACCACCCTGAAGCCCCCTAGAAAATCTGTTTTTCTTTGTGTTTCAAGGGCATGATGAAGGCAATAACTATCGCTAAATAAGATTCTATATAAATATATAACTGCGTTTGGGTGCTTAAAAATGATAGGAAGTGCTATTTATAAATAAACGTGCATATTCAATTTTAACATACGGATGACAAATCTGGTTAAGATTCTTAAAAATGAAATACATTAAATGTAAGAAACCTAAAGCTATCTGTCAAGCGGATAAATCAGACTCAAAATATCATTACAAAATATGCACTTCCTCAGTGACACTTTCGTATTAATGCCTCATTGTTTGATTGTGTAACAGAAATGTAAAAAAAAACCGGGGGGGGGGGTGTGTGTGAAATGTTTTTCCGCATTTAGGAGAGACTGATGCCAAGTAGGTGGTTAGATACTCTTTACCGCAAGACTAGATAACATACAAGCAGCGATACTGCAGATGAGCACGACTTTTGGAATTTCCCTGCTTCGGCTGCTGTCTGAGACGGCCAGCACAAATATGACGAAGGTCGCCAACAGGGCTACGACCGAGGCGATCACTGCCAAGCCACCGAAGGCCTGAGCGGCGATGAGCGAATCTGAAAAATTAAAAGATTCGATAACAATACATGAAACTGCGGGGAGGGGGGGGGGACACATTTCTTTCAACTAGAAAAAAAAAAACGTTCGGTTGCCATGAGCATCAATAGGAAGCTGTCTATATAACTTTGCACGGTAAAGAATACTTAAAAAATTTTTTATCAATCTGAAAAAAGTAGAGGTTTTTTTTTCATGAACGAAAGGTATGGCCATTTACACAACAACATAATTGATCATTTAAAAGAAAAAAAACAAGAATTTTACGTGTACTGTATTTAAAATTTAGTCAACGATAGCTTGATATTTAAAAAAAACAATTTAATGCACACCATGCATACACTATGCGCGCCAGAAAAAAGTGTATAACCAAAGATGGTAAAAATGAAGGCTTGGCGAAGAGAACACACCGATTCCTTTTCTCCTTATGCAAAAACAAAAATATGTTTCCAAGTTTTACAGGGTTATTATGATAGGGATATGGCGTTACTTTCTACGGGCTATTACCATGTCTCAAAGATTAAATACTACTCTTTTTGCATATATAACTGAATCTGGTTTTGATAAATATATATTTTTTTGAAAGTTTCCTACACTTATTAACAACTTTGTAGTACACAATCGGGAGACAGTAAATATAAGTTCCTTTATTTTTAGAGAAGAGTCTGTTCATAGGTCTTTACGTTTCTAACACGATTGGATACTGGGAATTTCTTTTCCCTCTATAAAATATAGACCTACCCTAAACCTTTTTCTCGCCCCTGAACTACAAAGAAAACATTTAACCTTTTAAAAAGTTATGGACAATTTTACATATCTGTAACATGAGCGTATTTTTATGCAATATTTTCTCCATTGAAAGTTTATCAACCCCGTGCCACACTCGTGAACTATAATATCCAAAACTGTTTGGAAACAATGCTTATATTTAAAGACAAACCCTTAAATCTGATTTTTACTTTTTCAAAAAAAAATTATTAATAATGTCATAAAAATGTCCCTAAACTGTTATTGGCGCAAAATGGAGAAACCATCATTACTTTGTGTTTAAAGTAAAGAAAATCTTAACAATTATTTTGCTGCTGAACTATATTTTCGCTAAATTAAAAAAAAAATATATTAAAGTCTGAAAAAATACGGTTTTCCGACCTGTTTACGGACGCCAACGCCCCCCCCCCCCCCCCACCCCAAGAAAAAAAAAAAGAGACAATAAATAAATGTCACTGCGCTTTAACATTTCAATTTTATAATGTATTTCACGAAATATTTACGAAAAATTTTAAAAGACATTTTTTTTTCTATTAAAAAAAAAAAGGGGGGGGGGGGTAAAGAGAACTGATTGTACTTGTTACAAAGTGCGTTACTTGTATGATGCATGTTTTGTAAAATTTTCATCTCCATTCCCTCAAAATTACATTTTATTAATGATTTATACTAAAAAAAAATTTTTTTTAAATTTTATCACTGTCCTCTTTGCCATAAAACTATCAAACGGCTTTATGCTATGATCGCTGTCACGTGACTAATAAAACCCTCGCAGCTTATTACGACTAAGAAAAAAAGAAATAAAAAATTGTTACTTTACATGGCTTGTCCCGATACGAGCCACAGCTGTCCGAACTGCACGCCTTGTACAGCCCCCAGACGGTGTCGCCGCTTTTTGCCACCGACCACGATTTGGTGAAGACCCCGATCACGAGCAGCATCGTCCCCAGCATCAGAATGAAGAACCCGCCGTAGAAGGAGTCCCTCAGTCCCCCTGGAAGTGCCATGTGCCAGCGTTCTGGGGGTGGGGGAAAAAATTGCAATACGCGTTCGATAATCTTGCTTGGAACAGTGGTCAGATAAAATTGGTTCTTTGTTTTTAAATCTCATAACTCTTTATTTTAATAGCAGAAACAAGTCACTCGATGTATGCCATCAACCTTTTTGATAATTAACACAGCTTTCTTTATGCCTCGAACATAATTTCTGTCAATAGTGTCAATACCAGAGCATTACGTTATATAATAATAATACTTATTTTTTTATTTTTTTTGGGGGGGGGGGGTGGTGGTGTCAACTCCTCATGTCCGCGGGATTGAGACATTCATCAAGTTCCCACAACACGTTGTAATAGGTCCTACTATTCCAATTATTAGTGAATAAACTCATGTCTTTTCGCACTAACTATAACTTTAAAAATCAATGAGGATTACAGGCTGGAGCTACAAGGGACACATCTGTCTTCCACAACGTTCCACACAATAACTGCCGCACGACTAATACTTACGTCACACTACGGACTAGACAATACGTCACAAGTAACATAAAAATACGTCATTCAGACAAGCGCTGGAAGAGCGTTCATTAACTAATAAAAAAAAATCTAAACCGCGCGTAATAAACATGCATTCAAACACAACAATAAGTAACGAACTCCCGTACTTGACAGGGGGCTCAGCATAAATGATCATCCACCTGGCTCTTTGGTTAGTTCGTTTAATACTGCTAAGATTGGCTTCCTCATAATTGGTTTCAGAATTTGATGGATCCTTTAAGTTAAAACCTGCGCAAAATATTCGATTCGTTATCGAAAAGAACATTGGCAAATCGATGACTCAAGTGCTAAAAGTACTTAAGTCACATTTTTGTCAAAATCAATCTAAACTGTGGCCTTTTCTTATCGGGTTTAGCCAAGTGTACTGCAGAAATTTGAACAAATTAACTTGTGCCAAAGTCCTTAATTAAACAACACAAAATATGAAAATGTTCACATTTTATAGACAAAAAGCATATTTGAACGTGGTTATCTCAAAATGTGTATTTTGTGACTTAAGTACTTTTAGCACTAAGGTCTTCAATTTCAAATGTGGGATAAATAAAAATGCATTTAAAACAAGATGCATCAAGACGCATTAGCTAAGTCAGTGGATACGGTTTATAAGATGAACATATAGAGGTTTAAATTATTTAAGACCATTTAACTGTAAGTACATCGATTTACGTTTTCGGAGCGTTGAAATTAAAAATCATTATTTGGGTTCTGACAGCAGAATCGTATTTATTATGATTTTATTTCACAAAAGGAATCGTAATCGTTTCTGTTGTATTCGGGCATACATCTATTCGCTCTCTGTGGCCCCGTCAAATTAAACAGGGTCGTGACTCATTTACTGAGCAATGCAGTAACAAACAACACACCAAAGTGAGACTCGCCCTTCCCTTCATCCTACCACACTAGAGTCGAGAGAAGGACGCATTCGACCAACACATATTGAGCGCTATCGTATTATTCGTATGCCTCTCCAGGTTGACAAAGTAAAATTAACTGCCATGTGGAACATTTTCGTTCCTCAGCTGTGTCACCAGGTTGTTTCGTCGGAAATCGATCATGATAGTTGTAAGCATCAGATTGGGGCTGGAGCTGAATCTGTCAGTGGAGGGGGGGGGCACATCTGGCTGATCAGACCGTTTCTGCCACGAACGTTTTTTTTTTTTTAATACAGATTTTGGAGGGGATGGGCGGGAAACCTGCATGTTACATTTCCGGTGGAATCTTGTAATTCGAAGGTTCATTTTATCAACAATAGTTACACTTTGGGACAGTGTGCTGCCAAGATAAAGAAGTTGTTTACCAGCTTAAGTCCTGTTAATTTGACATTGATGTTGTGCTTGGTGTAATGCTTCCGCTGAGCTGTTTGGTACAGGACCTCAGTGTTCCTCTCGTTAATGGTAAGACCGAAGGTCGTGCAGGCATCCGAGAAGTTCCTTGGATTTAGCGTGTTAAATACTTCATCATCCGTTATCTACCTTAAATCGATTCCAATGCCTCTCTCTCTCTCTAAAGTATCAGAGAGCATGGTGGAGAACATGATGCCAAAGAGTGTTTGTGCCATAATGCAACGTGCTTGACATCGTAAGACACAGAGAGTGGTTGAGTCATCACTCCATTTTCCCGGACCTTAGACAACATACCATCATGGGATTGACGATGTCAACTCCTCTATGTCCCTCTGGATTGGTTAATTCGTCAAGTTCCCAAAACACGTTGTAATATGTCGTTCTATTCTTAATATCCCTGAATAAACTCGAGTTCTATTTCATAATAACTATAACTCTAATAACTAATTATATATACAGGCTGCAAAGTCAATAGGCACGTGAATCTATTACGATATAGCGCAGCTCGCTATCAGAAATAAAAGTAACACATCCTACTTCCACAGAGTTCCACTCAATTCTGCCGCACGACTAAAACTTACGTCACAATACAGACAAGACAATACGTCACAATTAGCATAAAAATACGTCATTCAGTCAAGCGCGGGAAGAGCGTTCACTAGCTAATTAAAACTCTCTAACACACACCGCGCGTAATAAACATGACATTCAGTCGCATCAATTGCTAATGAACTCCCATACTCGACAGGCGTATAATTGAAATGAACTGACAGGTAGCAATACTTTCTGATGACCTTCAGTGCTGATATCGTTAAAAGCCTTGGTCAGGACTGCATAAGTTGAGAAGCGGACAACATTCTGTTTCTGACACATTACGTGTCCCCGTACTGTTCTGTTTTCACTATGAAATTTTCACCATATGTTCGCGTTGACTTTGCTCGGTGCTAGTAATTTAAAGAAAACAATTGCCATTTTTGCGTTTGCCCACTTGCTAAAACACAATAGAAGGAAGATGTCCTTTAACATGCCCTAACACCCCAATGATGTCATGGGCCTTTCCTTTTGACGCTCAGCGGTTCTCATGTTCACTAGAGATTCTAAATTTTGTTTAATTCCTAGCAAGTGCTGACATGGACTGAGATCCATTTAACTCTAACCAGCGCTTGCTCTCACTGTCTCAAGAACAGTTGTTTAACCAGGAGGCTGCGATGACTAAACAATGAACGCATGTGACTTAAACATGACGGCACGGTAAGTGCCAAAAATTAAAAGTCCTTGTTCTCGTCGTTTAAAAACTGTTATCTTCTCTAAAACAACGCAACCCAATTAGCGATTCATGAAGGCAAACAAACCCGATCACACAAATTTTTTTTTTAAAAACCTAGCTAGTTATCTGTATTGGGATTTAGAAGTATTTTAAAGAGGAACTCTATAATGGTAACACGTGATCAGTTCTTCGCTGCTAATTAGCCCCCCCCCCCCTGTTGAGTTAAACCTGCATATATGTTTATATATATATATATATATATAAATATACTTATTGTAATGGACAATATGTTTCATATTACCTTCATATCACAATAGGACTATACAATTTAAATAGGACTTGTTGGCGAAGCATACAACTTGTATGGTCGTCTACCAATTGGTCTACTAATTAGTCGTCTACCAATTGGTCTACTAATTGGTCGTCTACCAATTGGTCTACTAATTGGTTGTCTACCAATTGGTCTACTAATTGGTCGTCTACCAATTGTATTACAAGTTATCGCATTATGAAAAAAAAATGAAGTTTGAAAAAAGAAACGCTTTTCTTTGAAAACAAGGACCTTAAGTAAGACATATTTTGTATTATTATTTTATTTGAAAGATGGCTATCGATTAAAAAGTCTTTCAATTTTTTGATTTTGGTTTCAAGACTGCTACTGAGATTCAACCTGCGAAACTAAGTCGTCTTGTCTGCTGCTCAGTTTCACTTCCGGGTTAGACAATCAGCTCGACAATCCAATCAATGGACTACGATGAGTCGATTGTTTTGTCACGTGATAAGCGTAAGTACGAGTACGACTTCCAGTAGGCTATCTGCAACACACTGGTCGCTCACAAATTTTTCTTCAAACACCTTTCTTCCTTTAATCATAACTGAATTATAATTATTGTTATGGGTAGCACAGGCTACCGAAGGCTTACTCGTATCACGTGACAAAACAAGGAAGTGACTCATCGTAGTCCATTCTGTTACACAATCCTCGTCAGTTTCGGTACATACCTTTTGCTTTTGTATTACTTAAAAGTTATGGGAAACGGCGTCAGACACCCTTCTAAGAGACAAGCGATACATTTTCTCTTAGCCAAGTCATGAACATGGCGTCCTGTGAAATTTAAACTATGATGTGAAATGTCTTAGCGCTTAATCTTTGTTTTCATTTTGACGTCATCAGATTTGTCTGAATCGGAAGTCGACGCATTTAATAAACTAAATTTAGCCTTTTCCGATCTCAGAGTCTACACAAATTTCTTACTTACATTGCACACGGAGATTGTTATTGAACGCCTCTTCTGTTTTTGTTTCCGTTTGTTTCGTTTCTTTGGTAGTTTGTTAGGTTCTCTTGCAGGGATCTTGCAGGGCACTACTAGAGGAGGGAGAAGAAGAGGAAGACAAAGAAAAAGATGGGAAGATAATATCAAAGAATGGACGGGATTACAACTAGTCGATGCTATGCGTAGGGCAGAAGACCGAGAGGAATGGAGAAGAATAGTGTACATGTCATCTGTGGCGCCCCAACGGTCGAAGGACTACATGACCTGATGATGATGATGATGATGATAGGTTCTCTTGGCACAGTCGTCGGAAAACTCATTACTCAAAGAAGCCAAAAATCAGCACCGCTACGTTTTTTAAAAATTTGAGAGCCATTTTTTTTTTTTTAAAACCTGTCATGAACCATGTTTTTCGTAGCAAACGTATGCATTCATTGGAATGTGATCATCGATATAGGAAAAAAAGATTTATTGACTTTTGTGTGAATTTTGTACATTATTTATTTTAACCGACTCTCAAGTTTTTAAAACAGGACTCGAACCAAATTAACAGAAACACCCCTTCAGAAATTTAACTGAGCTCTGCCCGGAGCTGCAGAACCGGACCCTCCGGTATCCGACGCGTCGATTTAGAATCAAACCAGATAAAAAGCGGTTTGTAAACAGACGTGTGGAGAAAAGAAAGCACGAGAGATAAGAGGTACCGCCCTTCACCAAAAGGCCTACACCATTAAACCTTTATGTTTGCCACTTTGACATCTCTAAGCTCCAAAAAAATGAACTTAGGGCGTCTAGGTAGTAGTGTGTAGTGTGTAGTGTTAAGTTGGGAAATCGTAGATAAGAAACACGGGGGGGCGATTTCTTAACATTCAAACAATTTTTTTTTCCTTTAAGGGAAGATACCGTCGTTCAACGTTTATAAAAATGGCCTCAAAAGCTTACCATGTAAGTTTCTACATTTTTTGGCCATTTCAACATTTAAAGTGTGATTTAAAAAAAAAAAATTTTTTTGTCTTTTTGTTTTTAACTTTCGAATTTCAAGTTTGTTTGTTATGTTGTTTAGAATCCACACATCAATAGCTTTCAAAAATCAGTTAGTTATCTAAACATAGATGTGCATTCATTGATTAGTCGCTTTTAATTTGAGGCCCATCGAATTTTGTTCTCATTTTCGGTGGCGAAAATGTGTTGCTTGACCACTCTAAGGCGTAGTTTCGGTTTCGGCAGAGAGAGAAAAGTTAACGTTCGGTTTATTTTCGGTTTTAGCCCGAAAGTGATTGAGACTTTCGGTCGTCTACCAA
This sequence comes from Omphiscola glabra, assembly GCA_964017045.1. Lineage (NCBI taxonomy): Eukaryota > Metazoa > Mollusca > Gastropoda > Lymnaeidae > Omphiscola > Omphiscola glabra. The sequence goes on from OZ024810.1 coordinate 16,553,316, forward strand.
AAGTCTCACTAAAACTCTGTCTACTTGTCGACCGGTAATCCGATATTCGTTATTACTCGACGTCTTGCTTTCACCCAGGGCGTGTCAACAGCTGCGGGGGCCTTGGTTAAGGAAAAGGCTCCGATGCCACACATCTCTCTATGTACTCAGTTTTGTGCGAAGGAGGGGTTGCGAAGGTGAATGAACCCTGGCGCCAACATTCGGGGAGCGCAAAAACCGTCTTTGATCGGCCCTTAGTAGTAAATTAAACCTATGTATTTCACCCAGTTAAGGGCGCCAAAATCATCATCTTTCTGGTCTGACATGGGCACTGCTTTTACTCGGCATTGCTCTGGCTATAGTCTACTGATCAAGTATTGTAATAAAAAAAAAGTTGTATGACCCAGGTTGGCCTTTGACTTTCCGCCATTTCCTATCAGGTTATTTTATTCGTCAGTTACATGGGATACCATGTCAGGTTTTCGTGTGCGGGTGGCGTGCATGGAAACTATCGGCACCAAAATTAGGCATTTTGACGCCAAGGGCCAGTTCTGACTTCGTCGCCCCCCCCCCCCCATTTTTCCCCGGCAAACTCAAACATAAATTCATCCGGTTAGCGGTGCCCCTTGAGAATATGCTTTTAGCCCCAGCTTTGTTTCGCTCCTGAACAAATATAAAGACCAACTACATATACTAAATAAAATGAAAATCGTAATTTAGTCCGTTCAAAGAAATCACTGTAATTACTCTCATCCAACGCTATTTTGAATCTTGAAATGTGTCGGAACTGTCACTTTAATTGGAAAGAAGAAGAGATTAAATTACCGAACGAACCAGGTAGTAACATTCGGGAAGAGGTGTTTAGTAAGTACCGCTTTAGAATTTTTTTAACAAATTCAAAATGATGGATGCATTTTGGCGCATACATAAATTTAATTTTACACTTTTTAACACTTAACGAGCCAGCAGCAGAGAAGATGCTAGATGAGACTTAGGTTCCCTTGACCATGAGTTACACAATTCCTTTTTTTTTGGGTTGTATCTAAACAGTATTGTCATTTCATAAGTTTGTTTTGAAACTATTTGTGTGTTAAAACTGCTTCAACCATTTAATGAATTTATATAATTTTTTAAATATGCGTTTAAAACAATTTTTCGTAAAAAAAAAAAAGACAAACTATTTGTGTATTAGTAAAATAATTACCATTTTTCATTAGCTAAGATTTAATGAAGTTTTTACAAACATTACTGCTACAGATTTAAAACTTATCATTAAAAAATATATATCTAAATGGTATACAAAAGAAAAAAGGCACTATTCATTAAAGGCGTCCAACTATTAATTTACCATACTACTTTAAAATACATTTTAACAGCTTTAAATTTTAACGGTATTACAAATATCTAGATCTTTCGGTAGTGGTCAAAAGTCTCGTTAAGCGTATTGTTTCGGCTTCGGCCGAAAGCTATTTTTAAATTTCGTCTCGGTTTCGTGCGAAATCAGAAAATTACATTCGTTTACTCTCTGCTTCACATGATTTGTTTATACAGTTAGTTGACTTAACAAAGAAAAGTAATGCATGTAATAAACACAATAAAATATTAAACATTAATATTATCTTGACCTCATCGGCTTTATATCACAGTAACTTTCATGTCAAACACAAAGTATTAACCAACTTTTTTTGTTACATTTTTAAGTGCAAGCCGCGTGCAGATGTTCCTACAACCATGGCAAGAAAAGCAAGGCCTGTAAACACTCCCATAAAAGTATTATTTTTTAGTTACATATTTATCTCCTGAATTCTGTCATGCACTTAATCACATGTAGCAACGCTTCTTAATGAAATGACACGCCCAGATGTAGTCTTGACATAAATAGAGCAACATTTCTTCAATAACATTAATACAGCAACATACCCACATGAGAAAAAGTACGCCATCTCCACCGATCCATCCCTTTGGCATTAAGTCCGGGCCTGTGCTTTTGCCTGCCTCACCACTTCCATTCTACTCCGACCTAACAGATCCTTTCATTTCCCATGCGTGGATTCCAAGCTGTTAGAGATCTTACTCTTCTGTTAAAATTTTTCATCAACGAACAATTATATTAATATCTTATTATACGATGAGAACACTACCTATATTGAAAGCTACAAAAAATTTGTAAGGAAACAATTTGTACGAAGAAATTCTTCGGTATGGAAGTTTGTACGTGATGTAAATTATTTCGAAATTACAGTTTTGACGTTTCGAATGGAAATGTTTCGTTTTTTATGTGTGTTTTTTTAAACATCATTTTTTGTATTTAAATGATGTATTTAAATGATGTATTTAAATGACGTATTTAAATGACGTATTTAAATGACGTATTTAAATGACGTATTTAAATGACGTATTTAAATGACGTATTTAAATGACGTATTTAAATGACGTATTTAAATGACGTATTTAAATGACGTATTTAAATGACGTATTTAAATGACGTATTTAAATGACGTATTTAAATGATGTATTTAAATGACGTATTTAAATGATGTATTTAAATGATGTATTTAAATGATGTATTTAAATGACGTATTTAAATGACGTATTTAAATGACTTATTTAAATGACGTATTTAAATGACGTATTTAAAAAAAAACAAAAAAACAACACAAAAAAAAACAGAAATGTTTTTTTTTTTTAAAATGCAAAAAATAAAAACATCACTTATTGTAAATATGTACAAATGAAATACAAAAACAACAGCCTGTAAGCAGTAAAACTGATATCACACTATTATTTAATGTTTCATTCAATGCAACATTTATATCCCTGGCATTCAGGACTTCTAGTTGGGTATTTTGTGTGTGTTTTCTATTTGTTTGTTCTTTGTTTTTTTTTTTACACGAGCTATTCTCCTTCTAGGAAACTGCCGTTCGAAAGAACAGCCGCTGGGAAAAAAATGTCGGCCCAAACAAATATGCCACGTACAAATTTCGCGATACTTATTTTGCCAGATATGTGAATAAAAAAAAAGAAAGCGTGGGAAAAAATGTAATATTCATATTTGGCTTCTTATCCTTACAACGGAAAGAAAAAGAGGGCTGGGGTTTGGGGGGGGGGGGGGTGGACACATTTAAATTTGATAATTTGATTCCACGATGGAGATGAGATGTTTCAGAGGCATTCTTGGCATCTGCAATAGAGACCTTATCACCAATGAACAAGTAAAAGAAATGATTCATCAAGCAACTGGGCAGTACGATGACCTCCTGGCGTCTGTAAAAAATCGCAAACCTGAGTGGTATGGCCACCCGACCAGAAAACAAGGGCTCGCCAAAGAAATCCTGCAGGGCACAACTAGAGGAGGAAGAAGAAGAGGAAGACAGAGAAAGAGATGGGAAGATAACATCAAAGAGTGGACGGGATTAAAACTAGGCGATGCTATGCATAGGGCAGAAGACAGAGAGGAATGGAGAAGAATAGTTTTTATGTCATCTGTGGCGCCCCAACGGTCGAGAGACTACGGGACATGATTATGATGATGAATTTGATTCCACTCTTTTAAAACTTAAACAGTCGGACGACACAACAAAAAATAAAATGAAAACAAGAAGATCTATAACCCATGGAACAAATGTTAAAATTAAAAACATTTCAAAAAAAAAAGTTCTTCGATAAATCCTTTACAAATGTACTATCGATCAATGGGGGGTTGGGGGTGGGGGTGAAAAATTGATAAAACATTTAGTTTATCCCTTCTCCCCCCACCCTATGAAACGCTGACAGCAGCCCATTTTGTTTTTCACGCCCCTGGTCTATATTAATACTCGAACAACTCTTACAGCGCAGTTTTATTTCACTTACTAATTTAAGAAAAATAAATAAAACGTTTAAGCACCTAACGCACTTTTGATATATTTTTTTTTTAAAAATCATCTCAATGAGTGCAGTTATCGGAATTTTATTTTATCTCCCCCTTGAAAAACATGAAACACTGATTTTGGTTTGGGGGGGGTGAAGGTTGGGGGGGTTGAGGTTGGGGGTAGGGCTTGAAATTTTTACTAAATTTCTTGTCATCCGCACCGAGTTAATGTGTCACGTTTTAGGTCGATAGGCTGACGGCAAGTGGGTCAATTAGCCGTCCACATATTTTTCCAGCCCAAGCCAGCCACCCACGAATAAAAACGAAGTTATTATAAACTATTTTTAAAAAAAAGAGAATGGCACGAATCAAAAGATATTGTTTCATGTCATCGGTCGTGACTGCAAACGATAGGGCTCTTTCCCAGTAATGGTCTAGCACAAGAGTGCGGACTGTCTTTAATGAAAAAAAAAGTATACCAATAAATTCCAGGCCTGCGTTCCAAGTTGTCCAAATACTGACTCGTCACGTTTCACGATAAGGGCCGTCTTTGGTGACAAGTCTTATTTTTGAACAGCGTTACACGTCCTCAATTATTCTTTTCCTCATGCCTCGACGATACTCGGCAACATATTTTTTTTTCTGTTACTGCACCATTCATATGAAAAGGAAATTTAAAAAAAAAACAAAACAAAACTAAACAATTGGTTGAATTTCTTTTAATGAAAAACAATAATTAAAATTATAAAAAACTATTTTAAAAGAATGTAAACGGAATTTTTCTGAAGTCATCAACGAAATTTTTTATCGATGTTCTTAAGTGTGAAGATAAAAATGCAAAACTTCATTCTCAGTTGAGTGGGGTTTTTTTGGCGACGAAGAATTTTAGCCGCCATTTTGTTTGGTCTAGCCTCAAGTTTTCTCAACACAATACGATATTTTTTAAGTTTCAATTATTCACATGTTCGTACAAAAACAATGACATAATTCCTACAAGATACAGGACCGACGGGGCTATTTAATATTTTACGAAATTTAAAGAAACGTTTGTTCTAGACATCTTGTTTGTTGACGACTGCTCTGTAAATGCAAGCTTGCAACAGAAAATGCAGAAAATACCCGATCCTTTTGCTACGGCCTCGACATCAAAAAAAAACTTTTTTTTTTTTAGATATTTGGCACCAACCAGCTCCAGGAAAAGCTTTTAAGAACACCAAAATATCGGTGAAGGTACGGAATCTCCAAACAGCGGACAAATTCATAAATTTGGGAAGCACCCTCTCCGGGTCGTTAACAGTATATGAAGAGATCAACAATATCATTTCCAATGCACATGTTGCATGTGTAAGGCTCTGCAAACGCTTTTGGCGGGGAATTGGGTCCCAGCATTGTCACTAAACTACAGGGATATATAGTAATACTTTTAACATATCTTCTATATGCTAGAGTTATGTAGCATAAATTGGCATACTTTTTTCGGTGAACTCCCCCAGAGGAAAAGGCTCAGCTTGTGGGCAGAAGAAAAAAACACGCTTCAATAACTCAAAGCCTTACTCAGATTCACGGACAATGACCTTGATTCGTTTGAAACACTTGCTATGGATCGTACTAGCAGACGTTGTAGGCTCATTGTTGGAGCACAATTCCAAGAGAATAAGCGCACCGCTTACGCCCAAAGAAAGCGCACGGCATGAAGACGCAGAATCCACTCAAATCCATCCAGGATCCAAAACAACATGTATACCTCGCGAGGGAAATCTTTTTTCCGGCACAAATAGAACTGACAGGGCACCTGGGCACTCTCCGTCGAATTCTGCCTTGGTCGTCATTTTTTTTTTTTAAATTCGACAATTAACCCATTGTTACAAGTTGTTAGAAACATTGTCTTCTTTATAATTTGTTACCGTTTTTTTTTGAAACTATAATTAAAGACCAGGAAAGAATGCACAACTCATAAATCGTGATGGCCTTTTTTTTTTTTATACAGCCAGGTATATCAAAATTTTGTTTAACAATCATATTTTTTTACCTAGTAATCCATTGGCAGTGATAAGCCTTGAAAATTAAGGCAGCTAGTAGGAAGTTACCAACAGCTCAACAGACCATTACATTGTTTTATTTTTCATTCATAGAACATAACATTTAAGTAACTATACAAAATACTTTTTTTTTTTCTCCTCGTTTAATTCAGTTTAAAATATAATTTTTAGTTAATTAATTGTATCCCATGATTTCTTGAAAATCCCGGCTGAGGAAAAAAAACTATTCTCTTTTCATCTGATAAGCGAAAACTCGGGAAATGAGAAACTCATGGTGTCAAGTTTTGAAACTCATGTATAAATATGCAGTCTGTAGAAATGTTGTTTTTTTTTTCTAGTATAACATAATTTTTATTAAAAAAACTACCTTATTCTGTAGGCACCCACGACGAACACCACAAAATGTCCAGGGGGCATTCTCAGATTTTGCGGAGTGGCTGTGCTAGGTGTGGGTACCGTCCTTCATATTGTAGGTATGGCAACCACGGAGTGGACGGTAGACGACACTGGTACTTATATGGAACATTATGGACTTTGGAAAATCTGTCGATTATGCGAATGCATGAACGTCAAAGGTAACACAAATGAAATGTATTTCTTTCTTTAATTTGAGAAAGTATAAAAACATTATAATTATTTTGTATATCAGGTAACGCTCTTAACACATTGATATTTTTTTGTGTGAGTGTGTGTGTTGTTGCGTGCAGGCGTCTTTGTTTACATTGTCAAACCCGCGATTGAACTCTGAGTGACGCAAAGTTTTGTAACGCGATGGGGCGTGGCCGATTTGCAAATCGTCTCCCTTGACGTTGATTACAAGTAAAAACATATACATAATTCTTTTCAATTAGAATTCTGTAGAAATATCGAGACTGACCGAGATAGGGATACAATGTGTAATCCCCTTTCTAGAAAATTCACTAAAACAGACTATACATGCACCTATTGACATAGAGAGAGAGAGAGAGAGAGAGAGAAAGAGAGAGATTAAGCTATTACAGGAGAGTTTTGCTTTTACGATACGAGACAAATATTTGTATATTAATATTTACTCTGTGTGTGTGTATGTGCACCTTCTTCAACACTGTACTTGTACAAGTCATTAATGTACTGTTAGTCAAAAGCCTTAGGGTTTTTTTGTTTGTTTTTTTAAATTTGATTTTGTAATTTTAAATCAACTTAATAATTTATTAATTTTAATTAGCTCAAGATTGGGTATCGTTTTTTTTTATTACTGTATTTAATTTATCTTGTCGTCTAGTGTTGTGTACTGTTTGTCAACAAGCCATAAAGTCAAATAAGAGATTAAATTCTCTATACTTATAACGGTAGGCAGCATTATGCGTGCTTCCGTGTTTGTGTTCTATATTTGGTGTATGGTATTCTTGCACCGTCCTATTCTAAGAGTCTTTGGGGAAACATTGTGGAAGAGGAAACTTTCTTTCGAACGTTCACTTTCAAAATTCTCAACTCACCTGTTTCTGTTGCAGATTATTACAAAGGTAGATCTCAACTCACCTGTTTCTGTTGCAGATTATTACAAAGGTAGATCTCAACTCACCTGTTTCTGTTGCAGATTATTACAAAGGTAGATCTCAACTCACCTGTTTCTGTTGCAGATTATTACAAAGGTAGATCTTAACTCACCTCTTTCTGTTGCAGATTATTACAAAGGTAGATCTCAACTCACCTGTTTCTGTTGCAGATTATTACAAAGGTAGATCTCAACTCACCTGTTTCTGTTGCAGATTATTACAAAGGTAGATCTCAACTCACCTGTTTCTGTTGCAGATTATTACAAAGGTAGACCTGAACCGCAAAAAGACCGCGGTTCTGCTATCGGCGCCATGAAGGCGAGTGAAGTTTTCGCCATATTAGGAGTGGTGACGAGCATTGTCGCATTCGCTGTGGCAGCCGGTCGAATCCTAATGCCGATGTTGGGGGTGACCACGAAATACTTGAGGGTGACCCCGAAATACCTGGCTCTTTTTATTACACTGGCTGCCTCGATGACATCACGTACGTCCCAATGGCATAAGCTTGGCAGTCATTGTTGATTAAGTTAATGACGCATCTTTTACTAACAAAACTTTTATTACCCTAAGGGTCGGTTCACACGATCAAATTTCGCGTCAAATTGTTGTATGAACGCACTACTTTGTGCGTGGTTTCTTTTTTGGGGGATTTGATCAAATAGTAATTTGAAAGTTGTGACAAGGCTTCATACACGACGAATTGCATCAAATGCTTGAAGGAAAATTTGATCGTGTGAACTGACGCTTAGCCATAATATACATCATTTTTATTAAATAATTTTAAAAAAACACATGAGTTTATTATATATATATAAATATTAATTATATATTACACACATTAAAAGATATCAAATTATTTTTTAATTATCTATCTTGTCATTTGATGGTAAAAAATGTGTATTTCTTTTTTTTAAAAACTAAAATTATATAAACGAAAATGAAAAAAATTAGAGAGACACTCCTTCTTTATAAGTAACATTACATTATTAAATACAAATGTATAAACAAAGTTAGAGCACAATAATCTGAATGGCTTATGCCCCGTCATTGATTGTTTAAAATTATTTGGTTCTCTGTTTCATATTTGGTCCAAGCACAACCTATTTTGACGCGATACATCGCACACTGGCCATATTGTGATAATATTATGCTTACCGTTTTTTTTCCAGTTATTTTCATTCAAGTCGCTGTTAATGTGTGGGCCCTGAAGGTGCACGCCCTCCATTGCCACACTAAGTATCCCAATGAAGAAGATGACACACGCATTGGTTATTCGTACTTCTTGAGTCTCGTTGCTGGCATTCTCATAAACGTCGGCGGCGTTCTCAGCGTTCTTACAGAAATGTTTGATTGAAAACTCTCGAGGCTTTTATAATCTAGAAAATAGGAAATCAATAGTTCGTTTTCAATGTGCATGTTTAGCCTGTGTGTAATTGCTCTTTATTTCGAAATTATCCACAAGATTTTTATAAAAGTTAGCGTTTCTTCTTATGTGTAGCCAGCAATGTTCCCTTTAAGCTGCGCCGCCGCGCAGCTATCTCACAGCAGTTTTGAGTATCCGCGCAGCAAAATTTATAAAAAATAAATTCGTGCAATTATTCAGTTATTATAACATATACATCCATGATTTTAGTTTTATTCAGATCTATATTTTTGCCTTCTACTTTTCACATAGAACTATTGATTTACATACTACCAATACATACCGGATCAAGCTAAGCTTGTTTATTATAAAAGTAGTAGCTAATTATTTTTAATAAGGTTTTAACAGTTATGTCTAAATGTCAGTTAAGCGAGCTGTCAGAGTCATCGCTTGTTAAAAAAAAAAGTGTAAATAAAATTTTAAAACGAAATAATGGCTCAATTTATTCGTGCATGCAGCACTAGCAGATTTGTCGTCAAGCTGGTGATATCTTTAAATATCGGGAAATTGATGATGAAGTTTCCTCTCCAATGTGCTTCAAGCTAAAGCAGATGGTGATTTCTCCAGTTGGAAAAGGTTGGAGGCTTGGAAGCTGTATTATCTTAAACGATGTAACAAGCATACGAATACACACAGATGTTGTCCAGGGACTTCGTTCTATACGGTCAAGAGGTGTACTGCGAATGCTTACAGAAAGTGTCGCTGATCTAGGCACGAGACAAGACGCAGCACAAGGTAAAATTGCTAAAGAAGGCCAGGTTAAAATTTTGATTGAAAACGTCCTCTGGGCTATCAACATGAACACATCTATGAATGCGGTTCATTATACACACAACAATATGGCTAAGTATGCGCCAGTCCCTGATAGCTGGCGCAGCTAGGATTACGATTTGAATGTGTTGATTCTACCTTTTTCTGTAGTGAAGGATTCAATAACCAGCGAACTTCGCAATGCAATGCTCCACACATTAACAGTAGATGAGCGCCCTGATGTATCACTGACAAAATGTCGATCTGATACGCAAAGTTTCGGCCGTACCCCAGTAATGTTTACAAGGCAGTTTCACTTGGAGTGTTGTATCTGTCTGCACGTGACAGTAAATCCGTGGAGTCAGCAATAACAGAGATGTATCAAGAGAATTCCTTGGAAGTGCAGAAAATGGTTAGGTGTACCTTTGATGGTGCATCGGTTATGCTAGGCAAAAACATTGGAGTTGCATCACTTCTTCGCCGAAGTATTCCACATCTACTGGAACAACATTGAGCTGCTCATCATGAAGATTTAGGCATCGATGATGCTTGCAAACATACAAGTTTAATTGCAGACATTGAGACATTCCTTAGGACAGTTTACGCGTTGTTCAGTAGGTCGACAGTACGGAAAGTCCAGTTTACCGAACTAGGTAACGGGTTGGAATGTGATTCCTTAGCCTTCAGACCATTGAATGAAATCAGATGACTTCCGCGGCACTTTGCTTTACGAGCATTGCTGAGAAACATACAAGTGTTGACTAAATAATCTGAGAAGCGGGTGGGCCTGTATAAGGATCCAGTTCATAAGTGCTGTTTTAAAAGAAACAAACGGGTTGGAATGTGATTCCGTAGCCTTTAGACCATTGAATGAAATCAGATGACTTTCTCGGCACTTTGTTTTACGAGCATTGCTGAGAAACATACAAGTGTTGACTGAATAATCTGAGGAGTGGGTGGGCCTGTGTAAGGATCCAGTTCATATATGCTGTTTTAAAAGAAACAAAGGGATCCGCAATTTCGCAATGCACTGGTTGTCTTTGATGAAGTTGTTGGTGAACTTGATGAATTACGCAAGCTGCTACAAAGAAAACATCTCACGACCATCGAGGCATACCAGTTTGTAAAAAGCAATGATCGCTAAGCTCCGTGACCAGTACCTTTTGTGAAAATGTGCACTGGTCCGAAGAGGTTGCTGAATTACTTGCAAAATGATGAGAATATAAACATGATTTCCATCCTAAAATTCGTTGAATGTTTATGTTTGCACCTGGACTCTCGTTTCCCTGAAAGTGAGTTGATGCAACGGCGAATCTTTGAGATATCAGCGTTAATAGACACTTCAGAGTTTAATTTTGGCCAAGAAGAACTTGAAGCACTGGTTTATAGAGGGCCTGAAAAACTATAATGACATTCTCCCGAAAGTTAAGGATCATTATCGTAAATTAAAGTTTGGTTGATTCAGACTTTTGACGAGATAGTTTTTTTTGCAATAAATGAGGAGCCATGTGGCGACATTGCTATTCCGTTGGAAATTTGTGCTACCTTTCTTGGGTCAAGCGCCGATTGTGAAAGTGAAATCAGTCTAATGAATCATATAAAAATAAAATATAGAAATAGGCTGGAAGAGTTACATTTAGACATGCTTATTTTTCGTTTGTGTGTGCTTGTATGTGTGTGTGTGCGTGTGTGTGTGTGTGTTTGTGGTGTTATGAGGGATGGTGTGTTTTGTTACACGCATAGCCCGCCTTCCACATGCATGACCTCTTTTCAGTCGATGCCGTGTTGGGGGCGTCTTGGAAAATATTACTTTGTTGACATATTAGCTACTATCGTCCGTTTCTGTCGAACATGATAGAATGAACTCGAGAATGCGGGAAGCAGTAAGACTGCATATCCATTTCGAGAATGATCATCTGAAACTGGGTATAAAAGGGATAAGATTAAATGACGAGAGAGAGAGATTTTTCTTTCCTTTACCACGAGATGTGCTGTGTCATTATTTAATACTTTGTTGTGTGTAGATTTTTCTTTTTCCTCGTACAATTTTGTGCTCATTGTATTTTATACAAACAGTACCGGTACCTGCAAATCTGTAAGTTTATAATTTTAATCATATTTCTTTTGCTGTTATAATTTAATTGAAGTACACGAATTAAAAAGTTATTAATTGTAATTAGCTCTGGCCTTGATTGTCGTTTTATTAGTTATTATTTTAAAACTTTGCTATCGTCCTTTGTTATGGACTGTTTCTAGAACGAGCCATAGACAAAAGATAAGAGATTAAATTCTACATTTATAACGTCCGTAATAGAGGGCAGTAAAATTTTGAACATAACTGTATGCTCTTGCACTCTAACCAGCAAACCTTAGAGGGAACATTGGTGGCGAGAGTAACAAGAAACGTCAGAGCGTGATGATCTTTAAAAATAAAAGAACCTTGAAATAGCGTTTCAGCTGTCATGAGCACAATGCTGTGTGCTGGGTGGCCGAGTAGTCTAAGCTGAGCCAATTGGTCTAGAGTTCAATCCCCACCAAAGACAAGTCAAGCAAACAAAAAAAATAACCACCAGCACACCAGGTGGATGGGACTCGTTAAACTTGGATGGCAACTCATCTAACACCAGCACACCAGGTGGATGGGACTCGTTAACCTTGGATGGCAACTCATCTAACACCAGCACACCAGGTGGATGGGACTCGTTAACCTTGGATGGCAACTCATCTAACACCAGCACACCAGGTGGATGGGACTCGTTAACCTTGGATGGCAACTCATCTAACACCAGCACACCAGGTGGATGGGACTCGTTAACCTTGGATGGCAACTCATCTAACACCAGCACACCATGTGGATGGGACTCGTTAACCTTGGATGGCAACTCATCTAACACCAGCACACCAGGTGGATGGGACTCGTTAACCTTGGATGGCAACTCTACTAACAGAAGGAAACTCTGATTTCAAATTCGGAGATCGTGTCAGTTGGGCGGCTCACCTTGAAACAATGAGCACAGTTAGCATTCTAAATCACGTATTCAATCAATCATTCAAACAATCCACTGCGGCACGGAACGGTTTCCAAACACAAGCCCAGCCTGCGAATAGCACACACCCTGCAAATAACATCAATTTTAAAATTGTCCCAAAATCTTTGCGCTATTTCCGGGATTCAATGATCCAAATATTTCACGGGACACTACATTGTGAAATAAAATAAAATTAAAGGGAAATAACCATTTGAATTACAATGACGGGACTATTTCCTCTAAGGTAGCTACCAACATTGTAAGCATGCAACTCCGGATTAGCGTACTAAGTAAATGAATTTAAGTCAAACAAATGTCATATTGATAGAAAGGCTTCGGAAAACAAAGGAGATTTAGAGAATCCCAAACCTTAAACCAAAAATAAAAAAGCTTGGTACATTTGTCTCTCTAGTCTTATATAAAAAGATGCAGTACAAGAATCTTCGCTAGAGTTTTGCCTTTAAATATTTATACATATGTATCATTATAATTATTATTAAAGCTGAACATATATTGCTTTATTTACACACATTGTTTGTGTGTAATTCATCTAATTTAAAGATGTGTCTCTGTCCAACAATTTTACACTTAAAGTGATACACCTAGATAAGCCAGGGATACACTTAGATAAGCCATAAGCCTTCCATTAAACCACCCACCAACAGTTGGGCCAGTTAGCCAAGATATTTCTTCTTCTCCTCTACCAAGTCTTGTTAGAATACTTGTTTTCCAGCAGTAAATTATATCAATATATTGTTTCATGGTGATGACTTATGGATCTCTGAATGAGATCCACACGGAACTATGTACACAAGAAATACAACAAAGATTCTTTCTTCGTGAGGCTTTTAGTGCGAGTTTTCGTTTCTCAGGTACATTGACTTAAAACTGATATAGTTAAAGGAATTATACCGAAATATCTACAGACTATATGCTTGATGTTTTTAAAAGGTGACATCCAACGTGAAGAGCAGAGCTGCCCGCAGTAAATTATATCAATTTCGTTTCTCAGCTACATTGTAAAGTCCTATTTTAGTGGAGTAAAATCCATTTTAGGGGTGTAAAGTCCTAAGCTAGTGGTTTAACGTCCTGTTTTAGTGGTTTTAAGTCCTACGCTAGTGGTGTCATGTCCTGATGTCAATAATGTTTTAGTCTTGCGGATGTGGTGTCATGTCTTTAGGTAAGCAACATGTCCTTAGGTAAGCAACATATCCTTAGGTAAGCACATATCCCAAGTGTTTAATATTTGTTTCCCTATGCCGGGATCGCAACTTGACTTAACGACAGCTCCCCATTAAAAGAAAACAAGCCAATACAAATGTCAATCTGATTCGTGCGAACCATTTGATGGATGAACATGTATTCCATTCTTACATAATGATAATGGGCAACACAAACAAAAGGATCGATAGAAAAAAATTGAAAATTCATAGTTAAAAGTTAAAAAAGCTAATTTGATTAAACATCGAATTTTTCAAAATTATGTTTGTACAGATGATACCTATGTCACTGAGAGAGAAAAAACAGAAAGGAACAAAAAAAAAAAGAAAGAAAGTAATAGAGGAAGAAAATAAAAGGGAGAAAGAAATAGAGAAAAAAGAAAAAGAGAAAGGAAGAGAGAGAAAAGAAAGAAATAGAGAAAGAAAGAAAGTAAGAGAAGAAGAAAGAAAAAGATAGAAAAAAGAAAGAAAAAAAGAGAGAAAGAAAGAGGTAAAATAATAAAGAAAGTAAGAGAGAAAGAAAGATAGAAAGAAAAAAGAAAGAGTGAAAGAGAGAAATAAATAACGAAAATTAGAAAAAAGTAAAAGAGAAAGAAAGAAATAAGAGAGAACGAGGGAAAGAATTAGAGATATAGAGAAAGAAACAAAGGGTTGTAGAGAGTTATAATAGCTGAGTAGATGAAGCCGTGCGAGAAAGTGAATGACACGGAAGTCTAAATGTAAAACAGGTTTAACGGCTTCCAGTTCAGACATGGGTGTGGGGCCGGGGGTAAGGGGAGAATTCTAAGAGAGTCGGCGAATTACTATACGATAGCAAATAATTATTTACGGACCTATTGCCAACTGATGCATATGCTACTTCCTTCTTCCTGGTGACTCCACTGGAGCGTGGCGTCAAAATATCGAGAATATTGCCCTTGAACAATATAATACTAAGTTTGTTATGAATTCAAGTTTAAACCGCGTCAATAAATCCGATGTAAGAAAGAGGCAGTGTGGAGGAATAGATGGTTGAATTATTGAAGATGTGACGATAGTTTGAATAGAGAGATTGGTGGAACGATGCATTGATCCGCATGAAATGGATATGGTAATGGATGACAAGTTTATAGCTCTAATTGCAAATAGTTTTAATAGAAAGTTTGGAAATTCCGTACGGATGGGCAAATAACTTTTTGGGCACCAAATAAGTCATAAAATTTGTAGAAAAAAAATAATTTGAGAAAATATCTGAACGAGGAAATCTAGTGAATCGAATCTATTTAAAACTAAATGAAATGAATCTAACAAAGTAGTACTGAAAGTCGAAGTCATCAAGACAGAATGTATAACTAGTTATATAGCAATGTACAAACAACCGCTTTGAATATGTATAGACTTGTATCATTAACTTTAAAAACGCTACAAAGCTATTATTAGAAGTAGATGGTGTCACTGGGGCTGTTGTCACCTATTGCGGTAATTTCATGGTGTCGCCCTTACAGACTTCCCTCGCGTCTGCTTGCCCTGGTACCATGTTTTTAGTTGCACCCTACTTTGCTATGGCGGCAACCTATTCTGGTGGCAGCAGGCTATGGCGGCACCCTGTTCTGTGTGGAACATGCTGTAGTGGCAGAATGACCGATGCCACAAGTGAATAGACTTAAATTATATGTAATAAATAATTCACACCATGATTTACCCGAGGCAAGAATGGTTATAAAAATTGCATAGTTTTGATAACCCTTCAATGCTTTACCTATCACACTTCGTGAGCCAGATAAAACATTTGTTTCCTGAAGCAAAATCCACATCAATACACTTTTGCATGTTATAGAAAATTGTCAAAAATGAAAATGAAAACTGTTGCTTTTAATGTTAAATTAATCTTCCAAAGATGAAACATTGTCACGAACTGCAGCCCTTTTTTAAAGTAGTTTTCTGGCACCCTTACTATATTTTTCTGTCAGCCTTCATTAACTTTCCTTGCGCCCTTCCTATGCTTTCCTGGAGCCTTTTTATGCTATCCAAGCGTCCTTCACACGCTTTCCGACTGCTCTTTATATGCTTTCCTGAAGCCTTTTTATGCTATCCAAGCGTCCTTCACACGCTTTCCGAGTGCTCTTTATATGCTTTCCTGAAGCCTTTTTATGCTATCCAAGCGTCCTTCACACGTTTTCCGAGTGCTCTTTATATGCTTTCCTGAAGCCTTTTTATGCTATCCAAGCGTCCTTCACACGCTTTCCGAGTGCTCTTTATATGTTTTCCTGAAGCCTTTTTATGCTATCCAAGCGTCATTCACACGCTTTCCGAGTGCTCTTTATATGTTTTCCTGAAGCCTTTTTATGCTATCCAAGCGTCCTTCACACGCTTTCCGAGTGCTCTTTATATGTTTTCCTGAAGCCTTTTATGCTATCCAAGCGTCCTTCACACGCTTTCCGAGTGCTCTTTATATGTCTTCTGACGAAATTCACATGTTTTCTTGGCGCTTTCATTTGATTTTAGGCGCCCCTACTTTGCTTTTTATGAATCCTTCAAAACAAAAAAAGTCCTGGCGCCCTCTATAGATGAGCCGTTGCGCCCTAGTGTTACAAGGTATTCCTTAACGTCAATTTGAAATTTTAAAAAAAATGTATTTTTGATTAAGAAAGAGAAAGTTTCTTCCCAGGAACAAGGTACGCCAGCTTGTTGAAACAAGATTTGCATAGTAATCCTAAGGCCTTGAACCCTATCAACTTACACTTAACCTGAGACAGTATTGGCTTTTGCAGGGAGCAGACGTGTGTACTCTAATTATTGGACACTGACACACGTCAACCCCCACCCCCCAAAAAAAAATTGGGGGACTGGAGTATTTTGATCATTGGTTATGATATTTGTACAAAAAATCAAAATTACATTTTTAGGAGTAGGATTAAAAAAAAAAGAAACTGATATAAATATTTATACTAATAATTGTGGAAATTAGCGCCTGCACCTCCTTATTTATCAGCAAGGAAGCAATGTAATCTAGGTCAGCCGATCTCAAAATGTGTATCAAGTACGACTATGGGTAAATTTGTATGCCTCAACATGCTACACATAAGCAGATAGTTATCCAGTCAGAAAAGCGGTTGTAGGCTTAAGGTGCTACTTGAATTTTAGGGCGGAGTATTTACATTCACACGGGACAATATTCAAAATTTTTTAGAACCCCTGATCTATATCATAAATTATTGTGAAATATTCAAGAAAATTGAAGTTGGGGATCCGTGGGCCGCCATCGGTCCGCTCTAGCCTTCGGATAACGTTACGCTGATATAAAACATCAACTACATAGAGCTCAGCGTCATAGTGATGTAGGTTTTCTGGTTTGTAAATTGTGTCAATCACTCACAAGGTATCCAAACAACAGATATCGCAAACAAATGTGTCACGGTCATTCCCACGGGACCTGGGGATCTTACCTGGAAAGTGCGTTCAAAATCCACTCATCGCATAAGATGTAATTAAACAAATTGTAACATGTTTAGGGTAAACAGTAAAAAAAAATATTTATTTTCCAATGGCCCGGATTGACGTTCAAGTGAAGTGGTCGTGTTGTTTGTTGTTGGTTTACGCATTTGTAAAAGGCCTTTATTCAGAACAGGACGGTTTTAAACATCCATGAAAAGGAAGGTTTTCTGTGCGCCTTTGTTTGGTGCACACATTATAAATAAAGCTTTATTCTTTGTGCTTTAAAAAAAACTTGTTGCTTCAAAAATATCACATAATTCAGGGGCGTGTATAAGATGGGCTTTCCAGTGTTAACTGTCTTAAGGTGTTTTTTTTTTAAATTTTTTATATTTGTATCATCAACTTAGTACAGTAGAAGTGTGTGTGTGTTTTGAAGGGGAGAATCGCCCCAAATCACCATTTATTCAAACACGTCCCTAAATGTTCATTTTTACAGGACAGTGATGTCTCAAGGGTATCATTTGTTACACACTGAACAATTTCAGTCCAAAGTGGATTCTCTTTTTTTAAAACAAATTATTCACCCTTCGTGCTTTCAGTTAGACTTCTTCAATGACACTACTACGTCTGTCGTGCCTTTTTTAAAACTGACAAGGTTGTGTTTAAGATGTACTTTTTTGCGTTTATTTTGTTTCTAGAAGTCTTTATATCATTCGACACATTTTTCGAAGTCAGATTTAAAGTCACACATTAGATAAGGAGGCTTTACAATGTAATTTTTACTTATTATAGCTAACATTATACAAAAGACTAAAGTTACAATTAAATCGTCTACGTAAATTCTTGCATTTTAACAAACTTTTTAAAAATTCATTCACTAATTCTGTATAACAATATCCACAATTTTTGTGCGGGGGTGGGTGAAGGTTGGTTCGGAGGGGTGTCCTCTTATTCAACAAGTTTCAAAGGCACAATTTTTTCAAATAAAATTTGTTCATTATCCAATTTAAAATAGCCACTGTTGCAAAATGTCAAAGTTTTCGTGTTTTTTTGTGTGTGGCAGAGGTAAAAAAACGTAATTTTTGTAAAAGCGAATTCCTTCCCATTTCAACGTGATTATTTATCTAACTAGTTTTAATAGAGCCATTATCTAAGGCATTGACTAACTAAAAATGGTCAGGGTGATTCTCCCCCAACGCACCTCCCCGCACATGCGGGCATCCCTCAAAAAAGGCAATAAAACATAATCACGTCAAACAACTAGTTCATTCACTTTATTGGCTCCCTATACAAGCACGGATTGACTAAAAACTCTTTGTTCTCTGTCACAAATTTTTCTTAAATTCCTGCCCTTCCTATCTAACCGAACTTTTCTCTGTATATTCACCCTTTCGACAGCTTTGCTCCTCAACAGACGCGCGTATTCTTTCTGTCCCCAAGACTCGCACAAAAATACGGTGAAAGATAGTTCTCTGTCTGTGCCCACAAACAATGAAATTCTCTTCCACTACACATCCGCAATATTACAACCAAAACTGCACTCAAAACACATCTCGTTTAACTCTAATATCCTAATTAATTTCCCCCTCCCCTGAACGATAAACGATGCCGCTGGGTGCCGTTCATGGATTGACATTTAAATAGTTATGGAATGGTGGAGTGAATATACATTTGCAATATTTTATTTAATTAATATATGCTAATTTTTAAGTTCATAATTATGTTTGTAAAATTGTAGGTACAGCTTGGTGAGCTCAGCCCTAGGTTGGGGTACCACGATATAGAAAATTTTTAATAATAATAATAATAAGATAGAGCTGACTTTCTTGCAAGGCAAGGCTCTTCTCAGCCTGAAACTATACGGCCAATAATCCAACTGGATCAAGGAACTCTTCCATGAGGAATGCATTAAAGAATGGGAACAGGTGATCACTGCCCGTAAACTCTACCGGAGCATGCACAAAACTAACTGCAAGTGCGATCAGTGGTGGAGTCTTAAACGCCACCAGCCGAGCCCCATCACGCAGATGTGGACAGAGCACTGCCCTACCCGTAGCTAACTGAATAGATTGCACCCACTGCGGGACCCGAGCTGCCGTCATTGTGGACGATCGCCGGAGACGGTCGAGCATCTACTAGCCGAATGCTCAACGCTGGCGACTGGCGTGACTGGGGTCCTTCCAGCAACCATGCCAAGAGCCTGATTTACGGGACTGCCCAACAGATGAGGCACGCCTGTACCATGCTTGCCGGAACCATTAAAGAGCTCGATCCCATACCGTGAATGTAATATTTCGGTGCGATGTTAAAATTGCGAAATAAAATTAAAATTAATTTGTTTTAAATAAGCAAGCAAATGATGGCATAGTGCGAATCGCTTATTTTAGCCAAAACTCTTAAGTTTCGTTGATTTAATAACCAAGCTTTACATAACTGATAATGTATTTTCCCTTTCTTAAAAGAAAATTCATAAATAAAATTGATATCTTTTTAAATTGTTAATAAACATTGAAATTTAAGCTTTGTATTTTAACATTTTATAAGTTTTTACTTTTTTTTTATTCCAGAAAAATGTATATTAGGGTCTTGAAAGCGGGTATGGTAGGCGTATAATATATAGCAGATAAATACTTCTAAAAACTTAATGATGCTAGGAAAGTAAATATCATTACATAGTTACTTCTTTTCAAAGTTAGGAATTGTGAAGAGTCTTGCAAAAGCAGGTAGAAATTATCGCAAAGGACCTACCATAATTATCCCGATAACATCAGGTCATATATTTTAGTGTTTTCATGACCACATACCAGATGTAAGAATTTAATGATAAGAAAAAGTTGTGTGTTGTTTTTTTCTCCTTTTTTTTTCTAACGTGTTTTTGATTAAAAAGGCAAGAAACGGCCTATTTGAATTCTTAATCAAAATAGTAGGCACAAGGGATGAATAAAAACTCGAATTAGATGAATTGCACATATTTCAGAAAGGCCGTTAAGTCAGCAGCGAAGTGGATGTTTCGAGTGTACTATGTTCAAGATCGCTAGCCAGCTTGGAAACGAAAAAAATAGTGTGCCGCATCAATACAAATAATAGGAAGCCTTATATTCAAGTGACGCCTGGAAAAAAAACTGGCGTCACAGTCATGGGACTCCTGGTGCAACATTGACTACGTATTCATGAGACAACCTATGGTAATATGAACATCGTATTCATGAGAAAAACCTGTGGTTGCATTGATATCGTATTAACGAGGCAACCTATGGTAACATCGACATCATATTCATGACACTCCTAGGGGTAGACAGCATATGCAGCCGTCAAATTTTCTAGCTGAAACTTAGCACATAGACTCGATGCTAATTTTTTGACCCAAACCCCCCCCCCCCCAACCGAACCACACCCCCCAAAAAAATTTCACTTTTCCTGATTTTCAAAGGGAATATAAATGACAATTCCCGATAACTGCCCTAAAGGAGATTCTTTTTTACATAATTATATCGCAACTGAGTTTGGTGCGTAATATTTTCTTTTGTTTTTTTTCTGTGTAACAGATATAACTTAACATATAATACGTAACACAAAACAAAAATAACAATTAACAAATAGCTTAATAAATAAAAAAAAGTGCATCAAGCTATATTTTTATTACTTAATCTATGTGGAAAATTGAGACGTCCCTGCCTGTGCATCCGTGTATGAAACGCACCTGTCACTATGTGTCCATAAATGAGTCGTCTCAACGTATCAATAGAAATTTCATGGGCACACAAATAGTGTTGTTGAAGAGGGTATAGAATGGCAGTTGTACATGAATAGAGCTTTTGAATATTGTAGCGAGTGATTGAAGAGCACAGGCAAAGTGACATTGGATTAAAGACTTCTAGCAAAAAATTGTTAAAAAAAAAAAAAAAAATTTAAAAATGGTTTTCAGATACTTCCTTTCAAAGATAACTTCAAAATCAGTGACTCCCAAACAATTTGCTATTCTGGAACATTTACAATATGGAAAATGCCAGACTAAACTAATTTAAACCTTGAATTTTAAAAAAATAACATCTTTCTCTGACTTAAGCCGCGAAAAACGATCGTCATGGAACCGAATACAAACACCGAATTACTTTGGGGCCAGCTAGATAACTACCGAGGCTCAGCATTTTAAATTCGTATCTCTTAAATATATTATGCTTCTGGCATAACTTGTGGATGGATTCCTCATTTGCTGCTTCCATTTCCGGCTCAATAATAAGTTAGATGGCGCGCATAATATAATTCCCGATAAATACGCTAAATTATTTTGTTTTCTTTTTACATAGCGACACTGGGTTTTGCGAGTAATATTTTCTTTTCGAAAAATAAAATCTTCTCAATGTAAGTATGGTGTAAATAAAAGTTCGTTTTAAAAGTGGTTGGGACATCAGAATATTTCATATAGCTCATGGGCGTGAAATAAAGTGTGCAGTGACGTATCATGTGGGGGAAGGGGTGTAGTATAAATTGGGATTCTTAAATGTGCGTGACTTGAGTTCATGTTTTGTCAAGTAACTTTAGAAAATGGGAAGTTCACGCATTGCTGCCGCCACTGTTTCGCGGGCAATATCTAGTATTATAATATTTTTCTAACATGTCGTGTTTACTGTTATTTATATTGTGCCAACGTTTATCTCTGATAAATAAATAAGTTGCTTCCAACGTTTGTTAAATTTTCTAGAATTTTGACTGCATCAATAATTTTTTTAAATACTCTGTATTTTCATCGACATTCCATTCGAATCATTTGGCCACACAGCCTGGCTCATTAACAGGCTTGGACAGTTTTAACGTTTATTTTGCTATTTTTTGCGTAATGCATTTTAAGTATATTTTCTACTTTTTGGTGTGTTTAAACTCTCCTCTGAAAAATTCTTTTTTTTTTTTTATCCTTTATATTAACTTCGCCTTTTGTTTGTGACTGGATGACTGGCCGGGCGGCAAAAATCTTCGGACGGCTAACTGACCCACTTTCCACTAAGTTATCAAGCGAAAACTTGGCACAAAGACTCGTCGCCGACGTTATCACATTCTCTACCATTTTCAGCGACATTCCCTAACCCCACACCCGCCCCCCCCCCAAAATAAAAAAAATAAAAAAACAGTGTTTTTCAAGGGGAACATGAAGGACGTTTTCCGATTTCTGCGCTAAATGAGATTCTTAACAAAAAATAGCGCAAGTGCGTTTGGCGCGCAACATTTTTTAATTTTTTTCTTTTGTGTGTTCTAACAAAGTTGGTAAATAAAATCTGTGGTGTAAAGGCGGGTGGGTCATTGGAGTTATTTATATAGTTCATGGGCGTGGAAACAAATGTACGTTTGTGAGCCTTGTTCGGATTGGGGGGGGGGGTGGGGGGTGGGTGAGAGACAATAATTGGGATTCTTACAAATCGCGTTACTTGTATGCATGTTTTGTCATATTATCAGCACACACCCACCCCCACCCCAAATTTTTTTATATAACAGTTTATAAAGTACTTATACGAAAAACGCTTTGTTTAGAGGTTCTTTAGGGGTTGTTAAGGGGTACTTTAGGGGTTGTTAAGGGGTACTTTAGGGGTTGTTAAGAGGTACTTTAGGGGTTGTTAAGGGGTACTTTAGGGGTTTTTAAGGGGTACTTTAGGGGTTGTTAAGGGGTACTTTAGGGGTTGTTAAGGGCTACTTTAGGGGTTGTTAAGGGGTTCTTTAGGGGTTGTTAAGGGATACTTTAGGGGTTGTTAAGGGGTTCTTTAGTGGTTTTTAAGGGGTTCTTTAGAGGTTGTTAAGGGGTTCTTTAGTGGTTGTTAAGGGGTTCTTTAGAGGTTGTTAAGGGGTTCTTTAGGGGTTGTTAAGGGGTTCTTTGGGGGTCGTTTAATTAATTTGTTTGATAAAAAAGTTTCTTTATTGAAATATTGGACTGTCCCAACCTTATGAATAGTTTCAAGGATAATAACATATATAGGATTTTTTTTTCTTTTTTTTCATTGTTCCGAAAATAAATATTAAGGGTTGCATTTTTATATCAGAAAAGTCTCTTACAAGATTTATTTTGAAAAAAATCTTTAAAATAGTTATAGAATTAAGTTTTGTTTAACTAGTTAGCAATACTTTCTATGCAGATAAAGTCAAATGACTGAAAATAATCTACTAAACTAGTTACAAATACTTTCTATGTAGATAAAGTCATATGACTTAAAATAATCTACTAAACTAGTTAGCAATACTTTCTATGTAGATAAAGTCATATGACTAACAATAATATGTTAAACTAGTCAGCAATACTTTTTATGTAGATAAAGTCATATGACTGAAAAATAATCTATTAAACTAGTGAGCAACACTTTCTATGTATACAAAGTCATATAATTTTTTTTTTTTTAAATCAGAAATGGTTGAGCAATGTCACTATGAATCTGATTCTGGAACTGGAATTATAAATTCTCATTCGATTCGCACAACCTGGAGCAAAAGGCCAAACGTGGAGGCCATTAAGAAATACATTGGAATGGTCATGGATATATCTAATGATCGGTTTATCCACTGACATGATTGGGACGACCTGTGGTGGGTAGATATTTAGGATTGGAAAGGTGGGTCAATGGGGGAGTACCGTCACTGAAATATTAGTTTGGGGAAAACCTGGGCTACTCAAGAAGAATTGAAAAGAGCACTTGACAGTCTGGAGACCCGGATGTTACCCTGAATTGCGGACAGCAAATCAGAAGCAACTGTCGGGCTGCTATACTTTGTTAAACTTTTAAACGCAAAAAGACATTAACATTGACATATAAGGAGAAAAGAAAAATATTTAGCAATCATACGTTAGAATAATTAAGGGTAAACGTGGAACAAGTTTAATCCGGTTCTGGCCAAAACTTTTGTTTAAAATAAGTATAAAGCTGGTGGCAGTTTCCATCAGCAGCCATCCAAGTTTTGAGCCGAACTAGGTGAGTATGGCCAGAGTGAGCCAATAATACGTCTTTTAAATGCAAGCCCGTACACAAGTGATACTCTGGCCAGAGAGTTAAGTGACGTTCAAATTTTACATTCATACTTTTACGACAGATTGAAAAATGACATTTGTTGACATATATTTAAGACATATTTTTTAGGACAGTTGAGATACATTGGCTTAAGAAATTTAATATTTTAATAATAGAAGCCCTTATTTCCTATATAATTGTGGTAACATATTTCATTGTTAAGTTTTGTTAACATTTATTTTCATAAAGAACAAAAATTCTGCGAAGAAAATACAGCAAGTCCTAACACAGGAGAATGAAGACCATCGTTGCGTTTCTGGGAATTGCACTTTTGCATTTCACTCAATGTCAAGGTCAGTTCAGATCGTCTTTTTACAAAAACATCATTTTGAAAAGATCTACTCACCAAAATTTGTATTTGATTAGCGTACGATAAAAGTTTTTGCAGTATAAAATATCGCTACCTCTTCTAATCGTTTCTACAATCTTTTCAGGTTTCTCGAAAACGAAAAGTTAGAAACGTTTCCTCACCAACATTCACACCACTACATATGCTTTTTAAATTTGTAGAATAGACTTATATTTTTAAAAAATAGAATTGAAAGAATGCGGTGAGATATTCATTAATTTACTCTGGCCTGTCCAGGAAAGATAACCCATGAAAAGTATGATAATGAATATTGTAAAAGTGAATGAAAAGTAAAACAATTAATACTATTATTATTTGAAGAAAGATGTTATTGAAAAACTAAACACAATTTGGACGATACGCCCCTACCCTCTTCATCACAGATAATATAGGATCGGCCCGTTCGCGACGAATTCTTTTCCACAGGGCGACGACTGAACGATATAAACGTTCTTTTGTTCCCCAATCTGTACGAATTTACCAGCGTGCTTTCCCTGACTTCACAAATATTAATGATAACTAATAAGTCCCTGATATGACTAAGAGAATTCACTGAATGGCTGTTTTTTTTTTACTAGAGAAATAATTTAATATAAATGTCTTGTGTTTAAATTGTTTTATGTATGTGCTGAAAATGTACAATGCAAACAAAAATCATTTCCATTTGTTTTGGATCAATCAAAGAATCTTATCTTATCTTATACAAATTTAATGTATAACAACTAATTGTATAACACTGAATAGTATAACAATGAATTACCAATGAACACTATAGCAAAGAATAATGTAATAATACATACTGTAAAAATAAATGCCATCATATTTGTAACACATTCATTCTTTATAATGTCTTCCCAGCCCAATCCCATGAACTGGAAATTTATGTTGTCGCTGACAGCGCCCTGGTTTTGAAGTGAGTGGATGTTTTCTTGTCAAATTAATTTCAATAATTCTTATTTAGGATGACCATATTGAAGACTTTTAATTTAGTGTTGACACGGATCCAAAGATTTGGCACAGCTCCAGGTGGTTGTAGATTGGTGGTGCCCAGGAGGACTTTACTAGGAGTATCAAAGACATGGGCCAGGACACTGAGGAGTATCAAAGACAGGGGTGGAACACAGAGGAGTATCAAATACGGGGGTGGGACACTGAGGTGTCAATGACATATGTAGGGACTAAATCACATTTATGTAACAAATAATAACAGATGTAGAGCAATGGAAAAAATTTTTTTTAGAGCAACGACAGACAAGTTTAAATACAGATTTGCCAAATGATTTAGAAACAAACTATGGAGAGAACTTGTTATTATACTTTTATTATGTAACTTTAAACAAAAATCCCCTTAAGCAACACAAAATGGCCTCCATGAGTGATGCATTACTAATGTACTTTACATGATCAGCCTAGTGAAACTGGACACGACCAGTGACACGTATGATGTGAAATATCAGAGGGCGCAACAGAATATTAGAACTGACGTCAGCTATGTGTTAAATCAGGTATTTTTTGCCAGGTTTTCTGTCTACCTATCTTCTCTCTCTATTTCTCTCTCTCTTTCGCTCCGTGTGTGTTTGTGCCTCACTTTAAAAATAAACATTTTCTCTGTCATTTATCCTATGTGGGATCAGTAGAGGATATGTATTGCCTACCCATGTTTCTCCATAGACTTTCCTGCCAACGAACCATAGACGTCCCTGGCAACCAACCATAGACTTTTCTGGCAAACAACCATAGACCTCCCTGCCAACGAACCATAGACTTCCCTGGCAACCAACCATAGACCTCCCTGCCCACCAGCCATAGACTTCCCTGCCAACCAATAAGAGACTTTCCTGTCAACCAAACATAAACCTTCCTGCAATTCAATCATAAAATTCCTTGCAACCAACCACAAACTTCCCTGCCAAACAACCATAGATTTCCCTGTTTACCAACCATAGAGTTTAAGGCCAACCAACCACAAACTTCCCTGCTAAACAACCCTAGACTTCCCTGTTTACCAACCAGAGACTTTAAGGCCAAACAACCACAAACTTCCCAGCCAAACAACCATAGACTTCCCTGTTTACCAACCATAGACTTTAAGGCCAACCAATCATAGACTTCCCGGCCAAACAATCATAGAATTTCTTGCCAACCAACACATACTCTTCCCTGCCAAACGACACACGATACACGTAACGTTTACTACATTATTGTAGTGAAGAGATGGAAGACTGTCAGCTGCCAAAATAAAAACTCCCGCGTTCTCATTGCAACTCCCCAGGTTGACAGTATACTAGCAGACCTGACCGGCGTCAACATTGGGATCAAGCTGAGAAAGCTGGACATCCTGGTAAGAAATTCTTTAGCACCGGTAGCACAGGAAAACTGCAAACATCCGCACATTTGCTACTAGCAACTAGAATCATACGCGAATCTTTATACAAAGTGCAATAAAAATTTATGAAATGACCAAATTAAAACGATCAACTTGTAATTCCCTTTATACAACAAATACAGCAACAATCATTGAGCAAACAACATGGTGCTAGCAACCAAAAAACATACGTCAATGAAAAGACAACAAGCAGTTTGCAAAAACTTCAGAACCGTCAACAAGTGTGGTATTATTAAACGAAAGCTGACTTATTGCAGATGAACACACAAAAGGCAATCTAAAACTACCAAATTATTCAACAACAAGAATTCATCAGCCATCAAGAAACAACCAACATTCAGCAATCAACATACAACTCTTAACACACAGGAATCAAAGAACGATAACAGTCAACTACATGCGCCAATCAACGTAAAACTCACCATTCAACATATCACCAATCAACATACAACTCACCAAACCCCAATCGCCAATGCTGTCAACTCTGTCCTATACAGACCACAAACGTCATCACCGTGTTTCTGCCTGGAACAAACTACGTCGTGGACAGCGCGGTGGCCAAGGTCCAGTTTCAGAACTGGTTGAGCCAGCAAAACTCCTACACGACTCTGGGTTATGACTTTGCCATTCTGTACACCGGGTAGGTTAATAGTTAGACTTTAAATTTGCTAGCAATTAGTTAGGGCTAAACACACAATACATGAGTTGTGACTCTGGTAACACGAGACGCACATCGATTCCAGTAGAGCGCATAACATTTGAGCGGACTACACGAGGCCACAAAATTTATTTTAATCTTTATGGATATCTGTCTTAATGAAATGTACACAGCATCCAAAAAAAGTACACAGTCATAATGCATATGTCACTCCTATATGTACACAAAAACGGACAGAGCTGTACGTATGTTAAAATGGTCGATAATAAATGGATGTTTCGTTTTTAAAACATTTCCAGATTTAAGTTGAATGGAGCCGCTGGTCTTCTTGAAACATGTGAGTTGATGTTTGTGTTGTGCTAATACCAAGTGTAAGGCAAGGTATTGAAACATGTGAGTTGATGTTTGTGTTGTGCTAATACCAAGTGTAAGGCAAGGTATTGAAACATGTGAGTTGATGTTTGTGTTGTGCTAATACCAAGTGTAAGGCAAGGTATTGAAACATGTGAGTTGATGTTTGTGTTGTGCTAATACCAAGTGTAAGGCAAGGTATTGAAACATGTGAGTTGATGTTTGTGTTGTGCTAATAATAACTATAAGGTAGGGTATCGATGCGTTAGAGTTGATGTTTGTGTTGTGCTAATAATAACTATAAGGTAGGGTATCGAAGCGTTAGAGTTGATGTTTGTGTTGTGCTAATAATAACTATAAGGTAGGGTATCGATGCGTTAGAGTTGATGTTTGTGTTGTGCTAATAATAACTATAAGGTAGGGTATCGATGCGTTAGAGTTGATGTTTGTGTTGTGCTAATACCGACCGTAAGGCAAGGTATTGAAACATGTGAGTTGATGTTTGTGTTGTGCTAATAATAACTATAAGGTAGGGTATCGATGCGTTAGAGTTGATGTTTGTGTTGTGCTAATACCGACCGTAAGGCAAGGTATTGAAACATGTGAGTTGTTGTTTGTGTTGTGCTAATACCAAGTGTAAGGCAAGTTATCGAAACGGACCTACTCTAGCATTGTTACTTAGTATGTTTCTAAATTTTTTACGTCAGCTGAGGTGGGAAAATATTTTTTTTTAAAATGTAAAGAACAGAGTAATCCTCTAAATCTATTTTGTTTCCGAGAGTTATTTCCATTTCACAATTTATTGGAAGTAATTAACTAATAATAGAAAAGGTTATGTATTCACTTAACGTGTATTCTTCATTGATTTTTAGTCATAGTAGTTCGCAATAAATAAATAATAAATATATAAGCACACTTTATAAATGTACCTACATGATTGGATGAACAAATACATTGTTATTATTTTAAACAAATTAAATTCGTTAATTTACATTTTCTTTTTCAAAAAATGTTAACTCCAGTTTTATTTCTAAATCTTAATTTTCTTTCTTTCTAAGTCTTACTTTTTTTAAATGTCTAAATCTTAACATTTATATTTTTAAATGTTACACTTTTTATTTTTACATCTTATTTTTGTATTTCTAAATCTCGCATTTTTTATTTCTAAATCCTACATTTTGTATGTCTAACTTTTACATTTTCACCAGCCAACACCAACTTTGCTTCCGTCTGTGACCGAGCAGGCTCCCTTGCCGTCATTGAGTTCCGGCCCACTTACAGAGAAGTTGCCTCGACAGCTCACAGCATTGGTTTCGTGTGAGTCATAGCTTATATAAGTAAAATGATTAACGTTTTAACCTCCAAAAAAATGTATCTCGGCATCATTTTTAGGCTACGCCAATGCTGTCGTTATAAACATTCTGTAAAAAAACTTTTAAGTTATGTCTCCCATTCAAACAGCTAGTGTCTCACCAACGCATAACTAATGTCTCACCGACAGTCACATACTGAGACACATAAACTGTCCACCGAAATACTTTTGTTAAAACGAAAAGATAATTTAGATCTTTGTTATTCTCTGTTGAAAGGCCAACCTCGAGTTAGAACCTTGTTATTTTGTATCTCCTGCAAAAACGGCTCAATATAAAGCTTCCATCTTTTGTACCATGATAGAGGGGTTGATTAACTTTTGCACAGGGGCAATAACTCATTTTTTTTCAAAAAATCGACTTAGAACATTGTTATTCTAAGGGGACGACCTGTTCTTCCACCAACACACATGACATAAATCGATTGTCTAGCATTTACAGATTGTCCCAATGACGCATATCAATTGTCTCACTGACACATACCTACTGTCTCACGACACACACCTACTGACTCACGACACAAACCTACTGACTCACGACACACACCTACTGACTCACGACACACACCTACTGACTTATGACACACACCTACTGACTCACGACATACACCTACTGACTCACGACACACACCTACTGTCAAGCGACACATACACACACAACACGGCTTCACACATACCATCACTCATCTAACTTATCATCTAACACACAACACATACCATTCCCCACTACCACCCGCTTGATATATTCCATTTGTGTACCACCAGTTTCTAATAAAAAAGAAACATTCTAGAATATACCGCACTTATCTTTATCTGCTCTCATTTTTCCATATCCACAGTTTGGGCGCCAACAATGATGGGGCGGCCTATAGCAACGCAATGGCCTTCCTCAACACCCCTATAGACATTAACAGATGGAGATACTCCACCTGCTCTGCCACCAGCATCAGGGATTACTTGAGACTACTGCCATACGTAATGAAGCTTAATTAAATCTGAAATTAAAAGAAAATCAACACTTGTCGTTCAACAAAACGACATTTCTTAACTAGACTATACTTATTTCTTATGAGGTGATTGCAGACACTTATGTTACTTTTTTAAAGGCTTCGGAAACACAGAAAATCTTAAAGACACGTTGTAATATAGTAAGGCCAACTAATTTACAGCATAGTTTTCCTAATAATTTCCACATTTTAAAATTATCATGCTTTTATTATTGTTTAAAACACGCACATATTTTAATGCCCGGATCCATGTAAGATTTGCGCGATGCTTGTTTAGAAGCGGCTCCTGCTTAAAGAGATGATCTAGTTTTCCTTTCGTCGGGTTGGTAAGCCACTGATAAGTCATTCAATGCGTATCTTTTGTCCAGCCCCCTGTTAACCAGTTATATTCTATTAGTTCATTGCTGTCCTGTTAACCAGTTATATTCTATTAGTTCATTGCTGTCCTTTTCTCCAGTGTCAACTGTCTGCTGACGTCAAACCCGCAGTCCACCAAGCCAACCTTCTCGATGACCAGCTACACCGGCAACATCCTGAAACCGGACATCATCTGCCAGCGCGCCCTAAATGACAGCAGGACTTACATGTGCAAGGTATTTTCAAGAAATAAGTCTACCCCCCATCGAAATGAGTGTTCCCCCCGGAAACCGTTTCGTCCCAGCAGAATTACATAGCATTAGTGGTGGAGGCAATTGGAAAAAAAAACCTACTTAAAGAGCAACTCAGGGTGCGGCTAGGGGTTCGTAATAAATAACAAAGAAGCTAAGCTAGCAAAATGCTGAAGGCCATAGTATCATCTGTAGTATAGCAAGAAAATAATCCCTTATATCATCCCATCCTAATGAATATATGTAAATGTTTCCATTGCTAGTTAATGCATGAATTTATTACAAAACTCACCTCAATCTTAAGCACTTAACTCACTTGAATAAAATAGATTAACTCAACCTTAAACACTTCCTTCACTTGAATACAATAGATTATCTCAACCTTAAACACTTCCATCACTTGAATAAAATAGATTAACTCAACTTTAAACACTTGCTTCACGTGAATAAAATGAATTAATTTACTGAACGTCTTCTTGATTTGTCTAGAGCCTCCCCGCCACCTACAACAAATTGCCCCCACGTGGAAACGCCGTCTGCTCACAGATCTACTGCAGGATCCCCAACACCATGGTGTGCTCGGCTGTATACACCTCTGATGGAATGATCTGTGACGCAAGAAAGGTGAGTTGAACTTGTGCTGACCAAGTGTTTTAGAAATCAAATGTAAGATGTGTTTATGTAACGACATAATGTTTATCTCACCAATGAATGACTTTAGAATGTTTGTCTCACCAATAAATGACGTTAGGGTGTGTAACTTACCGATGAATGATGTTAGGATGTATCTCACCAATAAATGACGCTAGTAAATGAATCTCACCAATAAATGACGTTAGGATATTATGTATCTCACCAGTAAATGATATTACGATGTGTATATCACCGATGAATGACGTTAGGAAGTGTAACTCACCAGTAAATAAAGTCTGAACGTGTCTTGCAAACAGCTGATATTTAAGATTAGTGAACATGTTATTAATTCATGTCCCTTAAATAAGTTTCATCTGTACAATTGTAATTTTTTCCTTAGAGATGCAGCAAGGGGCAATGTTTTGCAGACAGCACCACCGAGTCTCAGAATGTAGATCGTAAGTCTCACGTACCACTTTTATAAGCTAGTGAACATTGCACATAAATTTAAAGTTTAAACTGGTGTTGCCAAAAGTATGGTCATGGCTTTAATGCAGTTCACACCAGGGCAACATGATTTTTTTATAATTGTTTTTATAATCAAAATGCACAACAACAAAAAATCAGCTTGTAAACAAATCTCCCCGCTCCAAAACATAACACAGGTAACTTTTCTTGTTTAAAAAGCATTGCATCATATGTTCCCCCACCCCACTCTTTTTAATTTCTTTATGTCTTTTTAACCCGTCTGAGGCATAGGCAGTTTACAAGAATTTCTCATTCACAGTGTCCTGTGCTTTCCTTTCCATTTGCTTACATGTTTATCCCATATCCCCCATTCGGTCCTCAAATATCATTCAGGAGTAGAGACACAATCACATTCTATTAATTTCAGTGACCTCCCTACAGCAAACTGTTCAATTGACTTTCGGCTGTTTATTTACCGTCCTGTTATTTCATAACCCTGCCATTGGACTGATCGGCTGTTTATTTACCGTCCTGTTATTTCATAACCCTGCCATTGGACTGATCGGCTGTTTATTTACCGTCCTGTTATTTCATAACCCTGCTATTTGACTGTTCAGCTGTTTATTTCACCATTACAAGCAAGTTATCAAAGTTTTACTACTTTACTATTCGCTGTTCAAACCCTTTTACCTTTGTTTCAGCCAACTGTGTCTGGGGTGACCAGAAGACTCTCGAGTTCCCGACCTTTTACGGCACGTGCCAGACCTTTATCTCCCTCAACACGGCCATCAACTGTTACTCGTCACCAATCAACGAGTCCTGCTGTGCCACGTGCAAGTCATACAATACCGGGAGAGTCGGTGAGTGTTTTAAAAAAAAAAAAAAACAACAGAAATCCAAACATTGAAACAATGATATAAAGTTCAGTTTTTGATGTAACGGGTCATACAATGATTAAATAGTAACATAATATTGAATTACGAGTAATGTATTCAGGAAGTAACTAAATCAAAAAGGAAAATAAAAAGTATTAGTGGAAAAAACATCCTTTGAAGCTTGAAAAGAAAAAGATATATATATATTTTTTAAATGCTGAACACATCTTGTTAGACTATTTATTTACTCCACAGCTTGTACGCTGTCACCATATCTATATATATAATTAAATATATGTATATATAATTAAATACATATATACATATATATATATATATATATATATATAATATCACTAAATAAATAGTGACCTCTGACACTTGACATGCAATTTGTTTTTCATCAGGTTGTGAATACGGTGACAAGTCTGTGGATTGTGTCAAATATACCAAGGCCTCTATCTGCCCTACTTACGGGAGCAACCTGTGCTGCGGCTACTGCGCGTGAGTATACATACACTTCTTACTTAGCTCTGGGAAACATTCTGCCATTAAAAATTCGGATCCACCATTCATAATTTCTTATCTTTGAAAATTACAACATTTTAGCACTGAAAACTACTTTTTAAAAACCCCGAATAACTAAGACTATTATGTAACAAAGTTACTTGCAATCGACGATGGAAGTTTTTACCCATTGCGCCATGCTTCATCGTGTATAAATATACCAGTGCGTGTTCACCTGGTGTCTGACCATGAGCTTTCCCTTCTATCAGTGGCTACGTAGGCAAACGGTCAACCAATGAAGGCAGCTTCCCCGCCCCAGTGCTGGAGGCTACTAAACCGGACAAGAGTGTGGCGGAGATCAAGGAAACCATCCCCTACGCTAAAGGGACCGACCTTCCCCCATGGTCGCTAAATTATGATTAATTGATGCATGATCATAGCCTTATATTTGTTTGATTTGTTTGCTTTTTATATAGTTAATCTGACGGAGCCTAGATACTACTGAATCGCTGTTTTTATATTAGGTGATCGCTTTCTGATACATTTTGGAAGAGTCTCTGATACATTTAGGAAAATTTACTGATACATCTTCGAAAACTTTCTGATACATTTAGGAAGACTTTCTGATTCACTTCTTAAGACTTTCTACAGACTTTTGGAAGACTATTTGATACATTTTGGAAGACATCCGATAAAAAAATCTAAAGACTTTCTGATTCATTTTGGAAGACTTTCTGATTCACTTCTTAAGACTTTCTAAAGTCTTTTGGAAGACTATTTGATACATTTTGGAAGACATCCGATTAAAAAAAATCTAAAGACTTTCTGATTCATGTTGGAAGACTTTCTGTAACATTTTTGAAGACTTTCTTTTCAAAGAATTTTAAATATGAATCAAGTTTGTTTTGTTTTCTTTGCAAGCACATTTTATTGACGCGATACACTTATTTGTGTTGCTTTGGGGAAATAGATTTAGTTTTACTTTTCGGAATAATTCATTCCACAAAGTTTTTTTTTCTTCTTCTTCAATTTTGAGTAGCATTTTGATCATGCTATGGTGTGCTTATTCCAAATGTCAACAAGTGGCTGGGATGTATTGAAACCATATTATTGCAGTGTGTAGCATACTGCTTTCACTAAGGATATTTTTTTTAAATGTCTAAAATGGTCAGTATAAAGTATTATTTAACACTATTAAGTCTTGACACTCAACAATATTACAATCATGATTGTACTATGACTCCTAACCAATTCATCGCCTTTTTATTTTGATAAATACTTTTAATAATTATTTCAGTTAAAAGAAAATTACAATTTATCGTTTAATAATTAAATTTAGACTGTAATCTTGTTTTTATTGCTTGTATTTTAATTTGCTGAAAGAATCACACGCTAGGGAAGTAGATGTAATGAGTGGAATACTTTATACTTAATTTTTTGAGTTCTTGCTTTCGCCATTGCTTTCTAAGTTGTGTAAAACAATGCTCAACATCAAAATAAAGAGAATCGATGTTCTTAACTCTGACTTTCGTGTGATTTCTTTTTTCTGATTGCCTGTTCCTCTGTGTTTTATCCCCAAATTCTCATTTGATGTTATTGGTAAGAATTTCTTTCTAAGTACAGCGAAGACCCACTTTTACGCGATAATTGGGGTCCAATTAAAGCAAAAACCCACGTGTTGAATGTGCGGCAGCGTTAAGCAGTGGCTATCTTTCTTTAAAAAACAGTAGGAATATTAAGGATATAACTAAAGAGATAAAATCACATATGTTTGTCTGGCCATCTCTAGTTTGGAGAGAGAGTTGTATCGTTTTGAACAAAGACCAATTATAATAAACTTATGTTTGTGTTGCCCGAGAAAAGATATTTAACCCTTCCTATAACTAGATGAAAAACGAATCAAGTGGAAATGAAAATGAGTAGTTTGTTTGTGCCGTGCCGACAATTCGAATTAAATCTTCATTTACTGGATGGCAATTTAAAAAAAAATAAAATGCAGTTATTATTTATGGAAAAGTTGCTTGGCTTAGCTTCAAATAATGACATCTAAAACTTAAAAAAAATATTTTACTTCCTAGTTGCAAATCAGAATAAATGAATCCAAACTATCTATGACGTGAGATTATGATGTGTTACTTAATAATCTTCATTTTGTTTTTCAAGTATTGCCTGGCTACTTTGGATGTCCTCTCAGATACTACGGTGACGTCATGATGCATGGCGTGGGCACACAGGGCAGCTGCATGCCCTCTCAGATACTACGGTGACGTCATGATGCATGGCGTGTGCACCCAGGGCAGCTGCATGCCCTCTCAGATACTACGGTGACGTCATGATGCATGGCGTGGGCACACTGGGCAGCTGCATGCCCTCTCAGATACTACGGTGACGTCATGATGCATGGCGTGGGCACACAGGGCAGCTGCATGCCCTCTCAGATACTACGGTGACGTCATGATGCATGGCGTGGGCACACAGGGCAGCTGCATGCCCTCTCAGATACTACGGTGACGTCATGATGCATGGCGTGGGCACACTGGGCAGCTGCATGCCCTCTCAGATACTACGGTGACGTCTTAATGCATGGCATGGGCACACAGGGCAGCTGCATGCCCTTTCAGATACTACGGTGACGTCTTAATGCATGAAAAAAAAATCAGTTTTATTGTATAAATGAATTACACAACACATGCCTGTAAAATATACCAGAATACACAAAGTACACGGGCAAAGTACAAAATAATGAGTAAGCAAGTTTTTTTAAATTTTTTATCATGGCCTAGTTTTTGCTATATCAAGATCATGGAAGAGTTCTACAATTAATCAGATTCATATCTACGAAACGTTAAAACATATATCAACCACATGTTCCTTAACATATCACTACAAAGATCCATACGCTGCAAAAGTTTAACTTTACACACAAAAATGGAATATACATTTGCTAATGACAAAGTAAGGCACCGTAATAACTTTACAAATACAGCGACTTCATGCTGAACTGTCAGTTCCACGCTCAATATTTGCAGTAAAACAAGAACAAATCCATTACTCATTAAATAATTTAATGATATGGACGTGGAAGTGCGCGTGTATTCACCAGACGTTGTATTGCAGATGTCTTAACTTAAGGCGTATGTTTAAGTGACGAGAAAACGAGGCCCCCTCCGATGGGGATAAGAGCGCCTCCGATGATGGTCAGAATGTAAGAATATCCTACGTCTAAGGTGTTGTCATGGACTTTGACGCCATAGATCACGGCGCATATCAGTATGGAGGTAACTGTTGAGAGAATCAAATAAATAAATAGCGTTTGATGAATGCAAATAATTTATGATGATATAGAGAATGTGGTAGAGCGAAAAGTGATGCTTTTATAACCATGCACTGACGTAGAAAGGAGGGTGTGGAGGAATGTAGGGGGGGGGGGGCAATACCCTGAGCGTCACCTTTTAGAAACGTTATATCGAGGGGCGGGATACTCGGTCAACTGTAGAATGTGTTTTGTTGGAAGGGGGCAGCACAAATCTTAACCCGCCCCCAGGGGGGCACTAACCCTAGCTACGCCAAGGTTACTATACTCTAACTAATTAAGAACGGTTTTTAAATACTTTTCAATTTTTAAATCACCCACTTTACCTTCCTTTTGTGTGCTTAAGTCCATGGATGGGTATTGTCAATATTTGTTTCTCCTTCACAATTTTTTAAAAAAATAACACAAAACGAAAACTTTAGAAAATTTTAAAACTTGAAATAGTAAGCTCATGTTAATTCCTTTTTTTTTTTTTCCTTTCTTTATTTTCTAATGATTAAAAATGTAGACTGTGTGCCAAAAATTTAAAGGATGCTTCTCTTAAGATTATTTTTTTTTTAAATTATGATAGGGAAATATTTAATTATTATACATTTTTAGTAAAACAAATTTTAAAATTTACGCCGAATTAAATAACCCTGGAAAAACAACAACAAAACCACATGTCATTTTCAAGGTTTGCTCTAAATCGTTCAATATGTGCACACACATCTCGGGGCTTTCAACTGAGTACTTACATGCACCGACAGCGCAACCGATTGCAAGCTTTGGTAGTATCGGATTTTTACTTTTGCCTGTGACGGCCAGCACAGATATGAAGATCGACACCGCTGTTGCCGCAATGCCGGCGAGCATGCCGATAATGGCAAGGGCTTCACAGGCCACAAGCTCAGCTGGGAGATGAGGAAAAAACCAACAAAATAAAACAAGTAAACGACAGCAGTAAAAAAGAAAACGATGAAAAAAAATTACAATTGAAAAGCCAAAGTCATCTACCCTTAAAAATGATCGTTTTGGTAAGGAGACTTTTAGACTGGCTATCACGTTAGCACAGAATGTCCCATACAATTATTATTATTATTAATTGTCTTATATAGCGCGGTACCCCAGCCTAGGGCTTGGCTCACCGCACTGTACATAAAAATATTAGCAAAAGAGACATACTCGTGACATTAAAATAAAAGACATTTATGTAATAAAGAACAACCGTATAACAACATAACAAAAAAATGCATATTCAGCCCACCCACCCCAGAACTTTTACATATCAAGCGTTTTTGTTGCGCTAACTGTGAGGTAGTGGCAGATGGAGTTGATATGCTGGATAGCGGTGTATGCAGAACGACAAATGTGACAGATATGTTTATCGAGAGACATGTTGTTTGAAAGAATATAACCAAGATTGCTAGCAGAGGGTGTAAACTGTATGTAGAAGTTACCTATTGGAAATGAGGTGGGGAGAGTTGAGTTAGAGGATGATTTGTGATTGTGAATGAGGAGTGCTTCCGTTTTGTCATCATTAAGCTTCCACTTGCTAAGTTCCATCCAGGATTTGACATCACCAATGCACTCTCGCAAAGTTTGGACAGCAGAATCCACAAGAGAGGGACGGGTATGCTTTTATAGCTGCGTATCATCTGCGAATGACTGGCTCTCAACAGCATGCCTCCCAAGCAAGTGGAGCAGTGGCCTGGTATACAATGTGAATAGAACAGGGACAAGAACTGACCCAAGTGGCACTCCGTACACCAAATTAGCACTTCCGTTTAGAGACAGCCATCGACGGAGACCTAAACCAAGCCAAAACTGAACAGGAAATTCCAAAATAATTTTCAAAGATTTTGTAAAGGGTTTCATGGTCAACAGCGCCAAAGGACGCACTGATACATTTGCGCACAACTAAATTTCGTGGTGTGTTACGATGCATTAGGTTTTTACTACCCCGATATTGTTAATTAGGAACTCAACACGAGATGCTTGGAGCAATATGACTCTAAAACCTGCGTGACGGCTTCCAAATATTAAATGTTAATTTCATATTAAATACTTAAAAGATTATAAATAATGGGCAATGAAATAGTTTTATTTCTTGTAAACATCCAGTACAAAGAATTTAAAAAACAACAACAGAAATAAAAATGTCCCTTAAAAAGTCATATATATAGACTTTAAAATTCTAGGAATATATTTTCTAAATTAAGTTGAATTTGTACAAATTAAATAAAATAAATCTCAGTACAACATAAAATTACCAAGCACATTTCTAATTATTTTTTTATATAATATTTGCAGCAGACGTAAGGAACATTACAAAATATCATTGTCTTGCTTGCAAAAAGCTTACTAATTATTAATCAGGCATATAATCCATGTCGTACTGGCGACAGATTAAGAAAGATTAAAGCTGATATTGAGCCCTTACATGACTTTATGGGGAGCTCTCCACAGTTTCCTGAGGCACATAATCGGAACAGTCCCAAGGTTTGATCTCCGACTGTATCAACTGACCACTCCGGTGTGGCCAGCCCAATAACGTGCAGAGATGTTCCTAATCCCAGGAGTACTAGCCCCACGTAAAAAGCACCACTAAGTCCTCCAGGGGAGTGCCATTGTGCAGTTAGTCACCTAAAAGTACAATGAAACAAACATAAAAAAAAACAACAAATTTCTTATTTTAACAAGGAGGTAATATGGGGTAATAATGATGATTGTTTTTCTAATTATTATTTTGTTAATGTCAAGCCATTGTGCTAGAGAAATAGCCTGATTTGAGCGTTACATAACTTTGATTACAATAACACATAAATTTTTAGCTGCTGATTGTAACTGTTGATTCGTCAAATGATGTGTGTAATATCGCTATTTATTATGGAGATATCACTAATTATTATCTTCTTTCTGTCATAATGTTTGCACAAACTTTGGAATTGTCACAAACCTACATACGTCCGAAACAAGTTTGTCCACTGTGACAGTTTAAAAAATAAAAAAATAATAAAAATTTAGACATTGTCATCGTCCGACCACTTGGACACTGGCCTCGATCCCCAGGAACAAAAAAAAACAGGTGCACGTTTAACCAGATGCTCCTATGTTTCCTACGGCTACTGTTTGCAGTACCATTTTTATATGGCAAAAACATTGAAGCTGTGTGAATGGAATAGTAGAACACAGTGTGTTATAGCTGGAAAGAAAAGACAGGACAAACAGATGTAACGTTTCGGCTTAGAGCCCTCTTCAGGCGAACAGGACATATGAAAGTATGACAAGAAACAGCAAGTTTTCTTCAATGTGTTCACATTCATTCACATATTTGCAGACAAATTTAAATGTCTGTGACGTATTGTTAGTTAAAGGTGACGTCCAGAATACCAGGTACATAACAAGGTCAAATAAGGCAATAGGGGGCAACAACGATTAGGGCAACAAGAAAGATTTCGAATTTAAAAAATAAATGATTGTGATAATATTGCAGAGTTACGGGCTCTGAAATATCTCAATATAAATACGATGAAAAAAAATATTACATTAAATAATTTTTTTTACAAAATATTAAAATGTACTTTCTTACCTAACAGATATTTAGATAAATTTTACATAAAATGTATCCTACTAACAGTGTGGCAGATGTATCTGAATACAAGACAAGTAAGGCTCGTCACGACGTCTCGACTCACAGCTCAACACTGAAGTTTAATATCTTATTTTGCAGCGATCCTCGGCCTTTTATAGTCCAAAAATATTATTACAGTAAAAATGCATGCGTCACTGTACAGTAGCCCACTTTAAGCTAGACAACTAGTGTTACTTTAAGCTAGACAACTAGTGTTACTTTAAGCTAGACAATGAGTGTTACTTTAAGCTAGACAACTAGTGTTACTTTAAGTTAGACAACTAGTGTTACTTTAAGCTAGACAACTAGTGATACTTTAAGCTAGACATCTAGTGATACTTTAAGCTAGACAACTAGTGATACTTTAAGCTAGACAACTAGTGTTACTTTAAGCTAAACAATGAGTGTTACTTTAAGCTAGACAACTAGTGTTACTTTAAGCTAGACAACTAGTGTTACTTTAAGCTAGACAACTAGTGTTACTTTAAGCTAGACAACTAGTGTCAAGAAGGCAATTCACTGAGTAATCTCGTGAAGCTAATACAAAATAATTAATACTTTTTCTTTAAACTCAAGGCTTGCTATTTCCAAGGACGAGACTGAGCACGTATATTATTTTTCTTCCATAAATTGTTACTGTTTTTATGTTGTGATTTAGCCTTGCTATTCTGAGCCTAGTGCTTGTTTTTCCACACCACAGTTCTGCAGTTATTTTAAGATGTTCTGATCTGTATATTGTTATTCCTA
This sequence comes from Omphiscola glabra, assembly GCA_964017045.1. Lineage (NCBI taxonomy): Eukaryota > Metazoa > Mollusca > Gastropoda > Lymnaeidae > Omphiscola > Omphiscola glabra. Next base: position 16,594,482 of record OZ024810.1, read on the forward strand.
CAAACATTCTGCAATTATTTTAAGATGTTCTGATCTGTATATTGCTATTCCTACAAACATTATGTAATTATTTTAAGATGTTCTGATCTGTATATTGCTATTCCCACAAACATTATGCAATTATTTTAAGATGTTCTGATCTGTATATTGCTATTCCTACAAACATTCTGCAATTATTTTAAGATGTTCTGATCTGTACACTGCTATTCCCACAAACGTTCTGCAATTATTTTCCACGAGAAATATTCAAAGATTTTTGTACGGTGTTTCTTCTGAATAAAAAATAAATAAAGACTGCATTAATCAAGAAAAGTATTTTCGTTGAAGCCACGGTCTTACACGTGTCATGATATTTTGTCTTCCATTACCCGAGAAGTGTTTTTAAAAAAAACAAAAACATATCCACTGCAGCATCCTGTATCATTATGATAGTTAGTATTTGTTAAGGGTAACTATCCCTCTTAAGATATATCTTTTGTAATGAGGTAAGATGGGATCATGTGAAACATGGACATTTACCGCGAGTCCTTGTCAAATGCGTGGACAAGGTTTCCGGAGACTGGAGTAGTCGCCCTGTCATGTCTCTAGCGGGAAACTTCACCATTTTAATGAGTTTCCCGGCTTATGCTGCACAAGACGTGTTGTGTCGGCCTTGGAATCATTTGTTATTATGTACAGCTCGAACGTTGTCCATCTGCGTCCATTTTGGCACTGTTCAAAGTGTTTAATGTGTTTGAGGTGTTTGATGTTTTCATTGAATACTGGCTAATGAATGAAATTTAAAAATAAATTTAAAAAAAATAAAAATAAGCGATGTGTCTAAAGTAAGGTAGTAAAGAGGGGAGAAATAAAAGGCCATGGAAGTTACTGAATAGAGGGGAAAAAAAGAAGAGTGCCAAGAAAGTATGACGCCAGAGAGAGTAGTAAATGAAGGGAATTAGGGGAAAGGTTAAAAATGGGTAAGAGAATGAGCGAGGGAATGAGAGAGGGAATGAGAGAGAGAATGAGGGAGAGAATGAGGGATAAAATTAGGGAGAAAATGAGGGAGGGAATGAGGGAGAGAATAAGGGAGACAATGAGAGGGAGAATGAGGGAGATAATGAGGGAGATAATGAGGGAGACAACGAGAGAGATAATGAGGAATAGAATGAATGAGATAATGAGGGAGAAAATTAGGGAGACAATGAGGGAGACAATGAGGGAGACAATAAGGGAGAGAATGTTGGAACAGGCGGAGAAAAAATCACATCCACATTTTTTGTTTTATTTTAAAAACCTTTATTCCATAAAGTTCCTATTATATTTTATCAAATAAAAATTCATTCAAGGGACGGATGTTTGAAGAAAAAGAAATCTTTATCTCTTTCGCTTGTTTGTACATCCTAAGTAACGCAGGAAGGTGATCAACTCAAACATCCTCCACAATATCTCATTCCAATAAATGCATTCATCACTCTTTACATGATTTGTGCAGCTCTGGAAAAAAAGAAACGAATAACAATGTCGGATCTTTGGGCCCATGTTATGGTCAAATAAAAGGGTTTAGGCTTTGCTTCCCAATCAAAAAATTGTAAAGATGGACAAGGTCTGATCTTTGGGCCCATGTTACGGTCAAATAAATGGGTTTAGGCACTGCTTCCCAATCAAACAATTGTAAAGATGGACAAGGTCGGATCTTTGGGCCCATGTTATGATCACATAAAATGGTTTAGGCACTGCTTCCCGATCAAACTATTGTAAAGACGGACAAGGTCGGATCTTTGGGCCCATGTTATGGTCAAATAAAATGGTTTAGGCACTGCTTCCCAATCAAACAATTGTAAAGATAGACAAGGTCGGATCTTTGGGCCCATGTTATGATCACATAAAATGGTTTAGGCACTGCTTCCCGATCAAACTATTGTAAAGATGGACAGGGTCGGATCTTTGGGCCCATGTTATGATCACATAAAATGGTTTAGGCACTGCTTCCCAAACAAACAATTGTAAAGAATGAATGAATTATCCGGTATGTTTCTTTGTTCACTCCATCTCTTTAAAAAAAAAATGTTTAAAATATCATTAATCATACCTTTAGTTACCGCTTCAAGGATGAGGCTTAGTTGGGCCGCCACTGCTTTTGACGGATACCTTTTTTTTTTATCATTTCTAAGAAACTCTTTAAAATATCTCTCAGTTAGTGTAAAATTCCCCCCCCCCCCCAAAAAAAAATTCTGATAAGAGACCGAAACTCTACAGAACAGGTCATGCCGACGCCCGACCATCAAAGATATCAAAGTTCTTTGTACAAATAAAACCTCGCAATTTCCTGTTTCTTTTTTTATCCGTCCGTCATTTATTTTTTGCTACGTAATGGATTTGACAGATTTTGTTAATTATGTATAACTGTTTACTTTTTATTATGCTCTTTAATATGATTTATTTTAAAGGCAGACATACAACTTAAAAAGAAAATACCGAACAGATTTTTTAAGCCCTAAACACCATGCTGAAATTAAGAGATCCCTCATGGGGCGGCGAACCTCATGCTGCTATATTGAAATTAAGAGATACCACAGAGGGCACCAAACTCCATGTTTCTATATTGAAAATATGAGTTCCGTCCTGGGGCACCAAACTCCATGCTTTTATTTTGAAATTAAGATATCCCACCTGGGACCTAAAACACTTATTGAGCTGTAAACGTCATGCTGCTATATTGAAATTAATAGATCCCTCCTGTTGTCTGAAACCATTGCTTCTCTACTGAAATTAAGAGATTTCACCTTGGGAAGTGAACTTGATGCTTCTATACTCAAATTAAGTTATTCTACCTTAAGAACTGAACCCAATGGTTTTATAAGAGATACCACCTGGTGCGCTAAAGCACTTATAGTGCCCTAAACACATGTTGTTATATTGAAATTAGGAGATCCCACTTGGTTCCCTGAAGCTCTTATAGGGCCCTAAACACCGTGCTGCTATATTGAAATTAAGAGATCCCACAGAAGGCACTAAACTCCATGTTGGTGACTGTAACTCGAAATTATGAAGTACAAGTTTTACTGCTTATTGACTCTATGTCTAAATTAAGGGAAAGAAAATGATTTGTATGTGCCCCTTTTATGTGCCCGTTTTATGTGCCCCTTTTATGTGCGCGTTCACTAATTAAAACTAATTTAAAGTTCAGTTATAATATTTCTTTCTAAATTGTCATGTTCATGTTTTGGGTTATGTTTAAAAAACACTCCTATAATAGGGACGAAACTGAATATTTGACAAGTACAACACTATCCCAAAGAAAATGTAAGTGTCTCGCCTGAACGATTTAAAAGAAATTAAAAATTAAATAACCTTTATGGATTATTATTTGATTGCTGGACATTTTTAAAGTGGCATAACTGCGTATTATGTTATATGATGTGTTTTGAGGTTTTGCAATTCCCTTTAATTTTTATTTTTTTCCTTTTACGGTTAGAGGAATGTGTGTATAAAAATTACCTGCACTGATCACTTATCTTTTTTATTTGTTTATTGAACATGTATTATTTGATTTAAGATAGCCATGTTTTATATTTGTGCATTGGAAAGATAGCAGTTTGGGAATTGTAATGTTTAAGAAATGATATTAAAGAATTATATAAATATATATTCTATTTCTGGTAGGGTATTTTGTTGCATCCATATATATATGTATATATATATATATATATATAATATATAATTTGTCTAAAAATGCATGAACTGTCATGAAAATAATAAATATAATGGCATTTTCATAAAAGAATTTATTTTTAATAGCTTACATAAATTTGATGCATAAAATAATTCATTTACATTCACATTTTCAATAAGACATGAATTGATAGTCTTGTATTCATACAGACAATTTTAATGAGACACATACTCATAGCCATTTATTCGAAGAGACAATTTTAATGACAACATCTAGCCATATTCATGCATTGGAACACACAATTTTAATGAAAGACGCATTCATATTCATGTATTCGAACACACAATTTTAATGAAACACACATTCATCTTCATGTATTAATGAAAACCTCGTTCATGTCATATACATATTGCCATATTCATAATCCCCACACAAATTCATACGCACATTCAATGCCCCCAAACACCGCATCTCTAGGCCCCCAAACACCGCATCTCTAGGCCCCCCAACACCCCATCTCTAGGCCCCCCAAACACCCCATCTCTAGGCCCCCCAAACATCGCATCTCTAGGTTCCCAAACACCGCATATCTAGGCCCCCCAAACACCCCATCTCTAGGCCCCCAAAACACCCCATCTCTAGGCCCCCCAAACACCCCATCTATAGACCCCCAAACACCGCAACTCTAGGCCCCCAAACACCGCATCTCTAGGCCCCCCAAAACCCCATCTCTAGGCCCCCAAACACCAGTCTGATCACAATACGCGTTTGTTTTAGCGATTACTCAGCCAATTTAAAAAAAAAAATACAAACAAAAAAAAATGATTTGTCCGGTTCGTTGATTAGGTGTTAGTGTAGTGTGTCACGTGGTGTGTAGAGTATTTCAGGTGACGTGTGCAAACATGGCTGTGGTTGTGTGACCTCAAACTGTGAATGAGTCGAGAGTGCGAGCGAGGGCCGCGCATGACTCAACGATCAACACTCCGCTATTCGTTGACACGCAAGTGCTTCGTGATAGGACCGAAAGAAAAAAAAAATATGGAAGTGACAATCAGCACATTCCTTGTGTAAAAAAACGCATTTACGCATATTTATTTAGCCTCAAACTCAGCACTATACGTAATCTAAACTGTTTTAATCAGGTTAACGTATAGTTTGTAAATTTTTCCCAAAACTATTCATTGTAATGAAGAAGTAAGTTTAAATATTATTACAATTTGAATACAGATGAAGAGACTTACGATTTAAGAGGTAAAAATGGTGAAACCTTAAAAACAAGTACGGATGAATAAACTCACCAAAAAAAATGAATTGTTAGTCGTAGTGAAAAGTAAAAAACAAACTAAAAATCCTAACTTTTTGAAAGTTATTGTATAATGAAATATGTACATACTATTTAAAAAATATATTTTTATATCTTTCGACATCCACAAACGAACAAACAAAGAATCATGCGCATCACGTAAACAAATTGTAGTTAATGAACAAAATCCAAAAACAAATTCCATGATTAACTTTCCATCATAATTTGAAATGATTTTTTTTTCTTATTGATATTATTGAGATTACGGAAATGTTCGTTCGTATAAAAATATACTATGATTGTATTGCCTGAAGACTCAAATTTATTTCATGAGAGAGTAAAAAATAACAATATACATTGCCCTTGACAAACCAATGATTATTTGGTTCGAGGCTGTCACAAATTAGTTACAGTATTCTGTATGTATTAGCGTTGCATATGGAGGAGATTAATTTTCTGCCACTACATAGTTTTTATCTTGCAAGGGGTGGAAACAATCTTGGCCCACCCCGGATGCAACATACCCTAGATACGCCTCTGGTTGTAACAAATAAATACATTATCCATATTTTATATATACATACATTCTTTTTTTTAACACTCCAAAAATGTAGAAAAGTAGAAATAACTGATTCAAGGTGCTAACAATCTGCCCGGGGTCTACTTGGAAGCTGAGTAAACAAAAACACCTCCAATAGGAATGAGCGCTCCGCCTATGATGCTGAGAATGTACGAGTAGCCGACGTTATAAAAGTAGCTGATGTCGTCGTGGATGGTCACCCCGTAGATGATGACGCAGATGAGTATGGCAATGACTGTGGATCAAAAGAGAGTACAAAACTGTAGCACGTTTAACGACCAGTAAACCTTCTGTTAAGGTAAGACAATAAAGATTATATTTATGCATGAATCTAAGATTCATCGAAGAAAAAACAGGTTATTATATCAAGTCTTTCCAGTGTCATTTGCTTGTTGTCATTTTGACTTGACACAAAAAGTCAGGATGAGTTTGCAAATAATATGTCAAATTGAATCTTTCCACAAAATATCAGATTGACTTCGTACACAATAAATCCCAAGATAAATTTGCACACAAAATGTCTAATTGAGTGTGTACACAACATTATTTGGGTTTGTACACAAATTCCAAGTAGAAAAAATAATAAAAAATTTTAAAAAGCTAAATAAGCACTTACATGCGCCGATACTGCAAGCGATGACAAGCAGTGACAATATGCGGTGTCTGTTTTTGCTCAGGAGGCCCAGCAGGAAGATCAGGAGCGATACCGCTGTGGCTCCGATGCCCGCGACCATGCCGATGACTGCGAAGGCTTCGCAGGCTTCCAGTTTAGCTGGGAGATGAAATACATGGAGTGTTATTATTTAGGACGAAACATATTATAATAGGCTTGATAATTGTTTCTCTAAAAACTGCAATGAATGTGTGTTGTTTTGTTGTTTAAAATTATTAAAACAAAGAAGAGAAACAATGCTTCGAATTCAATATATTCATCCCTAACAGAAGGAAAACGAATCATTGTCATTTGTAATTTTTTTAACAAAATCATCAACACATGTGGTGTTAAATTAAGTGTCTATGTGCCCCAGCCAATTTTCGTCCCCCACCCCCCATTTTCTGTTTTTAAAACTTTGCATTCAAAGATAATTTTAGAAAGTGTAAAAATCCCAATTTAAAACCCCTAAGTTATGTCAGGCCCCCTGGCTGCGGTAGGGGTTGCATGACACACATGATGGCTCTGAGGTCAAGTGACATCTACATTTATAACTAGCAAATCTTCCGTTGCTCTGCGAGTAAGCGCAGAATGATGTCAAACTAATTTGGTGTATGACCTCAATTGCATTTTTGCATTTTTGAATTTGTCACAAATTTCCTGGGGAGTATAAAGAAGTTTAAAGGGCCTAGATTAAGATCGGGCAAATGGCATACACTCAAATTCGCCACAACTGGAATGAATTTAGCTCTTGTTGTCCTGGAGCGGAGTTAGAGATGCCCATGCCAGATTTTATGGCTAACATTGTCTCTTCCCATTCTCAGGTCTGAAATTCCCTCTCCAAAATAGTCTTAAAGAAATATCGAATATAATTATGCGTCCAATAAAACGCATCCCATTATTTTGAATTTATCAAAAATTCTCAAATGTGATCCCTGCTTAAACTTATACTTAAAAGTCTTCTTAATCCTTATTTTCTGACCCCTTGATTCTCGTTGTGTACTAATCGATTACCCTGGTGTGCGCCACAGCCGAAATGAATTCAAACCCGCATGTTTGAAAAATTCCTCCCTTCGATCAAAAGGTCTCATAGAAACATCGAATTGAGGCATACTAAAAAATATACATCTAGGTTTTGAATTGATTAAAGGCATTTCTTGGAGAGGCTCTCCAGACCCCCCCCCCCCCCCACCCGACCTCAAACTTTTCCACTCAAAACCCATGTGTGTCCTCGATTTCTGCCTTACTGACTGGTCATGTGTGTACTCGATTTCTTCCTTACTGACGGGTTTTGTGTGTCCTCGATTTCTTCCCTACTGACTGGTCATATGTCCATATTTCGGTACCGATAGATACACTGCCTAATGGCTTAGCTAATGTTAGCGTCACCCTGGGCGGGTTATGACTTTCACAGCGTTTCCTTTCACGATACAAACTGTGCAGTTCTCCGAAAATGCCGGCCTTCCATCCAAAGAAAAAAAATTGACAACTGGTGCAGACCACCACACCCACCCCCTTTCTACGCCATTGGAAGTGGAGTAGCTAGAGCGTTCTGGGGACAGAATTAATTTTTACCAGGTCCTTGAATGAAACACATCATTTGCATCCCTATAATACAACCATAGCCTATTTTGGCGCCCCACTAGCCAGGCATCAGTAGACAACTGTCCCCGTCTGCCCCCCAGCCCTTTGCTATGCCTCTGCCCACCCAAAAATTTGAAATACCTCAACCCCTAACCTTCTGCCTGCAAGGCATTGGTCTGAAATATATTTTTTTTCTTAACATTAGATATTTATAATAAATGACATACAAGAATTAACTAAACACTAAAAGGAGAATTATGCTGTATTCGTCTGCCGTTTCCATGAAATCAGGGATAAGTAGGATTTAATGTATACGAATAGATTAGGATTTCATTCCAATTTTCTTGGACTGTTAATCCGTTTCGATGCGAACAATATTATGCACAAAGTCGGGGAATTTGGATAGCATAAATTCTTGGAATTATAAAGCGACACTGCTCCCTATTTTGTTTCACATCCTCATAATTTTCAGGACAAACGTGCGCCAAGTTCGATAAACTTAAAAAAGACAAAACATAAAAAACCATACATGATTTGTATGAAAACTCCCCACAGCTGCCTAGTAAGCACCCTTTGAACAGTCCCTGTGTTCGAGTTCCGAATTTCTCAACTGACCACTCCGGTGTGGCCAGTCCGATGACGTGCAGCACTGTTCCTATTCCCAGGAGTACGAGTCCCAAGTAGAACGCCCCACTAAGTCCTCCAGGGAGAGCCATTGTGCAGTGAGTCACCTGAAGATACAAAAGAACACCGAGTGTTAGATCGCGCAAAATTTCAAATCAAGATAAATCCTCGAATAATCGCAATACCTCATCTCATGTATCCTATACCACATCTCATGTGGTCCAATACCTCATCTCATGTAGCCAAATACCTCTTCTCATGTAGTCCAATACCGCATTTCATGTAATCCAAGTCATCTTCTCGTGTAGCCAAGTACTTCAACTTATGTAGCCACATACCTCTTCTCATGTAGTCCAATACCGCATTTCATGTAATCCAAGTCATCTTCTCGTGTAGCCAAGTACTTCAACTTATGTAGCCACATACCTCTACTTATGTAGCCCAATACCTCATCTCATTTAGCCAAATACCACTTCTCATATAGCCCAAAAATCATCTCATGTAGTCCAATACCTCATCTCATGTAGCCAAATACGTCATCTCATGTAGCCTAATACCTCATCTCAATTAACCTAATACCTCATCTCATGTAGCCAAAACCTCATCTCATTGTAGCCAAATACCTTATCTCATATACCACTTGTCTTGTATACAAATACCTCTTCTCGTGTAGTCCAATACCTCATTTCATGTAATACAATTCATCTTCTCATGTAGCCAAGTACATCATATTATGTATCCAAATACCTCTTCTCATGTAGTCCAATATCTCATCTCAAGTAGCCTATTACTCATCTCAAGTAGCCTATTACTCATCTCATGTTGCCTAATACCTCACCCCAAGTTGCCTAATTCGTCATCTCATGTAGCCCAATACCTCATCTCACGTAGCCCAGTACCTCATCTCATGTATCCCAATACCTCATCTCATGTAGTCCAATACCTCATGTAGCCCAATACCTCATCTCATGTAGTCCAATACCTCATGTAGCCAAGTATGTCATCTCGTGTAGCCAAATACATCATCTCATGTAGCCAAATACCTCATCTCATGTAGCCTAATACCTTATCTCATGTAGCCTTATACCTCATCTCATTTAGCCTAATACCTCATCTCATGTAGCCCCATACCTCATCTAATCCAGCCTAATACATTTTGTTTAAATTGATTTTTTTTTTTAAATTATTTTATTCTCAAGAAAAAACCTGGCTTTCTGTTCAGCGTGACGTCATGTGTGTCATTTGAGCCAACTCTCTCCCATTGTGTAGAGCTGAAATGAAATGATGAAGAGCTGACATGAGGTACACCACATTCACCTTGTGTGAACGACGCTCACAGTTTACCTACCTCTCTACTGTCTGGTACGACCAGGACTGTCTAGGATTGTCAAACTGCATATTTTATTTTTCCTTTGGGTTACGTTAAAATTGGTACTTTTAAAAAAATAAATAAATAATAATAATGGCTGGATTTGTTTTTAGGCATGACCACTGACCTAATTGACCACTGGCCTAATTGACCACTGACCTAGTGACCACTGACCTAATTGACCACTGACCTAATTGCCATATCCACCACCACCCTCTTCCACCACGCAGTACCGTTAGCGAGTGAACATTCCTTCCCCCTTGTTAGCCCCTGGCCTATTTTGGTAGGCGTTGTTGCACCTTACTTAACCCCCTATCATTCTCAACTGTCAAGTATCTCTAGAGTGCAGAGGCAAACATTAAATGTGGAGAGAAATGGTCGCCACACCTCTGTCCCACCGCAACCACTTTAGCCCCCCATTGTTTCTACAATCAAGGGCTATGTACTTAAGGTCAAGTTGGGTCAGAGGGCGGGGGGGGGGGCGTGATTGAAGGAATGTAACAGTTGTGCTGGGTGTCCCATCATTCTTAGTCACAAAGGTTTTGTTTTTGTGTGAGACGCCTCGATCGTTGGTTAAACAACTGTGGGCTGGTACATTCACATTTTGTTTGATATACTCTACTCATCCTCCATCCATTCATCCAACAGTTCATGTATCCATCTATCCATTCAGCCTTTCATTCCTCCATCCATCCTGCTATCCATAAAATCCATACACCAATATATCCTCACATCCTCCCATCAATGCTTGCATTTATGCATCCTTGCATCCATTCATCCATGTATCAGTCAATACGGGCATCAATCATCCTCTCATCCATCCTTTCATTCATCCTTTTTTTTTCATGAAGCTTTTCATCCATCCTTGCATCCATCCTTTTCTTTCATCCAACCTTTCCTTTGATCTATTCTTTCCACCATCCTTTCCACCATCCTTTCCACCATCCTTTCAACCATCATTTCATCCATACTTCCATCCATGATCCTTCCAACAACACCTTAGTTCTAAAGCGTTCTTTTAGCCGTCTATTTTACAGTAGAATGAGTAAAGCATTGATTTACCCTAGTACCATGTTAGTTTCGGATAACATTTGAAATCCGAAAACTACGCGGAAATTTTGCCCGGAAGATGTTAAGACTATCGAAATACAGACATATGAATACGATTGTTTATCCTATAGTGTTAACCATAGAAACATTCGTACGGATATTTAAAAAAACAAAACAACCAACATCTCGATAGTTCATATTAACATATTGCTGAGTTGTTGAATATTTGTTTCCCACATTTTATGTTTTAAAGTTGGCTACGCCGTTTCATTGTCTGTAATGCTTGTGATCATGTTCGCTTTCATTCAAAATCTCCTTGATCTCGCGACTAGAGGATTGAAATCATGTTAATGTTTGTTTGTTTTTAAATTATTGTATTCTGCCCGGTGACATAAGGAGCGAAAACAGGAATCCATTTGTTTGAAACATTCTTTTATACACCAGAAACAGCACGCCAAAAAAAAAATGGCTTCGACGATACGTGATTTTATCATTCACTAAAGTTACTTGACCAAAGATGCGTTAAAGTAAGGCACTTTATGAGAATCCCAATTAACGGAGAGTTGATTTTGCGCGCCTTTTGAAGCACAGCATTACACCCATATTTTCACGCGTAGAGAATTACTACTTTCTTTTCTGTTATACCTTCTCTGATACATTCTGGTATTAATTGTTCTCTACACATTATACTATCCTAAGACTAACTATAATTAGGCGCAGTGGCTATTTTACCTCCTCCCACCAGTAACGGTGATTAAGGACCACCTGACGCCATGCACATGTTAAGAACTTGTTTTCCCAAATTACTGCATTCGTGGCATTCCACGGCTGCGCTTCATTCAGAAGTAGATTAAGCACGGCCGTTAATAACTTTTGAATCCCCCCCCCCCTCACGTACCATTATGCAAATCTTTCCTTCACCTTTATTAAAAGAGCATGAAGGAAGCGAACATTGAAGTCAACAAATGGGAGATCATTGCCGAACAACGTTCCAGCTGGCGAACGGCAGTGTACGAAGGAGTGAAAAAGGCAGAAGATGTGCGGAACGAAGCGCTTGCAAGAAAAAGAACAGCACGGAAGACCAAAATTAACCAGGAATCATCATTCTCCTGCGTGAAATGCAGTCGAGATTGTCACTCCAGGATTGGCCTAGTGAGCCACTCGTCGAAGTGTAGGACTACAATATAGCTACTCCATCGTCTCGTGAAGACGGAAGGATGCCATACAATCCAGTACAACGAAGACCAAACAATGTTTTGGGTAGGGTGTCTATTTCTACTAAAACTCCCTAGTTGGGCAGGGGGGTGGGGTGATCATTGATATCACTGCCACTAGCTCACGCTGGGTAAGGGGGCGCCAGCACCATCCTGCACCCTCTTTTTCGGGGATCAAGTCCCCCCAGCGACGTGCATTTTACGTATAATATTTTATTAAGGTGATTCAGTTCCCGACATAAGTTGTGCATTGTCAAATTATAAACCACAAACTTGAATAACTAACATACAAACTTCATGCATACATCAGAGGGGGTTGCCTTTATCGATTTATAAATTTAAATCGCACAATTAATAGAAGATATGAACTTGCAATTTAAATACATAAAGAAGAAAGCCTAGAGCCATGGATTTATTTGTTTTAACGGCTGCCACAAAACTGCGCATTTGTTGACACAATTACAGATAGACTCAGGGGCTCTCCACTTTTTGAGAGCTGCGGTCGCTTTTTCAATTTAATTTACAAGTTGTGGCGACCCAACAATCAGAATAATGCATATAAATTGTGAAAATGATCGGGATAGGTAAAGAGATGGGGGAAGGGGATATTTATTTTTAATGATGCAAATTTATCGAAATTTCTTTACTTGAAGCTTCTAAATCGTCTTCGGCCATTTCCCAAATTAAAACAGCCAGATTTCCAAAATAAAAACAGCCAGATTTCCCAAATTAAAACAGCCAGATTTCCCAAATAAAAACAGCCAGATTTCCCAAATTAAAACAGCCAGATTTCCCAAATAAAAACAGCGACTTGGACTGTTACATTTTTTTTTTTATTACTAATTATTTTTGCAATTAATTCGTTACCATGCAGAAGTATCAAATGTTATCTTTAAAAGCGTACTCCTATTTAACAAAAGGCAATTAAACGTTACAAATATCAAATACTGCTAAATTTTGATTACCGTTTTCAAAGAAGAAATAAAACAGCAAAATACATTTAAAATACCTTTAAAATGTTTAAAAAATTTTTAAAGGAAATGATGTATTATTCTTTTTTTATAAAAAAGTGAAAAGATGTCCAAATTTAAAATTTAAATAATGTTGGCACGTCTTGCGAATAAATTATTGTTTGTATGTAACTAGTGAAGTCATTGTGTAGTGACAATATGAAATAAGCTTTTCACTACAGTGTTTAAACCGAGAGGTACCCGAAGTTCAATTAAGTTGGAAATGCAATGAAAAAGATTTTTTTTTTGTGTTTTTTTTTTTTAATTACGAAGACTCTTGCTACACCAAGTATATTGTCGGACGATCCCCCCCGCCCCCCCCCCCCTTAGGTTAAGAATCCTTGAGCTCGACACATTAAGTGGACAAATACTCAAGCTTGTCTCTGAGCCTATTGCGGTGGAACAAGTTTGTCGAGAATAACTCGAATAGGAACATACCAACATACCACAAAATGAAGCACGCGCAAGTGCACGTTGTCTGAAAGGTACGCGTAAATTCTACGATGACCCAAGGATTGGTCAGTGCAGATAGATCAGAGGTTCTCAAACCTCTGAAGACCTCTGAAGATCAGAGCTTCTCAAACATTTGAAGACCTCTGAAGATCACAGGTGCTCAAACCAGAGGTTCTCAAACCTCTGAAGACCTATGAAGTTTAGAGGTTCTCAAACCTCTGAAGACCTATGAAGAACTTCCATTCAAAACACGGAAGGCCAACCCCCTTCCCCCCCTCCTCTAGCTACTAACTAGTACATACTTTTTACACAGGTGAAATATGCGGAGCAGATTCGTATTCGATATATATTTAATTTTATTTATAACATTTATTTTCAGTTCGAACAAAACTTATCCGACAAAATTAAAACTTCTATTGCGACGCTAAAATTTTAAGAAATGTATGTTTAAAAAATACAATCTAACTGGCTTATGTGAACTATATTATTATTAAAATTCTTATTATCATTTACCTATTATAATTTTTATTTTTTTAATTATTATAATTTTGAATATCTCGTTATTCTCGACAATATTTTAAAGAGCTATCATTATATAAATATAGGCAAATGGGTAAGTGTCAAAAATGCCTTGTATATGGACACACATTAGTAAAATGTCCTTAAATGTATCTATCCTTACCTGAATTTGATGAATTAAATGGAATTTAATGTAGTAATCCTCAAAAAAGGGTTACTTAGATACCAGAAATGGAAACGAACATTAGAGAAGACCTTCGACTCCGACTGAAGTGAAAAAGCTACGTTTATCCTCTTTCTCGTGCCAACGCTTTTATGGAGGCAAAAGGTGACCCCGCCTAACGATGTGAACCTTCTTGGACGAGTCACTATTGTTTTTGCTATACAGACTGGGCGTATGACAGGCACGTGAGGATGACTGTAAGTGTGTGTGTGTGTGTGTGTGCGTGCGTGTGTGGGGGGCGGGGGCACTTTCATGTGGGTGTGTGACACATTTAGGTGTAAATGTATGTGTGTGTGGAATGTGTGTGGGTGTGTGACACCGGCGTGTTGGTTTTTTCTGTCGTGACCATGCGTGCTAGCTTTTGTTAAACTAAGTCTTCTACGCGTGTTCGACAATAAGAAATGAACTTAATTAACCATCATGCCCCCCCCCCCCACACACACACACATCAGCTGTCTAATATCTAAACTAAACATAGTTTACTCATGATAATTGCACACAGATCTGTGCGTACTCGACTGTTTATGAATATGTCGCTTTGCGCAATTTTCCGTGATCGCTATTGTCGGTTTGTGCAGTTTTGTTGAGAAAAGTTATGTTTGTGTGGAGTTTTACTTGCGTGATTATCATCTGCATGTTTGTCATTTGCGCATTTTTCTAATCGACTATTCCTTATTATGCATTGAAAAAGAAACGAAAAAATCGCTAATTTCCCCTAAATATACCTTTTTTTCTGCGGAGTTTTCTTGCGTGATTATCATCAACGTGTTTATCATTTGCGGATTTTCTGCCCGAGTTTTCTTTATATATGCATTAAATATATTATTTTTTTAAATCGCTATATTTTCCCTATTTGTATTTTTTTAAATTTAATTTCTGGCAAAAAAATATTTTAAAAAAAAAAAACGTTTACATATATACACATTTTCTTCGAACAGACGCAGAATTAATACGTGCAGCCCCTTCAATGGGTGTAGGGTGAGGGTTTTGGATTAGGAGGTCCGCCCTGGACCACTTGCAAATAGTTTAGGCAAATGAAGGGCTGCGAGTGATTGCCTGAGAACCACATCAAAGCCCTACAAATGGTTTTTGATGTTGACCAAAAAAAAAAAACGAGATTAGGGAATTTTTCGGTTTTTTTTTTTGTAGTTTTTTTTAAAAAAATATCTTTCATATGAAAACAAATTACAAAATGGATAAATAAAATGAGTTGATATAAAAAAAATTTAGAACAATAATTATCATACATTATATGGTGACGTCAAGTGGGGGGGTCAACTTATGACAATCGGTGTGATATCGTATGCAAGAAAACATTTTTTCGCATAAAAAAACAAAAATTAAAATAAAGAAAAGAAAAACGACTGGCGCTTAGAATAAAATACAATGCCGCATGGTCATTGCTGGATGACATGTACATGCTGGCGTGTATGTGAGGTGTGTATATGTTGGTGTGTTATGAGTGGCGTGTATATGTTGGCGTGTTATGAGTGGCGTGCATATGTTGGCGTGTTATGAGTGGCGTGTATATGTTGGCGTGTTATGAGTGGCGTGTATATGTTGGCGTGTTATGAGTGGCGTGTATATGTTGGCGTGTTATGAGTGGCGTGTATATGTTGGCGTGTTATGAGTGGCGTGTATATGTTGGCGTGTTATGAGTGGCGTGTATATGTTGGCGTGTATGAGTGGCGTGTATATGTTGGCGTGTATCTGCAGGGGAGATAAAAAGTTAATCATTAACACGTATTAGCTTTTAGTACTGGTTATCAGCCTTTAAATTTAACGACATTTTAAAAAAAAAAATATTAATGTTTCTTTTGTACCGGTAGGTTAATCATTAGAAAATATCGGGGTTAATGAGTAAATTTGTAAAGATTAATCATCAAAACAGTGTCATAGCTGTCAGAAAGTAAATTAAAACAGTTTCATAGCTATCAGATCATAAATTAAAACAGTTTCATAGCTGTCAGATGATAAATTAAAACAGTTTATTAGCTGTCAGATCATAAATTAAAACAGTTTCATAGCTGTCAGATCATAAATTAAAAAAGTTTCATAGCTGTCAGATGATAAATTAAAATAGTTTCATAGCTGTCAGATCATAAATTAAAGCAGTGTCATAGAAGATCAGATCAGAAATTAAAACAGTGTCATAGAAGATCAGATCAGAAATTAAAACAGTTTATTAGCTGTCAGATCATAAATTAAAACAGTTTCATAGCTGTCAGATCATAAATTAAAAAAGTTTCATAGCTGTCAGATGATAAATTAAAACAGTTTCATAGCTGTCAGATCATAAATTAAAGCAGTGTCATAGAAGATCAGATCAGAAATTAAAACAGTGTCATAAATTTTAAAAAACCAAATTGAAGTGAAATTTAAAATTATTTGAACTTAGCGGTCAAACTTAGCGGACATTTGACTTTTCCTCCGATTTCACCTAAACCTCGCCACCATCTCACCACCTTACCGTGAGACCTCACGTGCCTTCTCCACCCCATTCACAGGCTTAGCCTCTCAAACAATGTTCCCACTTGTCCATACACCAAGAGTCTCAGATAGTCCCAACAACAACCTCTCGGGACCCAGACAGCTCAGCCAGACGCCGAACCGAAACCGAACCAAAAAACGAAAACCGAAATTTTTCAGCCATGCAAACATATGCCCCTGTACTTTACCAGCTCCAGCCTTACCCAACTCCCCCACCCCTCCTTCTTTCCCTCTTGACTCTCTCCAGAACATAATTAACAACTATTTAAAAACTCTAAATCAGTGGTTCTCAACTTTTTTAATGACCCTTTAATACTGTTCTTCATGTTGTGGCGACCCCCAACCACAAAACTATTTTCTTTAGTACTTCATACTTGTATAGTATATGTGTTTTCCGATGGTCTTAGGCGACCCTTGGTAAAGGGTCGTTCGACCCCCGAAGGCGTAGCGACCCACGGGTTGAGAACCGCTGCTCTAAATGATGTATAAATATCGATCTCATTTCAATCTAGTCTAATTTTCCTGGTAATTAAAAGCAAACAAGTATTTAAAAACAAATAACAACATCTAACACGGGGTTGTAAAATTCCCACAATGTTGGTTCCCAACATTAAAATAAATTGCAAGTACTTCTGAGAAGTAAATACATATGTATGTATCCCATTAAATAACTACCACAAATCTTTTGGCTTTTAGTTATTATTATGGTCGTTAAATAGTAGATCGAATCATTATCGAAAGATAATGATAATGCATACAGCATTTGATTGTGTCTCTCCCTAAAATCGAATGTAGCGCAGACATAGATATTTTACTTGACATGGATATTTCCTTTGACATGGCTATATTGCTTGACATGGATATTTCACTGGGTAAATTCGAATAGATCATACCGCGATTTTTTACCATGGCCGCCAACTTGATCGCTGTGAACCGTAAAATTAAGAATAAAACGTTAAAAACAATGAAAATGTTTCCTGAATGTATCCCTAAACCTAACCTGAACCCTAAATCTATCCCTAAACCTAACCTGAACCCTAAATCTATCCTTAAACCTAACCTGAACCCTAAATCTATCCCTAAACCTAACCTGAACCCTAAATCTATCCCTAAACCTAACCTGAACCCTAAATCTATCCCTAAACCTAACCTAAACCCTAAATCTATCCCTAAACCTAACCTGAACCCTAAATCTATCCCTAAACCTAACCTGAACCCTAAATCTAGCCCTAAACTTAACCTAATGAAATGAGGTACGATCTATATGAATTAGCCTTTCACTGGATACGGCTATTTTACTTGACATGGATACCATCCTTAATACGGCTATTTTACTTGACATGGATACCATCCTTAATACGGATATTTTACTTGACACGGATATTTCACTTGACGTGGATATTTTACCTACCGCGCTTGACGCTCACTAACATACGGCTGATACGTGCGAGCCTACAGACAACACAGATATCACCACGTGTTGGGTTCCTGTTCATATGTGAAGAAATCATACGAGCACACGCTAAAGCAGCCCCGGCGATGATGTGCTGTCGGTAACGTACAGTGTTGCCACAGGTCTGTCAGTGGCAAATTAACCTTTTTACAATTATTTCCGGCGTTAATTCTTTGTCTGTTTTGTTTATCATTGTTGAGATTTTCATGACTCCCCGTGGCCAGATTTACAACTCATTGTGCGCTATAAACCTTACAGCTACCAGTTGGGCTTAACATTTCAAGAACAGATTTAAGATAATTATTATGTTAGTCGGGGGGAAAATCCACAGCCTTGAATAGCTTAAGGTAAAAAAAAAAAATTCTCAGGTGATCTCAAACCATGTGTTTGAAAGTTGTGGCTTACAATGGTAGAGATTGCGATTTGCCCGACGCTATAAGCGATGTCTCTTCTTCGTCTTCTATATTTTGAGGACCCAGGATCAACGAATTGATCATTCTGGCTCCTATGTTCAGAGGGGTTCGCGATTTTAGTGTTCATGGTTTTGAAGGGGATACATTACTGGTTACTTCACGTACGCATATAGATGTTGAAATGGACCGATCCGCGGGACACTTAGATAAATTATGAGCGATTTCGAAGAGAGACTTGTTAATGTGACCTATCAGTGACTTAACAGCATATACATATTGTCTAGGCCATGGTTTGTTAACCTTTTATGAGTGAAGGGACTATTTTAGAAAACAAAATTACATCTGATTAAATATTTTGAGAACCTCTGTCATCATTTTCAAAAAAACCACATACGGCTCCCCCACCTCGCGTTTTCGATCATTGGTGTACGTCTAGGCTCGGCTGTTGAGATTAGTTTTAAAAATAAGATCTTCAACTAGTCACTTAAGCCACATGCGTCTCTCACAATTCGCGTTTTCGATCACTGGTGTACGTCTAGGATCAGCTGTTGAGATTAGTTTTAAAAATAAGATCTTCAACAAGCCACTTAACGCCTTCTGAGACTTGTCCATTTTTGCTACTCCGTCGACCTCAGAGTTTTACAGCTTTGCTATTTCAGTCACTGAATGCCACATTTTCCTACTAACTTTCTAGAATAGGCACGACGAGCTTAGTATGCAAGAGTTGTCATACGGCCTTTCTTAAATGAGTCCTAGTATTAAATGTTGAAAGGAAACAAAAAAAAAAGTCGTTGAAATAAGCCAAACGATTAGCTGGTAAATATCAGCCAATTAACACGCCGGTGAAAACAGACGTGAAATCCGCTAAATAACTAGCTGGTAAAAAATCAGCTCCATGACTCATGTTAAAATCGGACAAATGACTGGTGATCTGTTGGCTGTCAGTTTCCACTAACTAAGTAAAAAAAAAAAAAACCGCAAACATGAGTGGTATGGCCACGTGACCAGAAAAACAAGGGCTCGCCATAGAAATCATGCAGGGCACGACGAGAGGAGGAAGAAGAAGAGGAAGGCAGAGAAAAATATGGGAAGATAACATCAAAGAGTGGACGGGATTAAAAGTAGGCGATGCTATGCGTAGTGCAGAAGATACAGAGGAACGGAGGAGGATAGTTTTCATGTCATCTGTGGCACCCAAACGGTCCAAGGACTAAGGGACATGATTATGATGATGTAACGTGTAAGCCTGCAGATTTTTTGCCAGTGACGGATCCACATAAAAATTAAAAAACAAAAACCAAAAAAAAAAAAACTGGAAAAAACAAACAAACGAACTGGCAGGGTATTTTAGACACTGTTTTGAGTTGTTCGTCAAAATACTCGGTTCCCTGGTCGAGACCCGTTCATTTATATCTGGCAAACGATGTCTAGGTGCACTGTAACACAGCCGCACTCTCCACTGAAAGTCACGCACAGTAAATTCTACAGGAAGCAATACTCCTTAACACAATAGGGTTCATCTTAAGTTTTAAGTTTTGGTAATTGCAAGACATCGATATCACCAGTATCATACCACACCCCACTGTCTTGGGGGAATAGCATCATAGTAGGCAACGAAGACAGGGCGTGAAGTTACTTTCACTAGCCACATATATCTGGCTACTGTTTATCCACGCCTGGACTAACTGTGAACTCAAGGTAAAATCTCAACTCTTAATCAACTGCCGTGAACTCCCCGCGTAAATCACAACACGCTTGATTTATAATTATTTTTTTTTGTCATCCAATGACCATTTAGCCACAATAATACCCATTTAGCCATCATGATACCCATTTAGCCATCATGATACCCATTTAGCCATCATGATACCCATTTAGCCATCATGATACCCATTTAGCCATCATGATACCAATTTAGCCATCATGATACCCATTTAGCCATCATGATACCCATTTAGCCATCATGATACCCATTTAGCCATCATGATACCCATTTAGCCATCATGATACCCATTTAGCCATCATGATACCCATTTAGCCATCATGATACCCATTTAGCCATCATGATACCCATTTAGCCATCATGATACCCATTTAGCCATCATGATACCCATTTAGCCATCATGATACCCATTTAGCCATCATGATACCCATTTAGCCATCATGATACCCATTTAGCCATCATGATACCCATTTAGCCATCATGATACCCATTTAGCCATCATGATACCCATTTAGCCATCATGATACCCATTTAGCCATCTTGATACCCATTTAGCCATCATGATACCCATTTAGCCATCATGATACCCATTAAGACACAAAAATAGCCATTTAGCAACATAAACACCAGTTTAACCACAATGGTACCTATTTATCGATAATTAATAACCATTTAGCCACAATCATACCCCTTGTGCTCACAACACACAGTAACTATTGTATTTTAACATTGTCATGCCAGGCCGGAACCCAGGAAATTCTGTGCCCCGGGCAGGTGACTTCGGGCCCCTTTAGCGTTTCAAACATGTGCGTATATTTAAAAATATCGAAAAAGGGCGGGCCACTACCTATCTCGGTACCCTGACAAGTGCCATGTTTCACCCCCCCCCCCCACCCCATTTTTTTTTAGGTTCGGGCCTGGTCAAGAGTATGAGACTCACTGTTATTAATGGCAACTGTGATCATGTTATCCATGCATAATAAACGTCTCATATGGACTAAACACATTACAGTTCCGGGTAGGGGTTCATTGTAAGGTTTAGGTAAATGCCCCTGGTTGCAAACATCTTTTTTGCATCCTTCGCTCTCTCATCATAATTTTTATGTACAGCGCGGTGAGCCTAGCCCTAGGCTGGGGTAACGCGATATAAAAGACAACAAATAGTAATAATAATAATAATCTGCTTCTGTTAGATTTATGAATTATTGATCCAGAGTCAATTCAGAAAATGGGAATTAATTCCCAACCCCTCCCCAGGGCCGGATTAAGCCATTTTAGTGCCCAAGGCACAAACCCACATGGGTGCCCCTTCTGCCCGGATCTTTCACTGACCGTGACCGCTGGTATGTTCAATATTATGCAAAGAAAACATTTGTTAACAAATATGTTTGTAGTTTGTACTATTATCACTTATATAAAACCTACAATAAAGTATTTCTGTATTAAAATTAATAGTTAACAAATTTTGAAATAATAATAGAAAAAAATACTTTTTTTTTATTAGATGAAAAAATCAAAAAGATATTGTCATTTACATTTTAAAGTTTTTTCTAGATTTACATCTAGCAAAGTCTTTGAGGGTATCGTCAAAGTTAATTTTGCGCAACACATCTGCCTCGATCATAAGCAGAGATAAGGAATCGAGCCTTTCTTGTTTCATTGTTGATCTATTTGGATTTTTTGTACGTTTCAACTGAGAAAAAGAGCTCTCGGTTGAACAGTTAGTAACCATTAATTTTAAAAATATGCGCAAGGCTATTTCAACATTTTGAAAGGCACACTCGATGTTGTCTCTAACTATTACTTTAGATAATTCTCCATGATTGAACGTGTTGTTTTCCGATTTTGATGCAGGAAACTTGTGGCGAATATATGAATGAAACTGTTGTAGTTCAGTATATAAATTATTGTTCCGATCTTTAGGACAAGCATTTATTAGTTCGTCACAACACTAAGACGTTTGTGATAGTGATTCATCGACAAAACAAGAAAATCGAACTGCTACATCATTATATACTTGTCCTCGTCTACTCATTTCTGTCTCAAGTTTGTCAACAATGGCGTAGAATGTAGATATACGAAATTTTTCTATGGCATTCAGAGATACCTCAGGGGCACCACCATTAATGACCACTGTCGTTCGTTTACGATTACGGGTCAAAGTTGACTTATAATCTACACCTGGTGTTATTATTTTTGCAGCTTCTTCAAATCTTTCAAATTCATTCCTAGATTTATGCAAGTGATCTGCTAGTGAAGAATACAAATCAGCACACGTTTTCAAGTTCACATGCTCATTTTGTAGAGCTTGACTAACCCTGTGAAAATGCTGTAATACCTCTTCCCAAAAAACAAGCATGAAAGCAAATTCTAATTCTTGCATCTTCTTTGCAATGTTTTCTGCTTGTCTTCTTGTGTCTCCTTTCTGTGACTGATCTTCTTGTATACATTCTAATGCTTTTAAAATCTTAGGATGAGACTTTAAGATAGCTTCAGTTGCAACAGCATGTGCTTCCCATCTGGTATCGGAAAGAGACTTTACCAGCCTTTCATTTACAAGGCATCTTATCAGAATCTTCCATCTGTTGGTTGAAGCTGAGAAAAAAGTATAGATCAGTTGCACTGTATTGAAGAAGTTTACTGCCTCTAAACAGGAGTCAACGACACTTCTGCCTACAAGATTTAGTGAATGGGCAGCACAGGGTATGTATATAGCAAACTCATTTTCCTCTAGAATATTTTTGTGCATGCCCTTGTAGCACCCGGACATATTAGCTGCATTATTGTAGGATTGACCTCTGCATTTCGAAAAATCAATTTTGCAAACTTCACGTAAGTACTGCAGCACTTGCTTAGCCATATCTTCACCGGTGTGATTTTGCAGCTCCAAGAAAGTCAAAAAGCGTTCAATGGGCTCTCCATCTGCTACATATCGAAGAACAACGTTTAACTGAGTCTATATGTGAAATATCGGGTGTTGAGTCTACTCACAAGCTGAAATAACCGGAAGCCTTTACTTCATCTACAATTACTTCACTGACTTTTTTGGAAATAATTGCAATCAGCTCTTCACATATAGTTTTGGATAAATAAGAAGGATTTCCCTTTCTAGAATTTCCATATTTCGCAATGTGTGATGCTAAAAATGGATCAAACTGACTGACAAACTCCAGCAACCCTTTATAATTTCCATTTTGTACAGATCCAAATTTTTCATTTTCCCTCCAAAAAGCCAGACCGCTCAGCTATAGTGTAAATAACCGCTACTGCTCGCCTCAAAACATGTTCCCAGTAACTATACTCTTCATTTATTTGCTCTTCTAGCTTTTGTAGTAGACCGGAGCCTTGTCGACGACTCAGGTATATTCACATGCAGTCTTTATGAGTAGCACTTTGTTCGTGATTATAAACATAAATGTTATTTTTCCAGTCACTGAACCCATTTTTATCAGTTTCTATGTCTAAAGCTAAGGGGTTCCCGGTCGAATTAATTAATTAATGTTATTAATTTAATATTATTTGTTGAAAATATAAAAATGGTTTAAATTTTTTTATAAAATTCCCAAACATTTTTAAAATTCGAATACGACCGCATTATTTATTTACAAGTCGAGTGAGTCCGCATGGTCCGCATTTTACTCATAACCATTTCCCATGACTTTTTAAAATTTGTTTATTCGCTTAATTTTTAAGCATTCAAGATTGTACCAAACTTGAATGTGAATTTGTATTATAATGTATTTCTTCATTTTCATAGCACTTGTCAATTTTCAGTTGTTTCTGGACTTAAATTTGTTCCAAAAAAAATTTCTTGAGGATTTGTGGTGCCCCCAAACGCTTGGTGCCCAAGGCACGTGCCTTGTTTGCCTAGAGGTTAATCCGGCCCTGCCCCTCCCCCACACACAGTGCTAGATTTACCATTGTGCGGTTCATGCATTTGCACCATGCTTAAACTAAGTTTTTTAAAATAGTTGAACTATCTTACAAGCACCCTTGAGGTCAACATTTTGCCGGGACCGATTTGCACATTTCCCTCTTCTGAGCATCGAGTCGGAAATCTTGACTAATTTTTTTTTACTTTCAAGACATCTTTGATTCCTTCTACTTTATAACTTCTATAAAAAGCTATTAAAATGTATGAACTTTCACTAGCAAACAATTCATATACAACTGCATTATCCTGTCAAAGTGGTACTTTGTTACATTGAATTTTTAACTGTGTACGGCTATAAGGTGTGATTTTGCATTTTTCTCGTTTGCAAAAGACCTCCAATATGTTTATCCGGCTCTGCCCACGCCTCCCCTCCACCTCAGTGTTGCATCATATCCTTCATTCGCCAAGGACATATTACAAGAGGCACTCGTGTAGTAAATATAATCCACCCCCACTCCCCCCCCCCCCGCCGTGCCCCGCTGTTTCCCACTAGGGTCTATCTTCAGTATGTCTCGCCCCGTGTCATCATAAAACGAAAGGAGGGCGTCGTTGACTTGTCGGAGAACGCAGTGCCGTGCAACTGTTAAATTCTAAGATACAATCTCAACGGCTGTGTTCCCTTTACGCCGCTGTGCTCTCTTACGCCTCTGTGTTCTCTTTAGGACGCTGTATCCATCCGATGCATTCGTGCAGGTTAGTAAAAAGCTGTGTTAAGTGTCAAGCTGTGTTGTTAAAGTGACAAGCTGTGCTGTTTAGGTGATCAGTTTGTTTACGCGGCAAGCTGTGTTGTTTAGGTGATCAGTTTGTTTACGTGACAAGCTGTGTTGTTTAGGTGATCAGTTTGTTTACGTGATAAGCTGTGTTGTTTAGGTGATCAGTTTGTTTACGCGACAAGCTGTGTTGTTTAGGTGATCAGTTTGTTTACGTGACAAGCTGTGTTGTTTAGGTGATCAGTTTGTTTACGCGACAAGCTGTGTTGTTTAGGTGATCAGTTTGTTTACGCGACAAGCTGTGTTGTTTAGGTGATCAGTTTGTTTACGTGACAAGCTGTGTTATTTAGGTGATCAGTTTGTTTACGTGACAAGCTGTGTTGTTTAGGTGATCAGTTTGTTTACGTGACAAGCTGTGCTGTTTAGGTGATCAGTTTGTTTACGTGACAAGCTGTGTTGTTTGGGTGATCAGTTTGTTTACGCGACAAGCTGTGTTGTTTAGGTGATCAGTTTGTTTACGCGACAAGCTGTGATGTTTAGGTGATCAGTTTGTTTACGCTACAAGCTGTGCTGTTTAGGTGATCAGTTTGTTTACGCTACAAGCTGTGCTGTCTAGGTGATCAGTTTGTTTACGCGACAAGCTGTGCTGTTTAGGTGATCAGTTTGTTTACGCGACAAGCTGTGCTGTTTAGGTGATCAGTTTGTTTACGTGACAAGCTGTGTTGTTTAAGTAACAAGCTGCGTTGATTAAGTAACAAGTTGCATTGTTTAGGTGACAAGATGCGTTGTTTACGTGACAAGCTGTGTTGCCTAAGTGACAAGTATGCAAATAATGTATGTAAATCATTACAATGGTAAAATTAAGTCTTTTGTTTAGTCGTTATAGCTGCAGCCTCACGATCGGTTATAACTTCTACCAGGCAGTTATAATAAATTAAGCTGTGTTAGAAATTATGTTATACTTGTTTGATTATATATTATGACATGAATGTTCTCATTCCAGCGACCGTATCTATTTTTCTTTCGGGGGGGGGGGGGGGGGGGATTGTGTAATTGAAAGTGTAATGATACATTAGCCGGCTATCAGAAGCCGTTCAATGATTATTGTACTATTAATCGGCTGAGCACCTCTTTCTCTCTCTCTCTCTGATAGAAACTTTTTAAAAATTTGATCCGTCATTCCCGATATAAACATTTATAGAAACACACTTAATAAGTTATACATTTTGAACATGTCAATTTTAAGTTGATTGAAAAAAAAGTGCAGTTCTAATGTAACAAAAGAATTTATTTTACGTGATTGTATGCTGATGTGTTAATAAAAAATGTTTAAATCTTCCTGTGAGAGACAGAGGGCCGAGAGGAAGATAGAGAAGAGAATTTAAATGGGATCAGATGTAGAGAAAGATTTTGGGAGAGAGGAGAAGAAGAGGTAGAAAGGAGGAGACGTGGGAGATGGAAAAGGAGGACTGGAAGAGAAATGAGAGATTGGGGCGAGCGAATTGGAAGAGGGGAGAGAGCGTGGTAATGGCAGAGATGAGATAGGGAGAGATACCATGGGGAGAGCGAGAAAAACAATATAGTGGATATGAATACTAAGGAGAGAGTGAGTGGAGAAGGAACGAGACGAGAGAGAGAGAGAGGAGAATGTTTAGAGAATGTGGATGAGTGTATGGTAGACTCGAAGTGGCCCGAAAATGACTACTAAGGAAACGAGGTTAGTCAACTAGGTCAAGGGCGTAAAAATGGAACTTGTGCAAGGCAATGTAACTTAGATACGAATATAAGGAGATATAAAGGGCATATGAACAGTACATTGTCGCTAATAACAGAATTTGGAATTAATTAATCTGCATATCGATATTAAACGTTCACATAAATGCTACAAAATAAAACTATCTTCTATTTTCAGAATCAGTTATGCATGAAGATATATATAATATGTTGTGGCCTGTGTAGCTTCAGATGACATAAGCAGGATTGATTTTTGTTGACTAATGCAAGAACTCGAGTGTATGGTAAAATCTGACCTACACACATGCAGACGGTGACGTGTTTAATCTCAGAAGAGCCATCGCTCGACAGCCCTCTTGTAAGAGTGCGATCGAATTTCAGTTATTTTTATTTTTCAAATTTTTGCTGACATAACTTACAACGGAACACCGTATTTCTACAACCTACAGCGGGACACAAGATTCTAAGAACCTACAGCGGCACACTGGATTTTGAAAACCTACACCGGCACACCGGATTTTGAAAACCTACAACTCCACACCGGATTTTGAAATCCTACAACTCCACACCGTATTTTGAAAACCTACAACGGCACAGCGTATTATGATATTACTTGACATGCACCTTCTGAGAAGTGTTGAGGTTTCGCTCCTTTAATTCCTGGCTAATGCTTCGGCAACTGGCTCCACCTGTTAGGCCGTGACATACATTATTTTTACCCATATATGACTCGCCTACAGTCCTGGCCTCCCCAACTACACGTTTGAGACACGATTTCATAAGGTTTTGTTGGACTACGTGGAGTAGGATCCCGTGCGTCTGTGAAATGAAAACACTTAAGACCATGAATGTTTGACTTTTTCCAATTTTCTTTTCACGGAATGACCTCTGAGACGCCGTTACCCAGAAACATGAGAAAACTGTGTTGGGCAGGTCCTCTGTTTATCGGAATGGGCGTGTCGTCTCACATCGTGGGCGTGGTCACTCCCAGCTGGGGACGGATTTACCTCAACGTTTACATGACTTTGTGGGAGATCTGTTCAAGCGGAAGGTGCATGTATTACCCGTCAAAGCCAGGTGGGTGGTTTAGCTCAATGGAGATGGATGGTTGCTCAAAATCGGGGGGTTCTTAATTTGTTGGCAGCCCTGCACCTCGTCTTGATTTCAAAACATTACTTGCATCCCAAATCTTGATCTCAGACCAGCGCCATGATAAAAATTGTTAATAAAATAATTTTTCAAAAGCAAATATGTCTGATATATTTCTGGGTTTACCTGCACCCCCTTACACTGTCGCCCTTACAGCCTTTTTAAGAACCTCTGGCTTAAATTGATCCGAGAGAGAAGGAAAGAGATAGAAAGAGAGAGACAGAATGAGAGAATGAGAGAGAGAGAGAACCATAAATAAATTAGTGCAAAATTAAATGTACCCCTTCGACTAAATTTCTGTCGAACAAATGTATTTTGAAAACAAATTCTGGTCACCGAAATATGCATATAGCAAACAAGATAATGGCATAGCAACCAGACAAAGCAGGAAGACAGTACTTTACAAAGTGACCAATTATAAAAAGCAAAACACATTTTTGGTTATGAAAAAAAAAAGGGACTTATGCTGTTCTTGTATTAAGTTTTTTTTTTTTGGACTCACAATACGATTTTACTACCACATTCATCAACATAAAAAAATGACGCAGCAATAACTGTCAAAAGAATTGAAACACTCTGAAATCTTGAATCCCATACATTTCAGGTTTCGTGATCGCCTGCGAGCTGTTCGCCATGTTGGGTGTTCTGGTCGGCCTCGCAGCCGTGTTCTCGTCCTTCCTGCACGTCCTCCTACCAAGGACGGCACGAGAGGGCGTCCCGTGGCTGACCTCCAAGTTTATTTATCTGACCTGCAGTTTATCATGTAAGATGGCATCAAAACACAAGCGCACATTTTTTAATGCATTATTTTAGTGTTGATCTTCGTGGCGTAATGATAAAGGAGTTACCCCTTTGTACACCGTAAGTAACAACCAACTCAACTTTTCCCATAGCTCAGCTCTTACCACTGATCCCTGGCTCTTCAACTCCAATCTTCATTGGAAGGTTGGATAAACTTGTTAGCCTTTCTAACCGCATATAAATGAC
Organism: Omphiscola glabra; assembly: GCA_964017045.1. Taxonomy (NCBI): domain Eukaryota; kingdom Metazoa; phylum Mollusca; class Gastropoda; family Lymnaeidae; genus Omphiscola; species Omphiscola glabra. The sequence continues at coordinate 16,623,311 of OZ024810.1, forward strand.
CAAAAGGCATTATGTATAATTAGCTGTGTATATTGGTTACATAATGTTCGTTGTTCGCATGCCAAGATAACCAAGGCTATATTCGATTTGAGAAGTAGTACTGACTTTGCGCTGGACTTTGTTTTACAGTCAAGGAGAATTGCTCTATTCATCAGCCTTTCTCTCTTCGTCCTTTTTCACTGTGTCAAATGGCAAGACTTTGTTTAAGCCGAATTGGAGATGGGCCAGGATGAAGCTGATGACCGATGACAAGACTTGGTCAAGACGACCGGAAGTTGGTCAAGATGAAGTTGTTGACCGATGACAAGACTTGGTCAAGACGATTGGGAGATGGGACTGGATGAAGTTGTTGACCGATGACAAGTCTTGGTCAAAACGACTGGGAGATTTGATAGGATTTAATGGAAGACCATCGGTATTTTCTTTATGTGTTCCCCTTCGCAGTTTTTATTGTGTCAGTGCCATACTATCTACGGGACTGCTTTGCCGGGTTTGATTTCAGAATCGGCTTTTTCTATGTTGTATTGCCTTATAAGGTTAACGGGCCCCTCAGTATGTGCCTTTTCTAAGTTTAATTGCCTTATAAGGTTAACGTGTGTCTCAGAATGTGCCTTTTCTAAATTTAATTGCCTTATAAGGTTAACGAGTACCATCGACCCGGTGTTATCAGCTGCTATATTTATAAATTAAAACAGACAGTAATGATGATACATTTTGCGATTAGATCTCAATCATTAATGATATTTCACGAATCATTAAATTTAAAAAAAAAACTGTCTTTGAATACAGCTGCTTCTGTCAATAGTTTAATTTATTATTAACTTCAGAAATCGCCTAAATCGACATTAAATAGAACTTGATAGTGAATTAAAGGATAACATCCCCATGTACTTAACAAAGAGAAAGGGCGCTAACATAATTTTTTTCTTTACCTTTCTGGCCGGTCAGCACTTAACATATATATTGAGGGGGTGGCAATTTCATATTTCGCCAAGGGTGCCGCTTTTCCTAGGCTCGGATTTGACAACATATCACAACCGTTTTCTTTTTTTTTTAAATATAAATTTTAGACCACAAAAAATGTTTTAACAACACACACGCCATGAGAAGTGATGATATGTGACGCTCTGTTTAACAGCAACGGCTTTTGTGCTAAGCACGGCTAAAATGTTACAGTAATGTTAACGCCTGGCAATCGTGTTAGTTCCTATCCGGGGGGATTAGTAAACGTTGTATTATACAGTTTGATACCTTATATTAAATGTGTATCCTAAAGTCTCAAGAAAGTTCAAATGTTTGATGTGTTTCAGGTTTGTTTATCGTGATGTGTGGCGCCACCTGGTACATCTCCACCAGTGAAGATTTTAACCCGGTTCCCAACGAGGACCACCACTACGTCCCTGGCTACTCACAGGTTCTAAGTGCGTTAGGTGCGCCCCTCATCTTCGCGGGCGTGGTATGCATGCTGTTGGCGCCCAGACAGCCATCGCACGTCCGATTGTATTGACGTCACGTTTTTGACGTGTACCTCTACAAGGACACTATTTCCAAGATCTTGGATGCATGAAGTTAATTAAATCATGGTTAAAGAGAACTAATTATGTCATGGGTACACACTATTTGGTGAGATTTTGGATATACACAATTGATGAGATCATGGATAACCAACGTTAACGAAACAATGGATTTACACCTTTGCTGACTATGAAAAAGCATAAATTATCAAACAATGGAAAAACACAATTCATTTGACACAGAAATGTTTGTTTATCCGACATGGCTTTTTTTTCTATAAAACCCATATTTAAATATATATATATATATACCATTAAAGGGTATGAAACCTAAAAATATATATTTGAAAAATATTACACAAAAAAAAGGATTTCATTCTTCTACTTCAGACGCAAAATTCATAACATAGTAGAGGCGACCTGGAATATTTGTGAGAGAATTGTTACGTAAAAGACAATAGATCAGAGGTGTTGGCTGAACGCCTTCCTTAAAAACAATTTTTTAAAAATATAAATATAAATAATAATTGATTAAAAGAGACATTCATTAGCGCTAATGTTTTGACGAGTTCAAATACAGCAGAATACAGATTATTTTTAAATTATTTGGGACATTTTTTGTTGTTTTGTTTTTTAATAACATAAGGCTACTTATAAATTATACTAAAAATTATTAGTTATATATATTTCATCATTGGGATATATATGCTTCAAAATTAAAATAATATATAATTCTTATAAGACTGAAAACTATAGTAAACATAGATGCCTGATCAAAAGGTATAATTCTGGTGTTTTTTTTTTTTCTTTATTTTTTTTCCGAAATTAAGATCATCTTAAGGCCGGCAATGTACAGAGCCTGTGTGTGTTTTTTTTTTTAAATTATCTTTTAAAATCAAATAAGTCCACTTTATTAAGTCCAATGGAGATTATTAAATGTTTGTTCAGAAATGATTCAATACGCTGTTGCGTAAAGTTATGATTTTGACAAATTATTCGGTGTCTTAAGATTTGGCTCATAGATTAAACAAAGCGTAACAACGGGCCGAGGGAACAGAAAAATAGTGTTAAAAGAAAACGCTACAATCGCTAGTGATCCTACCAATATTCGATTTCATTGTATTACAACATTTCTCTTTCTCTAAAAATGTAATTTCGAACATAGAATAAAAATTTAATTTTCAGCACAGCAAGGGAAAAAGGTACATTTCTTAAAATAACAAATATTAATCTAGACACATCATCATCATCATGTCTCGTAGTCTTTCGACCGTCGGGGCGCCACAGATGACATGCAAACTATTCTTCTCCATTCCTCTTATCGGTCTCCTGCCCTATGCATAGCATCGCCTAGTTGTAATCCCGTCCATTCTTTGATGTTTTCTTCCCTTTTTTTTCGCTGTCTTCCTCTTCTTCTTCCTCCTCTAGTAGTGCCCTGCAAGATTTATTGGCGAGTCCTTGTTTTAATTATATAATGTCTCGTATATGTTAGGAAATATGTCAACTTATCTCTCTCTCTCTCTCTCTTTTACCCTTAGTAAGAAACGTTGCACAGTATAAATCAGAACGACCTTGTAAAGAAATTCCAGAAATAGGGCTTGTCATTTCTCAGACCGGAAAACGTCATAGCGCACTACGTAATGTTACTATTTTTAGAACTGCGGACAAATAAATCTGAAAACACGGTATACAACGAAGATTTTGTTCTACAACTGGTACCCAACACTAAACAAAAATTGAAATTGGAATGATAATCAAAATGTTAGTTCACAAACTTTTTTGGCTTTCTTTTAGCTTTCTACTTCTTTTAGCTTTCTACTAGATTCCCATCTAAAAAGAAATCATTAAAATAAAAATGAATGCAAATGGGCGGGGCAGATTGTGTATTATTCTGAAAATAAAAAGATAAGAAACTGTCGGCAATTTAATAACTATAGGCTAAGATTTTTTTTTAACTATGTAATTTAGGAAACTGTGTTACACAACTAGCAAATTTGAAGAAAACACAAATAACACAATAATAATCGATGAAAAGTGCCTTAATTGTAAGAACACGTTAAATTCTTAATTTTTGTTTTTAAAATATCAATTTTTGTAAGTGTTCGTGCTATATGTTAAAAGATACCCAAGATTTCATACACCCTTTCACCCAGGAATCTACACAAATACTATTGATGGACTTTGGGTGCAGGTCAAGCGTAAATTGGCCTGTTTCCAAACTACAAACCCACCCACACCCCAACACAGAGAGAGTAAGAAAGAGAGAGAGACACACACACAACTTGAACGTGTTTCCGAAAGTTGTTAAGTGACTTTTATCACATTTGACCATTTACTAATGGTAAAACATTATTAAACTGACATTCGATTTAGGCCTACTACTACTACTACTAGTGTTATGAATTAGGCCTACTAACTACTAGTGTTATGCATTAGGCCTACTAACTACTAGTGTTATGAATTAAGCCTACTTACTACTAGTGTTATGAATTAGGCCTACTAACTACTAGTGTTATGAATTAGGCCTACTAACTACTAGTGTTATGAATTAGGCCTACTAACTACTAGTGTTATGAATTAGGCCTACTAACTACTAGTGTTATGAATTAGGCCTACTAACTACTAGTGTTATGAATTAGGCCTACTAACTACTAGTGTTATGAATTAGGCCTACTAACTACTAGTGTTATGAATTAGGCCTACTAACTACTAGTGTTATGAATTAGGCCTACTAACTACTAGTGTTATGAATTAGGCCTACTACTACTAGTGTTTTAAATTAGGCATACTTTCTAGTAACTAACTACTACTACTAGTGTTATGAATTTTGGACCTGCGTTCGGATGATCCCAATCCCTTAACACAACTAATTAGTGTGTTTCTCTCGATCTCTCTCAAAAAGTATTATGTCATTTTATTATTGAGATTGTGGATTTTTTAAAGTGGTGTAAATATTTCATTAAATATAGTTGAAAACAATGTTTTGATTTAGGTTAAGAGTCGCTTCGCTAACATAGCAGTACTGAACAGTGTTGGCATTTTGTCCGCATAATTACCCGGATGATTACAGCAGTTCTATTTATAGATTTCCGCCATTAAATGACAAGCCCTATTGCGTCATCTGATGCCATTCTTAAGAACAAAGGGAAATCATTTTAACGTAATCAATTTATTTCCCAATCTAAAACGTTTGGAATGTCTTACAAATCTGGTAATTTTTTTTGGACACGAATAATACTTTAATTATTAAAACAAAATATACGAAATACATAAAAACATAAAGAGTTAATGGTGATACAGTTTCGTTACTAATACTACATGAGACTGGACTGTGCGATGAACTGTCCGTCTCTGGTCAGCCCTCTCGTCTGCTACACACACGCCAGGTTCCACAACACACCAGAAGTTCACTAGTGAATGGCCGCCGCTTCTCTCCAACTCTGGCCCTGATCACTCGGGCGGGGTCGAAGTTCCAGTCACGCTCTGTTACTATTACGTGTACACACAAACATGAGTGAGTCGTCTGCTGAATGCCTAAGCTAATTCTAGTGCGGTGCTTTCCGCCTTACACTTAGCCTCGTTCAATGCTACGTAGGAGTTAGGCTACGCTAACCCCCGACTGTCCTCAACTTCGAGTTATAAGTTATACTGGGCTATACAAAGATATAACTAAACAAGTGTAGCACTAAGATATAAGTAAACAAGTGTAGCACTAAGAAATCTCTAAACAAGTGTAGCACTAAGATATATCTAACCAAGTGTAGCACTGAGATATATCTTAACAAGTGTAGCACTAAGACATATTTAAACAGTTGTGGCACTAAATATGCATAAACATCTGTAGCACTAAGATATATCAAAACAGGAGTATCACTAAAATATATCTAAACAAATGTAGCACTAAGATATATCTTTTTTTAGAAGATGACAATCGTATTCACAAATACTGATTTCTTTTCTTGTATTTTAATTTTTTTTTTTTTTTCAAGTTTCTTTCATAAGATGCGACGACTGATTTAAACAAGTTTTTGTTTTTGCAAAACACTGGCCTCAATTTAAAATAGTATAATTTACAAAGATTTTAAAGCTCACAAATTCTTATATTAGCATTTGCGCTCCGCTTTGTTTCATGATCAAATTCATCAAAAAAAAAAGAAACCACGCACAAAATAGTGCGTTCATGCAACAATTTGATCGCGTGAACTGACGCTTAGACGATGATGTCACAAAAAGGGGAGCTTCTTGATTAGTAACGTATTACGATTGAGTATCTAGGCGGGATGGTTTTCAGCCAGGCATGCGACCTCTGGTTCGGAGCCGACGACCAAGCGTGACTTAAGAGAAGTGTGGTTGGATATCAGTGTCAAGCAGGCGCTGTTGGGCGTCAATCCTTGTATCAATTCTATGATGATACGTCCCTCCAGCTACATCGATGAGAGAAGTTCATGGCTGTCAGGATTGCCCTTTCGAGTACTTGGGGTATTTCCCGCTACAGACCGTATTATCTGGACATCGTCTTGTTTTGACCACCACCTGAACACCCAAAAATTTTTTTAAATTATGAATAAAATATTTTTAATATAAATATGCATCTATCCATTTCTTAAGTAGTCTTTGCCTTCTGAGGGCCCTGGTTGACAAGCCTGAAGTGCAAACTCTCTTAAAGGGCGTCCGACACTCCGTTGAATGGGTGGGGGAAGATATTAGGATGTTAATGTACCATCCCGGCCCCTGAGGGAGTCGGCTGCGGAGGCTTTAAACGCATCGTCCCCGGGTGACAGGACGTCCACGGGCGGTTGGGGCATTCATTTGTAAACCCGATTGAGCAGCAGTGGGGGGGGGGCGGTCTGGACTGGGGGATGACCCTGACGTGCCCCTGCACTGCCCGGTATCCCTGGTGCTTGGGCTGTGTGGAGGTGCGTCGGGAGGGCATTAAGAGCTACGCTCGACGGCCCGATGACGCCATTTTCCCAAATGTAATATTTCAGTATTATATGCGTAGCAATGAGCACACACAACAAAACTTTATTTTTAAGTCTTTCGCTGGTCTGTACTTACCGGCCACTTGCAGTTAGCGTACAGATTTTAAATTTTACTTATAAAAAGGAAACATATATCAATAACTGGGAGGGGGATATGTGGCTGGCAAAAGAAGTATTAAAAAGGAAGAAGATCAAAATTGTCACTGTTATCAATACTACTCGAGACATTTTAGGTACATTCAGTTACTAATTTAATTTCAAAAGTTCACAATATAATAAGGAAGCATACAAATTTATAAAATATAAATTCACAGACACTACGTTTGGCACTTTGAATCCTGGGATATTTCGTTCTTACGTCACCTAAATCATTCTATTCATGTACAACACTTAGAGAACCTTTAAAGTCTTTATCATGGCTGGCCTAAAGTCAAGATCCTCCACGTGACCATATCAGACACACTCATTGGCCAAATTGTATCCCTAAAATATTCCATATTCCTCGTTTCTCTGCGCGGTGGATCTAGAATATTAACTGTATTCAATTTCTTATTGTCTTACATCAGTGGTTCTTACATTCAAAATCTAGCACGTGTCACAAACACTTGTATTTGAAATGAGAAAACGATTTCGAGTGACATTGTGAGTTGAATACATTGCTTGCTATGCTGACGGGAATTTATTGCTTAAAATACAAGAAATTAATGTGCTTCACCAACGACGGAGTTGGCGCATCTACGTTATGGAAGACACCAAATTAATATCGTGTTAAAGGGACTAGCAGCTGTTCAATAATTATCCTTTCTGCTATCTACAATTTTGAAGTCAACGGAATGTAAGAGATAACACTAGATAATTCACATATTTGTCGCTGGAGATAGTGGATAATCTACTATGTGAGATTAAATGTTTTACTCTCGTCTTCATAACAAACTCCAAATGTAATACTAAAAAGAGCCTTTAAAACAGCGGTTCTCAAACAGTGGGTTGCACGAACATTTCCCAGGGGTCGCGTAAGACCTCCTGAAAACACATATGCTCTACAGTTATGAAGTAGTAACAAAACATTTTTGTGGTTGGGGGGGGGGGTGTCACCACAACATGAGGAACTACATTAAATTGTCGTGGCATTAGGAAGAATGAGAACCAGTCCTTTATACCAACAAGAAAAAAACAACAGCAAAAAAAAAACAAAAAACAAAAAAACACTACTTTGTAAATAAAAGATAAAAATTTGAAGGACTGCATTCAAGCTGCGTGAATGAAACAGTAAAACAAGGCATGTTGTAGCTTGAATCAAAATGCAGGAAAATTAGATGTGAACGTTTCAGCTTATAGTCTTTTTCAACGAAAAGGAGAAATAGACGTAGGACAAGAAACAGAGAACAGAAAAAAAATAAAATATGGTACATCAAGGTTAGAACAAGTGCACACAAGTAGAAGCAGTGAAGTATCAAAGCATACAAGATAATATCGGTAAAGATATCGAAATTAATATAGGACCATGCCTGCATAGCAAAAATAATAGTAACATAACTTATTGAATGTGTAACTATGTGTATCCCGGTAAACTCTAATTTTTTAAAGTGAAATTATATGTGGGTAGACACAGAAAGAAGTCATACGGGGTGCGCTCTTTTGAAGCTATTGCGCCTAAGTTGTAAAACAGTTTGCCTTAAGTTTAAAAACTCATTTAAGACTAATTTAAAGAATTGTTTTCTATAAATAGATTTTAGGTCATCAGGGCGCTGTGAGCATGCTAAAACAGCATGGACACAAGCGCTATACAAGAACTCAGTCATCATCATCATTTGATGAAACGATATTTTTTACTTTCGATATACTATTAATCATATTCACATTGCTCGTTTCCAAGGTTCTCAAAATTTCTTTAAAACGTATGAATCAGTGCATGACCGCATGGTTCTAATGGCCGAAGTTTTTTTTGTTTTCCTTTTGGGGGGGGGGGGAAGGGGGGGAGGACATTATTTGGGTGTTGCAGGGTGGGGTATTTGCCCCACTCCCCTTGATTTTCAGGTTTTATTTAAATTGCTATATACTGTGGCGCCTCCAGTAATAAACAACTTAACAAGCCGCCCAGGTTTTGGTTCCCCCCCCCTATAAAAACCCTGAAATGACGCCCCTTGGGCTGGGGGGGGGGGTGGTGTAATCAGAGGCCACAATTTAAAACGAGAAAAAATATAAATATTTAAAGAAACAAACAAAATCAGTGATTATGTTTTTAGGGTTTCATCGGTGCAAATTCAAAAACATGGGAATCCACGAACTCAGCCGTTATCGGCAAAGACAGAGCTGTTCAGTATCTTTCCAAGAAATAGCGTGAAACGTATTTGGTATAAATGGCCATGCTCGGCTGCAAACACACCTTACAGGCCACGTTACAGCTGCGAGATTTCCAACATCAGGTAAAATTGTCGAACTTCGTTTAAAGCCATTGTTCCACATTTTATATCAACATTATGCTGTCAGATTTAAAATAAAATTACATTACTGATAAGAATGTTATCGGTGGAGACAGTTTTAAAAATCATTTTTCACTTAGCCGTAGTTCTATGGGAAAAATCGCTTAAACTCTTTCTTTTTTTAAAAAAAATATTCACCTACTTGTTACGTAACCCGTAAAAAAAATGACGTGTGTGTCTTTAAAATACATGATTAAATTTTAAACGAAATATCAAATTTACATATAATATAAAAAAAAAATTTTTTAAAAAATAAATAAATATATCAATATATATATATATATATATATATATTGATATATTTATTTATTTTTTTTTAATTTTGTTTAATTATATATGTATATATGTATGTTTTGTTTTGTTTTTTTAAATTTTAAAATTCAAAAAATTCTATTTCATCTTGTGAAATTAATTATATTCTATATTTCTTAGACAATTAAACTGAAAAGAAGAGAAAAAAAAAAACAGTATTTTGGTAAAAGTTGTTTTTTTTTTTTTACTGATTAATATTTTAACAGGAATTTTTTTAATGTCATTACTGAACACACATTTAATTTACACAATTTTATTACATTTCTAATCATGTTAAATTTCGAAACATCTCCATTTGAAAATGAGCCAGTTTGTTGCTGATAAATGCGTCGATCTTCTAATGATTGGTAAAACCGGAAATGGAAAGAGTTCCCTTGGCAACGCCATTTTACGACGGGAAATCTTCATCACTTCCTCCGATACAGATTCTGTTACATCTAAAGTTGACTATGAGTTTGGTGAATTTGATGGCCGCATTCTCAAGGTTGTTGATGTGCCTGGAGTCGGAGAAACCCGTTTGAGCATCGAAGAATCAACTAATCTTGTTATGATGTCCATGGAATACGCCATTAAAACCAATCCAGAGGGATATCACGCATTTCTTCTTGTTGTCAAATACGGACAAAGATTTACAGCTGAAGAAAACGATACCATACAGTTCCTAAAGAAGTTTTTTGGAGAAGGCTTTGTCAAGACATTTTGCATCATACTAATGACAGGCGGAGATAATTTTGATAGAGACAGTAGAAAAAAACACGAACTTTACTTTCCCTGAATGGTGTGACAGGCAGACAGGGGAATTCCAAGAACTGTTAAAGGAATGCAGTCAAAGAATCATTTTGTTTGATAACGTAACTGAGAATGAAGATAAGAAAAATAGCCAAGTAGCTGAGCTCTTAAAAATGGTAGATAATTTAGCTTCAAGTGGTCAGAGATACACGAACACACATTTTGAAGAGGCCAAAACAGCTCGTGATAAACTCATGATAGAAGCAAAGGAACCCATGATACGAGATGAGACAATGAGAGAGACCAGCCTCATCTTAGACAAGCTCGGCAAAATAATTGATAATGAAGACCTACATGAAATGATGTTACATCTGGATGAGCTCTCTCTTAGAGCTCGAGATTTGTATGAGAGCACAAAGCAACAAGACAAAGGGACCGGGTCTCTTGGTGAGTTGTTAGGTACCGTTAAAAACATACAAAATCAAATTAGAAAAGAAAAAAGACGCGCGAAAACTAAAGTTGCACAGATTGAAAAACGTCGAAAACAAAATGAGATGAAAGAAAGACAGTACAAGAAGCAAATGCAAAGAATTAAGGAGGAGGCAGAAAAAAAAGCTAAAGAAGAACAGACTGCTTTGGAAATAGCAAGTAAACAAAATGAGGAAAAGAGAAAGAAAATGAAAGAGAAGTTAAATAGACAAAAAGAGGAACAAAAGAGGAAAGAAGAAGATTGGAAAAAAGAACAGGCTGAGGTAAGAAGAAAAGAAGAAGAAATTAAAGAGACGAGAAACCGTTATGAGGAAATGGAAAGACTGCACATTCGTGAAATGCAATTAATGAAGGAAGAGGCTGAAAAAAAAGTTGCAGAAGAAAAATTTGCATTGGAAAGAGAAAAAAAAGAAAATGAAGAAAAGAGAAAAGCATTTGAAGAGCAGTTTAGAAAACAACAAGAGGAGCAAAAAAGAAAAGAAGAAGAGTGGGGAAAAAGAACTGGAAGAGACGAAAAGAAAGCTAAAACAAGAACAAGAACAAGACGTTGAGAGGCGTCGACGTGAAATGAAACAATTAGTAAAGGAGTACAAAAACGTTAAATCGAAGAATGATGAAGGGTGGTTAAATTCACTTGGGCGAATTATTAAATCGTCAGCGGTAAGAATTGGGGAGTTCTTAGTGGACTCTGAAACAAGAGCTTTCATAACTGTTGTAGCAAACGCATTGTTTAAAAAATAGGACCTCCAATGTTTTGTTTTTTTTTTAAAGTTTATTTTGAGCTTACGTATATTATATATAGCAGCTAATATTAAAACATTTTACGCTTAAAATTAAGAAATAAATTTGATTTCGATCTGAAATCTTTTTAAAACATTTGACAATCATCATACAATTTATAATCATCAAACTGTTTTCATAATGAATGTTTAATTTGTACATGAATTTTTTTTTAAAAAGAGGTATATTTAAACTTTGAAAAATTACTATTTATTATTAAAGCTGTGTTAACTTATTTTTTTAAAGAAATGAAGGAGTGGATTGTGCTTATTAGCAATGAATTCTTACCCTTAATGCGTACAAACAATTTAGACTATTCCTGTGTGAGCGCGTTGTGGATAGCATACATCATTACATATTCTCCTTGTCGACAATCTTTCTAGAAATAACCATATAAAGAGAATTCTTTTATTTTAATGATTACACTTGCTTGTTTTAATTATTTCAAAACATTTTTTTGTTAATTGGGAGGGTCTCCTGTTCGAGGAAGCAGCACGTATCCATGAAACGACTTTAAAGTGCAGAAAGTAGAAGAAAAAACGAATACCCTGTTCTGTCTCGTTTTGTCCAGTCCAGCTCAACATAATGCTGGCGCAAACTGAAGCTACGCCTTATAGTACATTAATTGTTGTGGGTGATTTTACAAATAACTTAAAGCTGCTTAGTCTTACAGTTCCATAAACAAAATCGTGACAAACCCTAGCACCATTTGCTACTTTAAATATGAAATTTAAAGTGGTTAAACACAACACAAAAAAATTGATAATTAGAATATCAGATTTTTGATGATCATGAACTTAAGTTGTAGTTGAGCGCGCTTGTCTCTTCACAGTTAATATAACATTAAAACAAAAATAGAAGTTTGAAATAATAACTCATGTTTCCACTATCTACATTTATTTTTTTATTTTAAAGGTAGATTTTTAACATATATACAAGAAAATATCCCAGATAAAAAAGAGTGTTGCTATCAAGATTATTACCTGTAAAAGTCAAACTTTGTATCGATTAATATTTGATAACTAAAAATAAATAAGACTAGGCCCAATTTTTTGGTAGGCGTGTACGTTGGTATCAAATAGCAAACATTTCTCAGATTCGTATACCTAATTGTGGTCGAGTCACTGATAAAAATAGCAATGCTGTATCCAAGATGTTGCATCCGAGAGTACAGCAAGATACAACATCTCAGCTAACTTTTAAAAATTCATTTGTATATACGTGTTTGTTCGCTGCAGAAGGTTTCTCGCCGACACGTTCATCTTTGTGATGCCATAATTTCTCAGGTTTGACCATACCCGCTTCGCACATTTACTGCTCCCGAAGGGCAGTGGGCACCCCATGAATCAAAAGGATTCAAGTTAACTGTAGAAAAAACTTAAATATGCCTTGTTAAAAAAAAAAAAACGTTTTTAAATATCTTCTGCGCGTGACTTTCTTTGCGTTTCAGGCATTTAAAGAATTATTATTTGTAATTTTCGCTTGTACAATGCAAACCTTTATGATGTATTTAGTATTGAAAGAAAGATTTAAAATAATAAAAAAAATTATATACTTGTTAGTATTAATATTTGTACAAACCTTTCAAAGCAAAGCAAACGATAAAAACCCAACCAAAAAAAAGACAAAAAACTACTTTGTGTTAATGAAAATAACCTTGGGCAAAAGCTTTTTACCAAGTCATATTAATCGGTATTGTTTTTTTAAATATTTTTTTAAATTAACAGTTACTACTTTCTAAATTGTAAACCATTTTCAATTATTAAGTTGACTTTCTGGGACAAGTTTTCACGTAGGTACAACCTTAACACAGGCGACGAATGATACACGTAGGTGGCTGGATTGAGATGGACTCACGTGCTGTGACCAAAGAACATGTTCGCCTGGGCAAGACGTGGGGATGTGACGTGACGTGACGTCACGGACATCACGGGCAGGAAAAAATACTACTACTACACCTACAACTACTATAACTACTACTTCTACTACTACTAATACTACAACAACAACTACTACTACTACTTCTACTACTACTACTACAACTACTACTACTACTACTACTACTACTACTGCTACTACTACTGCTACTACTACTACTACTACTACTACTACTACTTCTACTACTACTACTACTACTACTACTACTACTGCTACTACTACTGCTACTACTACTACTACAACTAATACGACTACTACTACTACTACTACTACTACTGCTACTACTACTACTACTACTACTACTACTACTACTACTACTACTACTACTTCTACTACTACTACTACTACTACTACTACTACTGCTACTACTACTGCTACTACTACTACTACAACTAATACGACTACTACTACTACTACTACTACTACTACTACTACTTCTACTATTACTACTACAACAACTACTACAACAACTACTACTACTACGTCTACTACTACTTCTACTACTACTACTTGTAGATACTTAGATACATCGCCAGATAGGTGGATAGATATCAATGTGCTAGATTGATCACATTAAAAACCTTGACTCTGGTTCTTATTATAGACCACTTTGTTTTAGTAGCCACGCTCTTCCCACCTCTTAATGATGGCATACGTATATTATATATATATATATATATATATATATATATATATATATATATATATATATATATATATAAATATATAACAAAATAACAAAAGTCCACAAAGAGTCGTTTATTTTTAAATTCGGATTATATATCAGGGGATTGACACCTTCCTTCTTCGTCTCGCGAGTTTCATTACATCACACACGGAAAAAGAAACCACGCATTATTCCAAATCACTTGTCACACAACTGCATAAAAAGGTAGAAATATACGAACAAATAAAATCAATAGTTACCAAACGCATTATCTCAAGAAATAGACCTCGAGGCGGTAGATGGGTTCCACGTCGCAGTAGTTGGCGGAGTTTGTATCAGTGTCAGACCGTCGGCTGGAATACGTCTACGGATTCTACTACTAACTATTATGCGATCTCTTGACCAGTGGTCGGCAAAATCATTAATAAAAAGAGCCAAAAAATCATCAGCAGCACGATAAAAAAGTTTTTGAGAACCAAATTTCTCTTTTCAAGAACCTGTCAAGAACCATGATTTTCGGAGTCAAAACCGATTTGTGGCCGGCTGGCCGAGCCGCACTCATGTTTATAAAAGCACCGCATGCGGCTCGTGAACCACGATTTGCCAACCACTGCTCTTAGAAGAGGTCCATTCCTGTGGCGCTACAGCCCATGTAGGGCACTGGCCTGCCTCACTACTTCCTTCCACGCAGACCTAAGTAATGCTTTTCTTTCCCACGCTTGGATTCCCAGATGTTATAGATCTTTTTCCACATCATCCATCCATCTAATCCTAGATCTGACTTTGAGCTGTTTACGTCTGTTCTTTTTGTCTTAAATGAGTTGCTTAAGTCAACAGTGTCACTAACAGAGTTCATTGCTGGCTGAGATTTTGCTGGCTGAGATTATTGCTGGCTGAGTTAGTTGATGGCTGAGTTCATTCATGGCTCAATTCATTGATGGCTGAGTTCATTGCTGGCTGAGATTATTGACGGCTGAATTCATTGATGGCTGAGTTCATTGAATGCTGTTTTCATTGACGGCTGAGTTCATTGATTACTGAATTCATTGACGGCTGAGTTAATTGATTACTGAATTCATTGACGGCTGAGTTCATTGAATGCTGTTTTCATTGATGGCTGAGTTCATTGATGGCTGAGTTCTACGCTTGTGACTTATTTTAGATGCCTTAAGTTTAAAATTGGTTTATTTGTAAAATGTTGTCTTGGTTAGAATATATATTTATTTGTGGGCTAAAAATGAATATGTACAATTTATATTTTTTTAAACTTATTTATTTAAGTGGATGAATAAAATAGTATTATCTTATTTTTTTTTCCTTTCGATTTTTTTATTTGTTTTTAAATAGTAAATAGAGCTTTGAGGCGTGTTGACACCCTACCACCAACCACAACAACAAAAGCTAAGCTAGCTTCCTTAATGTCCTACTCCACAACAACAACTAACAGCAATAACAGCGCAAAACAATTCACAACATTTAAATATTTGACAACTTCCACCATAACAGCATTTACTGCGTCCAATAAAAGCAACAAAACGATCCACTACAACACCAATTCCAACAACTTCTTTTAAGCCAAACACACAACCAAAAACAATATAGACACCAACTTTAGAAAGAAAAAAAGCATACATTTCTTATTCAAACACCAGATGTTTTACGACATCCAGTTCTTTTAATATATAATTATTCTTTTTTTTTAAAAGTTGTATACACTATTTTAAGTATCAAAGAACACACGAGAGCGATCACAGCATGTCGTCCTTACCGTCTAATTTGTTTAGAGAAAATCAGCGCTGTAATGTAACAGCCGGCTCATGTCTGAAATCATTTTGTTTTGTTTGTACGCAATGTTTCATGAAGCGCGGGGGTGGGGGGGGATTGTGGAGGAGTTGCGAGGGTTTGGTCTACTCCGGTCGGGATTTTTTAAAAATATAATTAGATTTGGTAATTTTAATGACATACTGCGAAAGGTTTGGTGTGGGTGGAAAGGCCTGGCACTAACTCTACCCACGCGTTGTTCATTTTTTGGTTTTGGCGGGCATTCCTTACCGCTGCAATAAATATACACAAAACATATGTTTACCTCCATTGAGCGTCAGACATAATGCATATAAAGCAAATTATGTATCTTATGAAAATAAAATTGAATTTCCACGCCTGAATAGGTAAAGCACTCAGATAGATTTTTTGAGGGGGCGTCCATTAAATAAGTCAGCAATTTTTAAGCTTTTGCCCCCCCCCCTTTCCCCCGTTTTTTTTTTTAACAACGCTTCAATTTTTAATGACACCCCTAAGTAAACATTTATATATCCCCCTCCAGCCACCCCAAAAAAAATTGTAGGAAAATCATTTTATTGCACCTTTAGCTTTGTTAATCAACACATACACTTTTTATAACAAAAAAATATATAACTATTTTAATTTGCACTCATTAAATTTGTTAAAATAATGTCATAATCAGACAATTTTAAAGATACATATTTAATAGAGTAAACTATATTGTTGACGTCAACTAATCTAGCCCCCGCCCCTTTTTTCCCCATTGTCAACAACCGTGAAGCACTTCCAAACTCACTCCCCCACCTATTTTTTTGACATAATTAATGGACAACCCCTATAAATCAGTGGTTCTCAACCGTTCTAATGCCGCGGCACTTTAATACAGCTCCTCGTGTTGTATCGACCCCAAACTATACAATTATTTTCGTTACTACTTCATAAAAAAGTGTTTTCCGATGGTTTACTCAACCCCTGTGTAAGGGGTCACGACCCACATGTTGAGATCCGCTGGTTTAAAAACTTGTCGAGTTTCCTATGCACATGTTCTTGACCAGATGGTTTCCAAATTTACACAATATAACAATGCAAACTGACAAAGATACAGGTACATAATTAATCTACAACGATATTTTGTTTAATTTGAATGAATATTTTGTTAGATTTACATCAATATTTTCTTTGATCTAATTCATATTATTTAAATCCTCATTGATATTCTGTTAAAATTTCGATTTTAAATCTGATTCGATATTTTGTTAAATCTGATTCGATATTTTATTAAATCTGATTCGATATTTTGTTAAATCTGATTCGATATTTTGTTAAATCTGATTCGATATTTTGTTAAATCTTGTTCAATATTTTGTTAAATCTTGTTCGATATTTTGTTAAATCTTGTTCGATATTTTGTTAAATTTGATTCGATATTTTGTTAAATCTTGTTCGATATTTTGTTAAATCTGATTCGATATTTTGTTAAATTTGATTCGATATTTTGTTAAATCTTGTTCGATATTTTGTTAAATCTGATTCCATATTTTGTTAAATCTGATTCGATATTTTGTTAAATCTGATTCGATATTTTGTTAAATCTGATTCGATATTTTGGTAAATCTGATTCGATATTTTGATTGACCTACATCAATAATTATTATTTTTTACCTAAAAAAAAATGATTTGAACTTGGCATTGTTTACTTCATAACGAAACTCTGAAAGAATGAAGCACATCCTAAAATACCAGTGCTTTAAACAATGTGATAACTAAGTACAGAATAGAATTCCTGCCATATGCGTTAGAAACAGGATCATTCCTTCTATATACATTAAAAACATGATCATTACTTCTATATACATTAAAAACACGATCATTACTTCTATATACATTCGAAACATGATTATTCCTGCCATATACTTAAGAAACATGATCATTCCTCCCAAATTTATTTGAAAGATAAAATAAATTAATGCAAACATTTTCTGTCTGTATTTCATTTTGTGATTGTTGTTATTCCTAAAGATTATTGTTGAGTGTATTGATTGAATTATGTGACCTGATTGTCCTGTGTTGTTGTCATGTTGTAGGGCAGGCAAATAACGTAGACATTGGACACTGGGCGCCGGTGGACATTGGTCAAATACACAGTTAAGGGAAAAACTGAGATGTTGGAATTTCAAATTGTAAAAAGGCAAACCATTCATGGGACTGCCAGGTTGGCAGCAACTCAATCTTTATAAAAAAAGATGATGTTATTGGAATTGTCTTCCTATGTAGATGTATTCAGTCGTCTTGGTTACATGGAAGGAGTGTAAAAAAATCAAAATTGACCCAGTGGTACACGCTACTAGAAAATTATAACTGGCATTGCCTGATGATCTTAAAAAAAAAACTTGAGCGATTGGATCTGCCTTGATCCTAGAGACCTTAACATTGACATTGAACGAGAACATTACCAATTACCCTACCATTGAAGCAGTAGCTAGAAGACTTGGTCGCAGCAATGGTTTCACTGTGTTGGACGCAAACTCAGCTTTTTGGCAAATTACATTTGATAAATTAATTTTACTAGCAACGTTCAACACAACTTTTGGGAGTTATACATTATGGGAAAACTAGTCGGACTCAATTCTTCTACAGAAATATTTGCTAAAATGTTCCAATAAGTTTTTGAGAATCCAGACATCCCCTCACGAGCCTCCCTACCAAGGCAGCATCCATCAAATGATGAATTGGACGTTAAGGTTCATCGCGTAGTCAACTGTAAACGTGTGTCAGGTGAAAAGATGAAAGGGTTTCACACGAAACAGCGGACGATGCAACTCTGAGACTTTTAAGGCTACGTTTTTTTAAGCAGGCTTGACAGATAGAAGATCTGAGATCCCCCAAGAAATAAGAATATATGCTGGTTTCAAACAAGAACTAAGTGAAAGCCATGCTTTAAGTTTCAAGGGAGAGTTGTAGTTATATAATGCAAATTCATATTTGAATTATTTGTGCATACACATATGTTGGATAATATTTCACTATTACTATATATATATATATATATAATTGTTATTTTGTGTAATGCTTGAAATTTGTGACATGACTGTCATGTGTTGTTATTGCGGTGTATGACTGGACGCGGACAGCTGTTTTCATGAATTTTTTCACAGACCACATACTACAGTTGGTATCATATTTTACTATTACAAAAAAGAAAAGAACATATAAAGAGCAATACATATATATTTGTACTGTGATAGAGTTTTAAATAAGCAGATTGTCGTCATCATCATTTAATATTATTCACTACTTCACTCTACCATGTTCTTTTTCATCTATCCTAGATATAGGATTCTTTTCATCTGTTATACATATATCGTTCTATTCATTTACCCTACAGACAGTGGCGTAGCTAGGGTTGGTGTCATTAGGTGCGGAAAACTCATGGTGTCACACCCCCCCCCCTCACTTTCGTGATGTATTTCTTCTTGTTAAAATAAGTCCACAATCTAACAATGACAAGGAAACAAAACAAATTAATTGATGGTCAGGTGGTAAATGTATTCAAAAACTGTAGCAGCGTTAAGTTTTAGTTATGTTTGCATTCAATTTACTTTATTTGAATCGTTTCTTCCCTGGATTCAAGGCTCCAAACCTGTATCAACTGGATTGGTTACACGTGAGTAAAGTTCACGTGTGATCAATTATAATTTTTATAAAATTCGGTTTGACCGAGTAGTGTGTACCCTGTAATAAGGTATTCTTCAATTAGGTGTCACCCCCTTAGATGGTGTCATCCGGGGGGTTCGAACCGCCTCTAGCTACGCCACCGCCCACAGATATCACAGACCTCGCAGCGTGTTTTTAGCCCCACATTTTACCGATCCCCAATGCCAACGGACACTCGCCCCCATGCCAACGGACATTCGCCCCCGTTTAAAAGACAACACTTGTAAATGAAGACCCCCTACCTCACTAGGTAGCGTCTGAATGGCCCTTTATTGTTTATACAATCTTTCTTAGCGTTCGCTAATTCTATCACAAACATGACGTCGTCTCATTCATGTTTTTGTCGCGTGCACCTAAGTGTAACGACTTAATGAATAGGACACGTTCACGCTGTGTGGAGTAAATAGTATAAAAACGTGTTTGACAAATCTGAAAGTTGCATACATGAACTGAACTCATAGAGAAGATTGCGACTCACTACAACTCAACCATCACTAAATACATTTCGATACTTGTATATGCTATACATTGCTAATTGACTGATTTTATACGTCTTTAGTAAAAGAAACAACATAGTCTAATTTCCAGCATAAAAAATTCAAAATGGGTGAGTAGTCGATATTTTTAAGCTATACAAAAAGGAACGGTTTGGAGTGTCCACTGTATCCCATCATAATTTGCCGTGTGCAAAACGTTGTCATGGGCAACCATTCACGGTCACGTGCATAATGGCTATGCCGTGGTACTACGTCAGAGTTTCATTCATAAGAGTGTGCCGTGTGCAAAAGCTATTAATACCATTGGTCAGGGAAAGCTCTAATTAAATAGTCATGTGCCAAAGTTGAAAGTTCAAAATCAGTAGTCCTTAAATAGTATTTTAGTAATAAAGGGGATGCTTTGCCTTATATAAACTGTATAGTCAGTGCGCAAGACACGATCAGGAGAATGAGGTCACAAAATGCGGAGGCTTCGTCCTTGTAGAAAATACCAAACGAACTCGCACTTTAAATATTCGTTGCTCAAAATGTACTAAGTTGGAATGTTGATTCTGTTTTAATTTTTTTTTACTTTTAAATTTGCTCTAAATAACTGTAATATTTTTTTTTTTAAAGTTTTTTTTTTAACTGAAGTAATTGCATTCATTAACGCACATCTTGTACATAAAGAAATTTCAAGCACATAATTAATATACTTGCGCCATATTGCTTTTCGGTTATCTCGATCATCGGTTTTCTCGATCATTGGTTCTCTCGATCATCGGTTTTCTCGATCACCGGTTCTCTTGATCATCGGTTTTTTCGATTATCAGTTATCTCAATCATCGCTAATCTCGATCATCAATTCTTTCGATCATCGGTTATCTCGATCATCGGTTATCTCAATCATCGGTTATCGTCGGTTATCTCGATCATCGGTTATCGTCGGTTATCTCGATCATCCGTTATATCAATCATCGATTATCTCGACGCTTTTTCGCAAACCCGGAGGCCTTCGACAAAACGAAGTCTTACCTTTATTTCACAAATGCATGACATATTTCACAAATGCATTACATATGTTAATAATGCCTTACGCATCATTTTCACAGATGCATTGGCCATTATGCCATGAATGAAATACACATTATTTACACTATTGAGATCTCAACGGATTTAACCGTCTTTTTTTTTTTTTTTTAAATGTCTTCAAGAGAAACCATATTATAACTTAAAATGTAGTCGGCAGGTATTAAAAAAAAAAAATTGTTCTTTGAATAATATAAATGCAAATTATGTGACTTCACATTCTTTCTTTTTTCGAGAACAGTCGCCATGGGAAGAAAACGTCTGCATTTCCTTTTATTTCTTACATTTATAAGTCTTCAAGTGGAGAAAAGTTGTAAGTCCAAGTGTTTTTATAAATGTAATTTATGTGTGAACTAATAGGACGAGTTTTAATTTTTTTTTTAAATATCAAATGATGTACATTAATTTTTTTTTAAACAAAACAAAATGTTAAAACAAACATTAACCAACAGAAAAAAACAACACACGAAATGTGTATATAGCTGGTTTTTTTCCTAGCCTTTTATTAAATCTATATATATATAAATGAATGTCTGTCGGTCTGTATGTAGGTATGTGTGTCCAGAAGTAGTAAAATCATTCTACAATATTCCTTTTGTGGCCTGTGGCCCTTAAGTCACTTTCCCCCTTATATTAGTTATATTAATATTTTTCCGTATACGTTCCTGTACCATTCATCTCATTGCGATAAAATATTTTCATGAATTGATATGCGCCCGCCCTAAAAGGTTTCTGAATTAGTACAACTATTTAAAAAAAGTATGTTTCGGGCCGACGGCCTTTACTTCGCTTATTTCTTAAATGAGCAATATAAATATAATTTCAAAAAGAACTAATGCATTGGGGGATCGAATTTAAATAATATACGAATAGCGAGATTTCAATTCGTGTGTGACGTAATAAGTAGGTTTATGAATTAACATAAACATTTTACAATATCCCGTTCGGGGTCGGGTGTCATACACTTTTCTCTTTTATTATTATAGCTATAAAAAATATAATTTAGAACAGACCTAATGCATGAGTAGATGGAATTTTAATCACATACAAACAGCGATATTTACGTTCGTGAGTGACATGGGTAGGTTTCTGAATTTGTAAAACCATTTTGCAATATTACGGTTTTTTTCTGATATGAGCTATTTAAATAAAAATTCCTTATGCGCTCCTATACCATTCATCTGACTGCGATACAACTTTGGTGAGTTGTTGTGCGCACGCTCGCAAAAGTTTTCTGAATAAGTACAACCATTTTACAATATTCTCTTTGGGGCCGGGGCAATAAATTCGTATTTTTTCTTCTTATATGAGCTATGTAAATATAATTTAAAACAGATGTATTGCATGGGTGGATGGCTTTGAATCAAAGACAAGCTGCAACATTTAAGTTTGTGTGTGACATAATAAGTATGTTTCTGAATTAGAACATCCATTTTACAATATTCCTTGTCGGTCCGGGGGACTTAATTTGTTTATATGTACTAAATGAGCTACGTAAATATAATTTCAAACATAGCTATTGCATGGGTGAATCAATCGATACAAGTGTGCGGACTAAATTTATTCGAGTACGCACCAGACGGTAAAAACCGAATATTACGTATATAAAAAGTACTTAAAAAACGTATTAAACTGAAAAACACGATATTTCTTGGAGTGGCTTTGCAGCGCATGGCGTGATTTTGGTAGTGCAATATAAAAAAATAGAAATTGACAACAATGACGTTGCCAAAGTTTATGTTTGAAATATATTTTTTGAAATTTAATATAGTGTGTGTCTAACATTAAGTGTACAGAATCATTATTATTAAAAAGACATATTTTCAATGTGTATTTCTTCAAATAATGATTTACATAATGGTAATAATGCGTGTTTTTGTAATTAAAGATAAAACGTATATATATATATATATATATATATATATATATATATATAGAGAGAGAGAGAGAGAAAGAGAAATAAAGAGAGAGTGATTGATTATAATATATTGATGTTAGTACTCATTTTAAATGATATACCAGTCTCAATTAATACTCATCAAAGTTATAAAATTTACAAAACTGTCACTTATTTCTAATACACACTTCAGTAGTACAAGCTACATGCAGGTCGATCTACGCCGCTGAGTCTGAGGGCGTATGTTTCGAGATCGATGGAAGGAAGCTGTCCTATGCGGATGCCAAGGTAAACTATGCTGGACTGTTTGTTTATTGTATGAAAAGCTACGTTTGTATGTTCTGGTCAAGGACATGACGCAAGGTGTATTTAGCAGGATAATATAAACCACTCTTGTCGCTGTGGCGAATCCAAAGGTGCGAAACCATAGGTGCGAAAGTACAGCTGCGAAACCTCAGGTGCGAAAGCACAGGTGCGAAACCTCCGGTGCGAAAGCACAGGTGCGAAACCTCAGGTGCGAAAGCACAGGTGCGAAACCTCCGGTGCGAAAGCACAGGTGCGAAACCTCAGGTGCGAAAGCACAGGTGCGAAACATCAGGTGCGAAAGCACAGGTGCGAAACCTCAGGTGCGAAACCTCAGGTGCGAAACCACATGTGCGAAAGCACATGTGCGAAACCTCAGGTGCGAAACCTCAGGTGCGAAACCTCAGGTGCGAAACCACAGGTGAAACACTGTTTGAAGTATAGATCTCTCCTTGCTGTTTTCGTTGAACAGCTTTGGATTTAATAAATTAAAATTTACCCACAAATAATTTCGTTTATTTGACAGCATAGCTAGTAAGCTGTGGATTTCTTATTCAAGAGAGGGTTGTTAATGCATAGCTAGTAAGCTGTGGATTTCTTACTCAAGAGAGGGTTGTTAATGCACTGCTAGTAACCTGTGGATTTCTTACTCAAGAGTGGGTTGTTAATGCACTGCTAGTAAGCTGTGGATTTCTTACTCAAGAGTGGGTTGTTAATGCACTGCTAGTAACCTGTGGATTTCTTACTCAAGAGTGGGTTGTTAATGCACAGCTAGTAAGCTGTGGATTTCTTACTCAAGAGTGGGTTGTTAATGCATAGCTAGTAACCTGTGGATTTCTTACTCAAGAGAGTGTTGTTAATGCATAGCTAGTAAGCTGTGTATTTCTTACTCAAGAGAGGGTTGTTAATGCATAGCTAGTAAGCTGTGGATTTCTTACTCAAGAGAGGGTTGTTAATGCATAGCTAGTAACCTGTGGATTTCTTACTCAAGAGAGGGTTGTTAATGCATAGCTAGTAAGCTGTGGATTTCTTACTCAAGAGAGGGATGTTAATGCACTGCTAGTAACCTGTGGATTTCTTACTCAAGAGAGGGTTGTTAATGCATAGCTAGTAAGCTGTGGATTTCTTACTCAAGAGAGGGTTGTTAATGCATAGCTAGTAACCTGTGGATTTCTTACTCAAGAGAGGGTTGTTAATGCATAGCTAGTAAGCTGTGGATTTCTTACTCAAGAGAGGGATGTTAATGTACTGCTAGTAACCTGTGGATTTCTTATTCAAGAGATGGTTGTTAATGCATAGCTAGTAAGCTGTGGATTTCTTACTCAAGAGTGGGTTGTTAATGCACTGCTAGTAAGCTGTGGATTTCTTACTCAAGAGTGGGTTGTTAATGCACAGCTAGTAAGCTGTGGATTTCTTACTCAAGAGTGGGTTGTTAATGCACAGCTAGTAAGCTGTGGATTTCTTACTCAAGAGTGGGTTGTTCATGCACAGCTAGTAAGCTGT
Source organism: Omphiscola glabra (assembly GCA_964017045.1). Classification (NCBI taxonomy): domain Eukaryota; kingdom Metazoa; phylum Mollusca; class Gastropoda; family Lymnaeidae; genus Omphiscola; species Omphiscola glabra. The sequence continues at coordinate 16,647,969 of OZ024810.1, forward strand.
GGATTTCTTACTCAAGAGTGGGTTGTTAATGCACAGCTAGTAAGCTGTGGATTTCTTACTCAAGAGTGGGTTGTTAATGCACAGCTAGTAAGCTGTGGATTTCTTACTCAAGAGTGGGTTGTTAATGCATTGCTAGTAAGCTGTGGATTTCTTACTCAAGAGTGGGTTGTTAATGCACAGCTACAACCTGTGGATTTCTTACTCAAGAGTGGGTTGTTAATGCACAGCTAGTAACCTGTGGATTTCTTACTCAAGAGTGGGTTGTTAATGCACTGCTAGTAAGCTGTGGATTTCTTACTCAAGAGTGGGTTGTTAATGCACAGCTAGTAAGCTGTGGATTTCTTACTCAAGAGTGGGTTGTTAATGCACAGCTAGTAAGCTGTGGATTTCTTACTCAAGAGTGGGTTGTTAATGCACAGCTAGTAAGCTGTGGATTTCTTACTCAAGAGTGGGTTGTTAATGCACAGCTAGTAAGCTGTGGATTTCTTACTCAAGAGTGGGTTGTTAATGCACTGCTAGTAAGCTGTGGATTTCTTACTCAAGAGTGGGTTGTTAATGCACAGCTAGTAAGCTGTGGATTTCTTACTCAAGAGTGGGTTGTTAATGCACAGCTAGTAAGCTGTGGATTTCTTACTCAAGAGTGGGTTGTTAATGCACAGCTAGTAAGCTGTGGATTTCTTACTCAAGAGTGGGTTGTTAATGCACAGCTAGTAAGCTGTGGATTTCTTACTCAAGAGTGGGTTGTTAATGCACTGCTAGTAAGCTGTGGATTTCTTACTCAAGAGTGGGTTGTTAATGCACAGCTAGTAAGCTGTGGATTTCTTACTCAAGAGTGGGTTGTTAATGCACAGCTAGTAAGCTGTGGATTTCTTACTCAAGAGTGGGTTGTTAATGCACTGCTAGTAACCTGTGGATTTCTTACTCAAGAGTGGGTTGTTAATGCACAGCTAGTAAGCTGTGGATTTCTTACTCAAGAGTGGGTTGTTAATGCACTGCTAGTAAGCTGTGGATTTCTTACTCAAGAGTGGGTTGTTAATGCACAGCTAGTAAGCTGTGGATTTCTTACTCAAGAGTGGGTTGTTAATGCACTGCTAGTAAGCTGTGGATTTCTTACTCAAGAGTGGGTTGTTAATGCACTGCTAGTAACCTGTGGATTTCTTACTCAAGAGAGGGTTGTTAATGCACTGCTAGTAACCTGTGGATTTCTTACTCAAGAGTGGGTTGTTAATGCACTGCTAGTAAGCTGTGGATTTCTTACTCAAGAGTGGGTTGTTAATGCACTGCTAGTAAGCTGTGGATTTCTTACTCAAGAGTGGGTTGTTAATGCACTGCTAGTAAGCTGTGGATTTCTTACTCAAGATTGGGTTGTTAATGCACTGCTAGTAACCTGTGGATTTCTTACTCAAGAGAGGGTTGTTAATGCACTGCTAGTAACCTGTGGATTTCTTACTCAAGAGTGGGTTGTTAATGCACTGCTAGTAAGCTGTGGATTTCTTACTCAAGAGTGGGTTGTTAATGCACTGCTAGTAACCTGTGGATTTCTTACTCAAGAGAGGGTTGTTAATGCACTGCTAGTAACCTGTGGATTTCTTACTCAAGAGTGGGTTGTTAATGCACTGCTAGTAAGCTGTGGATTTCTTACTCAAGAGTGGGTTGTTAATGCACTGCTAGTAACCTGTGGATTTCTTACTCAAGAGAGGGTTGTTAATGCACTGCTAGTAACCTGTGGATTTCTTACTCAAGAGAGGGTTGTTAATGCACTGCTAGTAACCTGTGGATTTCTTACTCAAGAGAGGGTTGTTAATGCACTGCTAGTAACCTGTGGATTTCTTACTCAAGAGAGGGTTGTTAATGCACTGCTAGTAACCTGTGGATTTCTTACTCAAGAGAGGGTTGTTAATGCATAGCTAGTAACCTGTGGATTTCTTACTCAAGAGAGGGTTGTTAATGCATAGCTACAGCCTGTGGATTTCTTACTCAAGAGAGGGATGTTAATACACTGCTAGTAACCTGTGGATTTTTTAATCAAGAGTGGGTTGTTACTGCACAGCTAGTAACCTGTGGATTTCTTACTCAAGATTGGGTTGTTAATGCACTGCTAGTAAGCTGTGGATTTCTTACTCAAGAGTGGGTTGTTAATGCATAGCTAGTAAGCTGTGGATTTCTTACTCAAGAGTGGGTTAATGCATAGCTAGTAACCTGTGGATTTCTTACTCAAGAGAGGGTTGTTAATGCATAGCTACAGCCTGTGGATTTCTTACTCAAGAGAGAGTTGTTAATGCACAGCTAGTAACCTGTGGATTTCTTACTCAAGAGAGAGATGTTAATGCACTGATAGTAACCTGTGGATTTCTTAATCAAGTGTGGGTTGTTAATGCACAGCTAGTAACCTGTGGATTTCTTACTCAAGATTAAGTTGTTAATGCATAGCTAGTAACCTGTGTATTTCTTACTCAAGAGTGGGTTGTTAATGCATAGCTAGTAACCTGTGGATTTCTTACTCAAGAGTGGGTTGTTAATGCATAGCTAGTAACCTGTGGATTTCTTACTCAAGAGTGGTTTGTTAATGCATAGCTAGTAACCTGTGGATTTCTTACGCAAGAGTGGGTTGTTAATGCATAGCTAGTAAGCTGTGGATTTCTTACTCAAGAGTGGGTTGTTAATGCATAGCTAGTAACCTGTGGATTTCTTACTCAAGAGAGGGTTGTTAATGCATAGCTACAGCCTGTGGATTTCTTACTCAAGAGAGAGTTGTTAATGCACAGCTAGTAACCTGTGGATTTCTTACTCAAGAGAGGGATGTTAATGCACTGATAGTAACCTGTGGATTTCTTAATCAAGAGTGGGTTGTTACTGCACAGCTAGTAACCTGTGGATTTCTTACTCAAGATTGGGTTGTTAATGCACTGCTAGTAACCTGTGGATTTCTTACTCAAGAGTGGGTTGTTAATGCACTGCTAGTAACCTGTGGATTTCTTACTCAAGAGTGGGTTGTTAATGCACTGCTAGTAACCTGTGGATTTCTTACTCAAGAGTGGGTTGTTAATGCACTGCTAGTAAGCTGTGGATTTCTTACTCAAGAGTGGGTTGTTAATGCACAGCTAGTAACCTGTGGATTTCTTACTCAAGAGTGGGTTGTTACTGCATAGCTACAACCTGTGGATTTCTTACTCAAGAGTGGGTTGTTACTGCACAGCTAGTAACCTGTGGATTTCTTACTCAAGAGTGGGTTGTTACTGCACAGCTACAACCTGTGGATTTCTTACTCAAGAGTGGGTTGTTAATGCACAGCTAGTAACCTGTGGATTTCTTACTCAAGAGTGGGTTGTTAATGCACAGCTAGTAACCTGTGGATTTCTTACTCAAGAGTGGGTTGTTAATGCACAGCTAGTAACCTGTGGATTTCTTACTCAAGGGTGGGTTGTTAATGCACAGCTAGTAACCTGTGGATTTCTTACTCAAGAGTGGGTTGTTACTGCACAGCTAGTAACCTGTGGATTTCTTACTCAAGAGTGGGTTGTTACTGCACAGCTAGTAACCTGTGGATTTCTTACTCAAGAGTGGGTTGTTACTGCACAGCTAGTAACCTGTGGATTTCTTACTCAAGAGTGGGTTGTTACTGCACAGCTAGTAGGCTGTAGACGTCATACTAAAACGGGTTGAATTGATGTTTTTGTTATTATTGTTTTTTTTATTGGTTTCTCCTTTTTCAAACCCTTATCTTAGTTGCCTTAGCTTTCTTCGCTACCTCTGATTATTTCGCTACCTTTGATATTTTTGTGGCTATCTTCGCTTCCTTCAGTATGAATGTGAAACAGGGTAGCGAGAAATAAAAGCTGCAAACGAAATGCCTTTCAACTTTTGGCGTTTGATTATGAAGTCTCCATGCTGTTTAGATTATTTAAATAAAATACTGAATCATGTATAATTTATACATTATTTCTATACCAGAGTGCATGTCAATTAAAGGGTTCAGTTCTGGCAACAGTGAGGACCTGGACACAGCTAGAGTACGCAACTGGTAGCAGAAATAGTAAGTCCTAGAGTATTATGGGTTTAAGTCATCTTTTGGTTTCTATCCCGAGGGGGGGACACGATGAGGTACAGTTTGTGATCTTTTGCAAGGAGTGAGGTCAGCAGAAGATACACATTTCTCTCATTAAAAATGTCTTAAGACAGTTGATGTGCCACCTGTGTTATCTTCAACACTGGTCATGTGTCATCAGTGGTGTCATCATCAGGGCCTCAAACTGTAGTCTCTGTTATTTTAGGCTCGCTATTCTGACTGGTCGACGTCATTATGAAAGGCTGAACAATCCGATTAATTTCCTCCTGGGCAATGCGGTGACTGATTAGTACATCACCAAAGTGTTTCAAACATGATACCTGCTCGCCTTTAAAATTTCACCCGCAAGGGAATATTTTTTTTATAAATTTCCAGACATTTGTTTAGAGCCAATGCCTAGCAGAGGATTTTTGAAATATATCAAGGGTTATTTAAAAATATGATTTAATAATCTTAATATATATTTGTATTGCCTTATTAGTTGAGCTGTGGTGTGTGTGTGTGTGTGTGTGTTTGTACCAAAGTGTATTTGCTGTCTCCACTATTTGCTCTACAGTGATATCCGTCAGTCTTTCAGTCCCGTGTAAAATGTCATTTCCGGCAGTTTCATCTCCAAGAGTTAATTGAACAGATGTCTACGAATCTATATGTCCAGGTTCTTTGTCACGAGCTTCTCACATAACGTCAAATAGTAGATGTACTGATTTACTTTTCTCACAAAAATTAAGTTAATTATAGATTCAAATCGGGCTTTTCCCTTCAATCCGATGTTTGCAAACAAAAGTAATCAGAAAAATGTCTGGTTTCGTTCATCAATGCGTTGTTCCATTTCGTTCTGATTGTCTCCATTTCCAGTTGAACTTTCTTTAGTTAGCATTTTAAGTGATTTTTAAAAAAAAATTATTCATTTTCAACGAATTTCTACTCTCATTTACCTCTTCACGTTTCAACTTGACCCACACCATTTGGCAATATCCTCACAAATCCTAAAATATTCCATTTCCTAACGATTTAGTATTCACAATTGTATAATTGGACAATTTAATAATATAAGCAACACCGTTTCATTAGTAGGTCATGTCTCTCAATATATGTGTCGGTCATGTCATGTCTCTGTTAACCCTGGCGGAAATGTTTACCTTCACGACAAAAGTCCGATATTTCCTAACGTTGAAAAGAAATATGTTCAAACAAAAATATACCCCCCCCCCTTTTTTTTTCTTCCGTTACTATCTTCCGTTACTGTACAGTTAATATTTTTAGTTCAATTACACCAATCAACACTGGAATGATACATTAAGCCAGAAATCTCTAAGCCACCTTTTCTCTACACCAGTGGTTCTCAACCTTCCTAATGTCACGACCCTTTAATGCAATTCCTCAATTTGTGGTAACCCCCTAACCGTAACATTATTTTCATTGCTACTTCATAAATATGTATTGTCTGATAGTACTAGGCAACCCTTGTGTAAGGGTCCTTCGACCCCAAAGGGGTCGCGACCCACATGTTGAGAACCGCTGCTCTGCACCCAGTCTCGGCATGTCATCATGCGCCATCAGATGTGTGTCGACTTAAGAAGATATTTGATTCATATAAATCTTGTTATTATCACCCCTCACTCATGTCATCATGTAGCTGAACTGTTGAATGTATCGCTATTGCAGATAACAACATTTGGCTCGGGGCCAACGATATTGCCGTGGAGGGGACCTGGGTGTGGGAAGACGACGGCGCAGAAGCCACAGAGATGTCCCAGTTCTGGACGTCCGGTGAGCCGAAGAACGTAATGGGCAGCGAGGACTGTGCGCAGCTCACCGTGTACTATCAGCTGAACCCGTGGAGGTGGATTTATGAGGTCTACGCCAAAGACTGTAACGGCAACGCTTCGTTTCTTTGTATGGAGAAAGGTATTCCATTTAAAAATTATAGGACTGGGTAGAAAAAGTACTTAAGTGTATTTTGCAGTTTTGAGAAAAACGAGTTTAAAGTTTTAACATTCTTATTTAAATACATTAAAAGCTGCTCGAGATAACACTGTAAGGAAACACTTATGTACATTTTTCACGAATATTATTTGCTTGAAATAGTCCAGGGAAGTAATGAAATATAATGCAAGGCTTAACTTATTTTTTAAAAATTGTAACTTAAGTACTTTTTCTACTCGGCCCTTCAACTTCGGTTAGATGGTTGAATTGTCCCAACAACTTTGTATATATTTCAAAATTATTAGGAAACCATTGTATTATGCGACTTATACACCGAATAAACCACTAGCTGTGTTTTATCATTTGACAGTTTATTAAACATAAAAAAAGAAACGATCAAGCACGAAGACATCACAAGTGAATAGAACTATTCTACATTATAAAAACACTAACGTGTCGCTAGCATACATAGACTTGGAAAAGAGTGCATATGATAAATTATGGTGGACACATAACAATCAGAATCACGAACGTACTTCCCATCACATAAAAGTTGCTCACTTTAATTAGAATGCAGGCTTCGTTAAACTTTGTATGACTTTAACATTGCATGGCTCATAGCGGTGTATGGCTCTAAAACGTTTTATATCTCTTAACGTTGTATGGGTCTTAACGTCGTATGGCTCTTAACATTGTATGGCTCTTAGCGTTGTATATCTCCTAACGTTGTATGGCCCTTAACGTTGTATGGCTCCTAACGTTGTATGGCCCTTAACATTGTATGGCTCCTAACGTTGTATGGCCCTTAACATTGTATGGCTCCTAACGTTGTATGGCCCTTAACATTGTATGGCTCCTAACATTGCATGGCTCTTAAAAATTTTTATGGCTCCTAACGTTGTATGGCTCTAAACTTTTTTTTGTCTCTTAACGTTTTATGGCTGTTTACATTGCATAGTACTTAAAATTGCATGGTTCTTAGCATTGTATGGTTCCAAGCGTTATATGGCTGTTAACATTGTATGGCTCCAAACGTTGTTTGGCTCCTAACGTTGTTTGGCTCCTAACGTTGTTTGGCTCCTAACGTTGTTTGGCTCCTAACGTTGTTTGGCTCCTAACGTTGTTTTACAGAAACACCACTTATTTATTTACAAAAATTTTCGGTTTAAGGTTTTGAATGAAATAACCAAATTCCAAGACAGGAAAGATGTAATACAGTGGAACCCCGCTATAACGCGATGACTGGCGTCCATAAAATCGGATCGCGTTAAAAGCGTGGTCGTGTTAATGCGCGGTTTTACAATATTTAACTTATGAATATACAAAATTTCGGGATCCATGCTGCGACCGCGTTATATCCGCATTCGCGTTATGTCGGGGCGCGTTATAGCGGGGTTCCACTGTATACGTTTCGGCAACGTCGCAAATTAATAGAACTTAACACTTATTTTCACCTTTTTGCCATGTCTAATTGCAACTCCAGAACCGACAACAACTCCAAGACCGACCACAACTCCAAGACCGACCACAACTCCAGTAATGACCACAACTCCAGTACTGACCACAACTCCAGTACTGACCACAACTCCAGTAATGACCACAACTCCAGTAATGACCACAACTCCAGGACTGACCACAACTCCAGGACTGACCACAACGCCGCGTCCGGCCGCTTCTTCCACCACAACAAATGCCCCTGCTACAACCAGCATTGGGGCCTCAACAACCGGCACCAGTGCTACAACGACCACCAACCACACCACCGACGTGATACTAGCCTCCACTTCGACTGTCAAACTCCCGATGATCGCATGTTCTGGGAATTTCGTCAACTTCAGTGTTCTATTGCTTTTAAGTCTGTACGCGTTCAACTATCTATTTGTTTGAATTTACAGGGATTGCTTGTGATCTCTTCACTTTTGCACTATAATCGAAATGATTCTTTTGATAGAAATTTAAACAACGCTGTATAAGATCGAATTGGCGAGTTTATCGGGCGCGCTCAATTGTCTAGATTCTAGCTGTTTTAATTTGATTGTATTTTTTTTTAAATTCTTTAGTTCCTTTATTTTTTAATTTTTTTTTGTTATACAAGAATTTTTTTTTCTGCATCGGAAGAAATAAAAGAAGAGGAAAAAAATGCTCAACATAAGAAAAGCATAATGTCGATAATGGTTTATTTAGTAGTGCAATGTCATTCTTCATAATGTTTGCTTTGATTGAAATTTAAACAACGCTGTATAAGATCGCATTGTCGAGTTTAGCGAGCGCGCGTTCAATTGTCTAGATTCTGGGTGTTTTAATTTAATTGTATTTTTTAATTCCTTACATCGTTTTCTTTTGTTTTTTATTTTTTTATTTTTTTTTTGTTATAAAGAAAATTATTTTTTTTTTTGCATCGGGAGAAATAAAAAAAAACATATAAAAAGATATGATCAACATGAGAAAAGAATAATGTCGATAATGGTTTATTTAGTAGCACAAACTAATCTTCAAATAATTCACTTCGAATTGTTTTGAAATGTATCTGAAATTGTTATGAAACAGCGTAGATTGAGCAAATTTAAAATAAGGAGTGTTGTTTGAAGGGTCTTTTGTTCGAGATGAACTGATTAAAAAAATAACATCCTTTTTATTTTGAGAAAATTTCCCCATTTTTTACCCATTCTTAATTTTTTTTTAATTTATTTTCTTCTATATATGTATGTATTTCATTTTAAAATTTATTTTCTTCAATTTATGTATGTAATTCATTATTTTAAATTTATTTTCTTCAATATATGTATGTATTTAATTTTTAAAAAATTATTTTCTTCAATATATGTATGTATTTTATTTTTAAAAAATTATTTTTTTCAATATATGTATGTATTTCAGCTCATACTTACATCCTCACCCACAATCCCCAAACACATCCTCCACCCACATCCCCAAAACACATCCTCCACCCACATCATCCACCCACATCCTCCACCCACATCCTCCAACCACTTCCCCACCCACATCCACCACCCACATCCCCCACCCATATCCTCCACCCACATCCCCCAACCCCCACATTTGCCTGTGACACTGAAGTACCCGAATGGAAACTAACTGGTATTATTTCTATTTAGTTTTAGTTCTTGAACTTCATCGTAATGTTCATGTAGATTTCTAATAAACACTGTTTATATATGGGATTGAAAAAAACGTGTGTTCCTATTGATTATGTCTAAAACGTATACTTAAATGCAGACTGAAATTTTAATTATGATATTAACTCATTTCATGGCATCTGGGGTGGGAAAAGTTAGAATCTGAGACGGTTATTTGCTGTCACATCTTGTCAATTAAACCAGTTAATTTACCTAAGAAATTTCAATCGTATTTGATGTCATTATGTATAGACATGTGCACTCATGCATAGACCTACATGCTTTTGCATAGCCATACACACTAATGCAGAAACCTGAGCACTTGTGAATAGACCTACACACTTTTGCATGGCCCTACTCACTTTTGCATATCCCTACAAACTTTTGCATAGCCCTACACACTTTTGCATAGCCCTACAAATCAGGAACTACCTTGGAAAAAAAATAACTTCTGGACCTTTTCTGTATTTAGAAAAAAAAAATACTGCTTCCCCTTTAAAATTGATTCACTGACTTGGATAGGAGAGACGAATATGGCCAGTTTTTCATTTACACATACATAACCGGGACCCCTTTACAACCATTTACAACTAAATGGCAGCTATGCCTTTGTTTTAATAAACCTGCATCATTTTAAAGTTGTATCAGGTTTAAAGACGAATCCAATTGCAAGACTAATCTCATAATATATTCTGACATAGTTAAACAGAATAGTCAGGACATAAAGTTAAATCCAAATAAACCGTAACAGAAAGTGCATCGTGGACCTACTCATACAAGTGGACCTACTCATGGACCTACTCATAGGTCAGATTAATGATGGTTTATTGAGGTAATAAGACCAGAAAGACCTAATGCCCTATAGAAAAGTGGATTTGTGAAAAGTACTTCTGCCTTTAAATATATATATATATACATATATTTATATATATATATTTGTCATAAAAAAACAAGATTAATTTAAAAAATGTATAAAGTATCAAAGGTCCTTCTTGGTGCGTGTTTATCCCTTAGCAAAATGCCGAAGTAGATTAGTTGTTTTTTTTTTAAACGCTGTGTTGGGTTATCTCTACGTGTCTTTTAGGGGAACGACATTTTTCTATGAAGTACTTGCGTCCACACTGGATGACTATAAACAGTAAAAAAAAACATGTTGAAAAGTCTAAAATTCTCTGTATAAACATCCACGCTGGATGGCGCCAATTCGACTTAGTCGTCTTTAAAAGTCTAACTTCCTCTGAAACTAATCCTACTCTCTACACACCGTCTGCCATTGACTAACAATATAACAACTCGTGTACATTTGTTGGGTATGAACAATATAACAACTCGTGTACATTTGTTGGGTATGAACAATATAACAACTCGTGTACATTTGTTGGGTATGAACAATATAACAACTCGTGTACATTTGTTGGGTATGAACAATATAACAACTCGTGTACATTTGTTGGGTATGAACAATATAACAACTCGTGTACATTTGTTGGGTATGAACAAAATAACAACTCGTGTACATTTGTTGGGTATGAACAATATAATAACTCATGTACATTAGTTAGGTATGAACAATATAACAACTCGTGTACATTTGTTGGGTATGAACAATATAATAACTCATGTACATTTGTTGGGTATGAACAATATAATAACTCATGTACATTAGTTAGGTATGAACAATATAACAACTCATGTACATTTGTTGGGTATGAACAATATAATAACTCATGTACATTAGTTAGGTATGAACAATATAACAACTCGTGTACATTTGTTGGGTACGAACAATATAACAACTCATGTACATTTGTTGGGTATGAACAATATAATAACTCATGTACATTAGTTAGGTATGAACAATATAACAACTCGTGTACATTTGTTGGGTATGAACAATATAATAACTCATGTACATTTGTTGGGTATGAACAATATAATAACTCATGTACATTAGTTAGGTATGAACAATATAACAACTCGTGTACATTTGTTGGGTATGAACAATATAATAACTCATGTACATTAGTTAGGTATGAACAATATAACAACTCATGTACATAAGTTGTTTATGAACAATATAACAACTCATGTACATAAGTTGGGTATGAACAATATAACAACTCATGTACATACGTTGGGTATGAACAATATAACAACTCATGTACAAAAGTTGTTTATGAACAATATAAAAATTCATGTACGTATGTTAGGTATGAACAATATAACAATTCATGTACATAAGTTGTTTATGAACAATATAACAACTCATGTACATAAGTTGGGTATGAACAATATAATAACTCATGTACATTAGTAGGTATGAACAATATAACAACTCGTGTACATTTGTTGGGTATGAACAATATAACAACTCATGTACATTTGTTGGGTATGAACAATATAATAACTCATGTACATTAGTTAGGTATGAACAATATAACAACTCGTGTACATTTGTTGGGTATGAACAATATAATAACTCATGTACATTAGTTAGGTATGAACAATATAACAACTCGTGTACATTTGTTGGGTATGAACAATATAATAACTCATGTACATTTGTTGGGTATGAACAATATAATAACTCATGTACATTAGTTAGGTATGAACAATATAACAACTCGTGTACATTTGTTGGGTATGAACAATATAATAACTCATGTACATTAGTTAGGTATGAACAATATAACAACTCATGTACATAAGTTGTTTATGAACAATATAACAACTCATGTACATAAGTTGGGTATGAACAATATAACAACTCATGTACATACGTTGGGTATGAACAATATAACAACTCATGTACAAAAGTTGTTTATGAACAATATAACAATTCATGTACGTATGTCAGGTATGAACAATATAACAATTCATGTACATAAGTTGTTTATGAACAATATAACAACTCATGTACATAAGTTGGGTATGAACAATATAATAACTCATGTACATTAGTTAGGTATGAACAATATAACAACTCGTGTACATTTGTTGGGTATGAACAATATAACAACTCGTGTACATTTGTTGGGTATGAACAATATAATAACTCATGTACATTAGTTAGGTATGAACAATATAACAACTCGTGTACATTTGTTGGGTATGAACAATATAACAACTCATGTACATTTGTTGGGTATGAACAATATAATAACTCATGTACATTAGTTAGGTATGAACAATATAACAACTCGTGTACATTTGTTGGGTATGAACAATATAATAACTCATGTACATTTGTTGGGTATGAACAATATAATAACTCATGTACATTAGTTAGGTATGAACAATATAACAACTCGTGTACATTTGTTGGGTATGAACAATATAATAACTCATGTACATTAGTTAGGTTTGAACAATATAACAACTCATGTACATAAGTTGTTTATGAACAATATAACAACTCATGTACATAAGTTGGGTATGAACAATATAACAACTCATGTACATACGTTGGGTATGAACAATATAACAACTCATGTACAAAAGTTGTTTATGAACAATATAACAATTCATGTACGTATGTTAGGTATGAACAATATAACAATTCATCTACATAAGTTGTTTATGAACAATATAACAACTCATGTACATAAGTTGGGTATGAACAATATAATAACTCATGTACATTAGTTAGTTATGAACAATATAACAACTCGTGTACATTTGTTGGGTATGAACAATATAACAACTCGTTTACATTTGTTGGGTATGAACAATATAATAACTCATGTACATTAGTTAGGTATGAACAATTTAACAACTCGTGTACATTTGTTGGGTATGAACAATATAACAACTCATGTACATTTGTTGGGTATGAACAATATAATAACTCATGTACATTAGTTAGGTATGAACAATATAACAAATCGTGTACATTTGTTGGGTATGAACAATATAATAACTCATGTACATTTGTTGGGTATGAACAATATAATAACTCATGTACATTAGTTAGGTATGAACAATATAACAACTCGTGTACATTTGTTGGGTATGAACAATATAATAACTCATGTACATTAGTTAGGTATGAACAATATAACAACTCATGTACATAAGTTGTTTATGAACAATATAACAACTCATGTACATAAGTTGGGTATGAACAATATAACAACTCATGTACATACGTTGGGTATGAACAATATAACAACTCATGTACAAAAGTTGTTTATGAACAATATAACAATTCATGTACGTATGTTAGGTATGAACAATATAACAATTCATGTACATAAGTTGTTTATGAACAATATAACAACTCATGTACATAAGTTGGGTATGAACAATATAACAACTCATGTACATACGTTGGGTATGAACAATATAACAACTCATGTACAAAAGTTGTTTATGAACAATATAACAACTCATGTACGTAAGTTAGGTATGAACAATATAACAATTCATGTACATAAGTTGTTTATGAACAATATAACAACTCATGTACATAAGTTGGGTATGAACAATATAGCAACTCATGTACATAAGTTGGGTATGAACAATATAACAACTCATGTACATAAGTTGGGTATGAACAATAGAACAACAATTGTAAATTAGTTGGGTATAAAGAATAGCACAACACATGTACATTAGCTGGGTATATACAAATTATGCAAATAAATTAATTTGTGACCGGATAATCAGATATCGCATTCAATCTCAAGACAAAGACAAGTTTATACGACAGAAGCCGGGCTCCTGATAGAACCAGACGAGTACCTCTAAAAGAATTCATTTTTCTTTATAAAAAATTTTTTTTTAAAAATCTCAAAATATTTTATCGACGTTTTGAAATATAATTCATAAAATTAATAACTAAATTAGTGAGCGTAAAAAAATGATTCAATTTGATTTAATAAACATTATTTTTTTTCCATCACCTCACACATACATCTTTATTTAGGCTAATTCCATGTCAACACACCGGTTAAGTCTGGTATCGATACTCAACTACTAGCACTGGCTATTTTATGACCTTTATCTGAAAGGCAGTGAGCAGAATATTACTTTTCAACGTCAGACATTGGTTAGTTCATTCCATGGATGAAGACATATTTACTGACACACAACGTGTTATATTTTTACAAAATTTTTTTAAAATATATTAAAAGTCATAGTACGGTCTCCAAGTCAAATGAAACATCTTCGTATTCACACTTTGCTATGCGTACATTCAGAATTAGTGAATCGATTTTCTCAAACTGTCTGAGTTTATTCCATACGTGTTATTGAGGATTTGATTATATGTTAGTGACTATTGATTGGGACTACATGTGTATGTAATGAATAAAGGATTGAGTTATGAAACTCCATATATTTGTGGACTTAGTTGTGTAACTGTGTCATTGGTCATCCATAGCTGTCAGCCCAGCAGAGCTGTAATCATAGACGTGATAAATAAGTCACATGTATCAAAGACCCCTAGACAACGCGAGTAGGCCGTAACATTTTATGACTAGAAAAATTCCAAACTGACTCCTGCTTATCTGCTACATTTCATGTATTAATTCTGGACTTCTTGACCCACACAATATGGTCATACATGTGGTCATTTAACTTTACCACGTCAATAGCCACAATAAACAACTCGTTTTCCGTATGCTCATTTACATTTGCATTACATTCCTTGAGATACCTACAGCTCCTCCACAACTTCGGTAATGCATTTCTTTTTTACTCATTTTTCAAGGGCTAACAAAGTGAGTAATTATACGAGTTGTTATATTGTTCATACGCAACAAATGTACACGAGTTGTTATATTGTTCATACCCAACAAATGTACACGAGTTGTTATATTGTTCATACCCAACAAATGTACACGAGTTGTTATATTGTTAGTCAATGGCAGACGGTGTGTAGAGAGTAGGATTAGTTTCAGAGGAAGTTAGACTTTTAAAGACGACTAAGTCGAATTGGCGCCATCCAGCGTGGATGTTTATACAGAGAATTTTAGACTTTTCAACATGTTTTTTTTTACTGTTTATAGTCATCCAGTGTGGACGCAAGTACTTCATAGAAAAATGTCGTTCCCCTAAAAGACACGTAGAGATAACCCAACACAGCGTTTAAAAAAAAAAAACTAATCTACTTCGGCATTTTGCTAAGGGATAAACACGCATAAAGGGGTCCCGGTTATGTATGTGTAAATGAAAAACTGGCCATATTCGTCTCTCCTATCCAAGTCAGTGAATCAATTTTAAAGGGGAAGCAGTATTTTTTTTTTTCTAAATACAGAAAAGGTCCAGAAGTTATTTTTTTTCCAAGGTAGTTCCTGATTTGTAGGGCTATGCACAAGTGTGAAGGCTATATGCACAAGTGTGTAGGGCTATGCAAAAGTTTGTAGGGATATGCAAAAGTGAGTAGGGCTATGCACAAGTTTGTAGTGATTTGCAAAAGTGAGTATGGCCATGCAAAAGTGTGTAGGTCTATTCACAAGTGTGTAGGTTTCTACATTAGTGTGTAGGGCTATGCAAAAGCATGTAGGTCTATGCATAATGACATCAAATAAGATTGAATTTCTTAGGTAAATTAACTGGTTTAATTGACAAGATGTGACAGCAAATAACCGTCTCAGATTCTAACTTTTCCCACCCCAGATGCCATGAAATGAGTTAATATCATAATTAAAATTTCAGTCTGCATTTAAGTATACGTTTTAGACATAATCAATAGGAACACACGTTTTTTTCAATCCCATATATAAACAGTGTTTATTAGAAATCTACATGAACATTACGATGAAGTTCAAGAACTAAAACTAAATAGAAATAATACCAGTTAGTTTCCATTCGGGTACTTCAGTGTCACAGGCAAATGTGGGGGTTGGGGGATGTGGGTGGGGGATGTGGGTGGTGGATGTGGGTGGGGAAGTGGTTGGAGAATGTGGGTGGAGGATGTGGGTGGAGGATGTGTTTGGGGGATGTGGGTGGATATTTTATTATAACATGATTAGTTTCAATAATATCATAACTATAAACAGTGACAATTATTAAATAAGTTGAAAATGCACAAAAATCTGATTTTTTTTTTGTCGATGACTAGATATCTCATGTTTTTTTAAAAAAAAAAATGATTGTGATATGTTAATTATATATTATGCCAAATAATTCGATATCTAACCTCGTGGACTCATAGGTTTAAGTACGCTTCCTTTAGCTTGAACGTCAATATCTCCTACTTTGTCACTTAGTTCCTGGTTTACTGAATAGAAGATAGGTTTTAATAAAACAAGTTTAAATTATGAAAACATTTAATAATTAAATTATTATGCAAATTACTTTCATGCTTAGGTTAAAACATTAAATTTTTCAGCTTCAACATAAAACAAACTACTAAAAAAACCACATCCTAATAAATTTCAAAATTATGTTTAATGTACTGTTGGACTTTTTGTAAGCGGAACACTCTACACCCTATGTATGTTTTGTTAGCTAAATTGATTGCAATATTTTTAATTTTTGTTTTGAAATCTGTTCTTGAATATTTTAAGAACCATTGACAAATTATGTTTTAAATATGCTTTTTTTTCTGCGATATCAATTATGGAAATCCTTTGTTTCAGACCACGCAGGTACAAAGTAGATGGTTATTAGATGTGATAACGGTTTTAAGAGAAATAATCATTTGCCAAAGAAATAGAAAGTACATTACCATATGTCGCTTAATTGAGAGTTGTCTGTAGTTGTCTTACTAGTGGCGCTTTTGACTTATAATAAAGTGTCTTATTCTCACGTGAAAATGTGTCTTTCCAAAAGAAAATCCCCCCCCCGCCCTGTTTAAAATACTTAGTTGATATTACTGTTTTGAAGCTTGTTGTATTGTAGCTCACTACTATGAGTGGTGGATCACTACATTAGTGTCATGTTACTTGCTGTATTGTAGCTCACTACTATGAGAGGTGGATCACTACATTAGTGTCATGTTACTTGCTGTATTGTAGCTCACTACTATGAGAGGTGGATCACTACATTAGTGTCATGTTACTTGCTGTATTGTAGCTCACTACTATGAGAGGTGAATCAGTTCATTAGTGTCATGTTACTTGCTGTATTGTAGCTCACTACTATGAGAGGTGGATCACTATATTAGTGTCATGTTACTTGCTGTATTGTAGCTCACTACTATGAGAGGTGGATCACTACATTAGTGTCATGTTACTTGCTGTATTGTAGCTCACTACTATGAGAGGTGAATCAGTTCATTAGTGTCATGTTACTTGCTGTATTGTAGCTCACTACTATGAGAGGTGGATCACTATATTAGTGTCATGTTACTTGCTGTATTGTAGCTCACTACAATGAGAGGTGGATCACTACATTAGTGTCATGTTACTTGCTGTATTGTAGCTCACTACTATGAGAGGTGAATCAGTTCATTAGTGTCATGTTACTTGCTGTATTGTAGCTCACTACTATGAGAGGTGGATCACAATATTAGTGTCATGTTACTTGCTGTATTGTAGCTCACTACTATGAGAGGTGGATCACTACATTAGTGTCATGTTACTTGCTGTATTGTAGCTCACTACTATGAAAGGTGAATCAGTTCATTAGTGTCATGTTACTTGCTGTATTGTAGCTCACTACTATGAGAGGTGGATCACTATATTAGTGTCATGTTACTTGCTGTATTGTAGCTCACTACTATGAGAGGTGGATCACTACATTAGTGTCATGTTACTTGCTGTATTGTAGCTCACTACTATGAGTGGTGAATCAGTTCATTAGTGTCATGTTACTTGCTGTATTGTAGCTCACTACTATGAGAGGTGGATCACTATATTAGTGTCATGTTACTTGCTGTATTGTAGCTCACTACTATGAGAGGTGGATCACTACATTAGTGTCATGTTACTTGCTGTATTGTAGCTCACTACTATGAGAAGTGAATCAGTTCATTAGTGTCATGTTACTTGCTGTATTGTAGCTCACTACTATGAGAGGTGGATCACTACATTAATGTCATGTTACTTGCTGTATTGTAGCTAACTACTATGAGAGGGGGATCACCATATTAGTGTCATGTTACTTGCTGTATTGTAGCTCACTATTATGAGAGGTGGATCACTATATTAGTGTCATGTTACTTGCTGTATTGTAGCTCACTACTATGAGAGGGGGATCACTACATTAGTGTCATGTTACTTGCTGTATTGTAGCTCACTACTATGAGTTGTGGATCACTACATTAGTGTCATGTTACTTGCTGTATTGTAGCTCACTACTATGAGAGGTGGATCACTATATTAGTGTCATGTTACTTGCTGTATTGTAGCTCACTACTATGAGAGGTGGATCACTACATTAGTGTCATGTTACTTGCTGTATTGTAGATCACTACTATGAGAGGGGTATCACTACATTAGTGTCATGTTACTTGCTGTATTGTAGCTCACTACTATGAGTGGTGGATCACTACATTAGTGTCATGTTACTTGCTGTATTGTAGCTCACTACTATGAGTGGTGGATCACTACATTAGTGTCATGTTACTTGCTGTATTGTAGCTCACTACTATGAGTGGTGGATCACTACATTAGTGTCATGTTACTTGCTGTATTGTAGCTCACTACTATGAGAGGTGGATCACTACATTAGTGTCATGTTATTTGCTGTATTGTAGCTCACTACTATGAGAGGTGGATCACTATATAAGTGTCATGTTACTTGCTGTATTGTAGCTCACTACTATGAGTGGTGGATCACTACATTAATGTCATGTTACTTGCTGTATTGTAGCTCACTACTATGAGAGGTGGATCACTACATTAGTGTCATGTTACTTGCTGTATTGTAGCTCACTACTATGAGAGGTGGATCACTATATTAGTGTCATGTTACTTGCTGTATTGTAGCTCACTACTATGAGTGGTGGATCACTACATTAATGTCATGTTACTTGCTGTATTGTAGCTCACTACTATGAGAGGTGGATCACTACATTAGTGTCATGTTACTTGCTGTATTGTAGCTCACTACTATGAGAGGTGGATCACTACATTAGTGTCATGTTACTTGCTGTATTGTAGCTCACTACTATGAGAGGTGGATCACTACATTAGTGTCATGTTACTTGCTGTATTGTAGCTGACTACTATGAGTGGTGGATCACAATATTAGTGTCATGTTACTTGCTGTATTGTAGCTCACTACTATGAGTGGTGGATCACTACATTAGTGTCATGTTACTTGCTGTATTGTAGCTCACTACTATGAGAGGTGGATCACTATATTAGTGTCATGTTACTTGCTGTATTGTAGCTCACTACTATGAGAGGTGGATCACTACATTAGTGTCATGTTACTTGCTGTATTGTAGCTCACTACTATGAGAGGTGGATCACTATATTAGTGTCATGTTACTTGCTGTATTGTAGCTCACTACTATGAGTGGTGGATCACTACATTAATGTCATGTTACTTGCTGTATTGTAGCTCACTACTATGAGAGGTGGATCACTACATTAGTGTCATGTTACTTGCTGTATTGTAGCTCACTACTATGAGAGGTGGATCACTACATTAGTGTCATGTTACTTGCTGTATTGTAGCTCACTACTATGAGAGGTGGATCACTACATTAGTGTCATGTTACTTGCTGTATTGTAGCTCACTACTATGAGTGGTGGATCACAATATTAGTGTCATGTTACTTGCTGTATTGTAGCTCACTACTATGAGTGGTGGATCACTACATTAGTGTCATGTTACTTGCTGTATTGTAGCTCACTACTATGAGAGGTGGATCACTATATTAGTGTCATGTTACTTGCTGTATTGTAGCTCACTACTATGAGAGGTGGATCACTACATTAGTGTCATGTTACTTGCTGTATTGTAGCTCACTACTATGAGAGGTGGATCACTATATTAGTGTCATGTTACTTGCTGTATTGTAGCTCACTACTATGAGAGGTGGATCAGTTCATTAGTGTCATGTTACTTGCTGTATTGTAGCTCACTACTATGAGAGGTGAATCAGTTCATTAATGTCATGTTACTTGCTGTATTGTAGCTCACTACTATGAGAGGTGGGTCAGTTCATTAGTGTTCTACTATGAGAGGTGGATCAGTTCATTAGTGTCATATTACTTAATGTATTGTAGCTCACTACTATGAGTGGTGAATCAGTTCATTAATGTCATGTTACTTGCTGTATTGTAGCTCACTACTATGAGAGGTGAATCAGTTCATTAATTTCACGTTACTTTCTGTATTGTAGGTCACTACTATGAGAGGTGAATCAGTTCATTAATGTCATGTTACTTGCCGTATTGTAGCTCACTACTATGAGAGGTGAATCAGTTCATTAATGTCATGTTACTTGCTGTATTGTAGCTCACTACTATGAGAGGTGAATCAATTCATTAATGTCATGTTACTTGCTGTATTGTAGCTCACTACTATGAGAGGTGAATCAGTTCATTAATGTCATGTTACTTAATGTATTGTAGCTCACTACTATGAGTGATGAATCAGTTCATTAATGTCATGTTACTTAATGTATTGTAGCTAACTACTATGAGAGGTGAATCAGTTCATTAATGTCATGTTACTTGCTGTATTGTAGCTCACTACTATGAGAGGTGGGTCAGTTCATTAGTGTTCTACTATGAGAGGTGGGTCAGTTCATTAGTGTTCTACTATGAGAGGTGGATCACTATATTAGTGTCATGTTACTTGATGTATTGTAGCTCACTACTATGAGAGGTGGGTCAGTTCATTAGTGTTCTACTATGAGAGGTGGATCAGTTCATTAGTGTCATGTTACTTAATGTATTGTAGCTCACTACTATGAGAGGTGGATCACTACCTTAGTGTCATGTTACTTGCTGTATTGTAGCTCACTACTATGAGAGCTGGGTCAGTTCATTAGTGCTCTACTATGAGAGGTGGATCAGTTCATTAGTGTCATGTTACTTAATGTATTGTAGCTCACTACTATGAGAGGTGGATCACTACCTTAGTGTCATGTTACTTGCTGTATTGTAGCTCACTACTATGAGAGGTGGATCAGTTCATTAGTGTCATGTTACTTAATGTATTGTAGCTCACTACTATGAGAGGTGGATCACTACCTTAGTGTCATGTTACTTGCTGTATTGTAGCTCACTACTATGAGAGGTGGATCATTTCATTAGTGTCATGTTACTTAATGTATTGTAGCTCACAACTATGAGAGGTGCATCACTATATTAGTGTCATGATACTTGCTGTATTGTAGCTCACTACTATGAGTGGTGAATCAGTTCATTAGTGTCATGTTACTTGCTGTATTGTAGCTCACTACTATGAGATGTGGATCAGTTCATTAGTGTTCTACTACGAGAGGTGGATCAGTTCATTAGTGTCATGGTTACTTTCTGTATTGTAGCTCACTACTATGAATGGTGGATCACTACATTAGTGTCATGTTACTTGCTGTATTGTAGCTCACTACTATGAGAGGTGAGTCAGTTCATTAGTGTTCTACTATGAGAGGTGGATCAGTTCATTAGTGTCATGTTACTTGCTGTATTGTAGCTCACTACTATGAGTGTTGAATCAGTTCATTAGTGTCATGTTACTTGCTGTATTGTAGCTCACTACTATGAGAGGTGGATCACTACATTAGTGTCATGTTACTTGCTGTATTGTAGCTCACTACTATGAGAGGTGAATCAGTTCATTAGTGTCATGTTACTTGCTGTATTGTATCTCACTACTATGAGAGGTGAGTCAGTTCATTAGTGTTCTACTATGAGAGGTGGATCAGTTCATTAGTGTCATGTTACTTGCTGTATTGTAGCTCACTACTATGAGTGTTGAATCAGTTCATTAGTGTCATGTTACTTGCTGTATTGTAGCTCACTACTATGAGAGGTGGATCACTACATTAGTGTCATGTTACTTGCTGTATTGTAGCTCACTACTATGAGAGGTGAATCAGTTCATTAGTGTCATGTTACTTGCTGTATTGTAGCTCACTACTATGAGCGTTGAATCAGTTCATTAGTGCTATGTTACTTGCTGTAATGTAGCTCACAACTATGTGAGGTTGATAAGTTCATTAGTGTTCTACTATGAGAGGTGGATCAGTTCATTAGTGTCATGTTACTTGCTGTATTGTAGCTCACTACTATGAGAGGTGGATCACTATATTAGTGTCATGTTACTTGCTGTATTGTAGCTCACTACTATGAGAGGTGGATCACTACATTAGTGTCATGTTACTTGCTGTATTGTAGCTCACTACTATGAGAGGTGAATCAGTTCATTAGTGTCATGTTACTTGCTGTATTGTAGCTCACTACTATGAGAGGTGGATCACTACATTAGTGTCATGTTACTTGCTGTATTGTAGCTCACTACTATGAGAGGTGAATCAGTTCATTAGTGTCATGTTACTTGCTGTATTGTAGCTCACTACTATGAGTGTTGAATCAGTTCATTAGTGCTATGTTACTTGCTGTAATGTACCTCACAACTATGGGAGGTTGATAAGTTCATTAGTGTTCTACTATGAGAGGTGGATAAAGTTCATTAGTGTCATGTTACTTGCTGTATTGTAGCTAACTACTATGAGAGGTGGATCACTACATTAGTGTCATGTTACTTGCTGTATTGTAGCTCACTACTATGAGAGGTGAATCAGTTCATTAGTGTCATGTTACTTGCTGTATTGTAGCTCACTACTATGAGTGTTGAATCAGTTCATTAGTGCTATGTTACTTGCTGTAATGTAGCTCACAACTATGGGAGGTTGATAAGTTCATTAGTGTTCTACTATGAGAGGTGGATCAGTTCATTAGTGTCATGTTACTTGCTGTATTGTAGCTAACTACTATGAGAGGTGGATAAAGTTCATTAGTGTCATGTTACTTGCTGTATTGTAGCTAACTACTATGAGAGGTGGTTTACTACATTAGTGTCATCTTTCTTGCTGTATTGTAGCTCACTACTATGGCAATAATTCTTTGTTTTTATATGTTATGGGATTAAATTTCAACACTATTGTTCGTAACTTGACTGTGATTTCTATTTACTTTAATTAAACGACATTGGAGAGAAAAGAACGACCAAATGACTAAAAGTGACGTTCATAATTTAGACTTAGACTTTCAAAACTGCATTTTGATCATTTATAAAAGGAAAAAAAAAAGACACATTTATGGTTTTGAAATTTGTGAATGTTTCATATAATTATTTCTAAATATATTTTTAAGTTGTCAAGCTTTTGCGTTCGCTTGCTGTTTAGATGCGTTTTCTCACGCAACTTGGACTTGAACAGCGTCTTGTGGTGTTAAGCTTCAACTATGTCATTTAAGAACTGATTCTTACACCGACAACTATTAGTCATCAAATATTAAATTACTGAACTAACGTTGTTTTTTTTAATGTCTGATAATATCCTAACTATAAATTATATTTTTTTAAAGTTTGAAAATGAAATGAGATAGTCAAAATACGTTCTACATTATAATATGTAAGTCATATTAATTAAATTTATCAAACACGTTTTTATTTTTCTGTGTGTTTATTTTTGGTCTATTGTTTTGTCTGTCTGTATTTTTTTTTTCATGATTTTAGCGAATTTTCTTGATACATTTTTTGTTGTTTTTTCTAATACATGTTATTGTTATGAAATAAAAATAAATGAATGTCCGCTGTTTGTACTGAATAGCTAAACCAAATCTTGACCAAGTTTAGTAGATTGGGGATATTCGTCGTTGTCTCTTATACCAAATTAAATTATAAAATTATGTGCCAGCAAATGTTCTTATAGTTTCCTCAACCATGAATGCTCTTTACTCCCAATGAACTAGTGTTTATTGTTTAATGTTTAACTTTCGACGTTCAGCAAAATCTTGCCAGACAGCCAAACATCAACAGATACATATAAAAAAACAACTATTAATTAAAGCCAATAATGTGTAATGTCGACAGAAATCGATAGGAAGACAACTTGGATGTGTCTGTCTATCAAAACCTGTGTCACGTGCATAAGTAACATGGTATGTTACATAAATCATGATAAAATAGCCCGGAGACCCCAGCCGGTGTCAGTCTGAATAATAATAATAATATGATTTCATCTGCAGTCCCCCTACTTACGCTGGACATTAACCAGGATTTGTCGAACAGATGTGTGGGAAATAAAAAAATCTTTAAAACTTTGAGGACACTTAGCGATTTTATTTGTATTTTTTTTCCCCTGTTATCTGTCCGTCACAATGTTACGCTGGTGTAGATTTTGCAGACCGAAATCCACAAGGCTTGTGATTATTCTTTATAGGATTATAAGCTGGTTCCCTACATAGTAAATCGCCTTTTTTCCACGCCGCTGAATAATCCAAAGAAACATCATGTGGATGATACAGCTTGGCACCAGTGGCGTCGCAGGAACTCTCCGAATGTTTTATTGTGTCAATGTTATCCGCCTGAATTCAGAGTTCCCTTCTCTTAGATGAGTGGCCAACCAAGGTTAGCAAGTCCCATTCACCCGGAGTGCTGGTGATGTATTTGCTTGACCACTCAGCCAGCCGGCATCCAATTGTTTTAAACAGGTAATATAATTTCGGAAAATAAGAAACACGGGGTTAGGGGAAAATTGAATAAAAAGTTGATTTAAAACTATAGAAGTCTCGACAGAAAGCCTTCTTCATGACACAGAAAATAAACCAAAAATTATAAGTTTCTCATGACGTGTGTATTTTGAAAGAAAATTGGTAAATATTTAAGTTTGCCCAGGGAAGAAAACACATTAATACACGCATATCGTTAATGGAAACTTACTCAATAGGAACCGATATTCTACCGAGTCGATGTTAAAATCACCAGCCTGAATGTCTCACCCCATAATTGGTTTTAACCGACGTTACCCCACTTGAAATTGAAGATAATCATATGCTGTTTAAATTTTTAATGTTTTTTTAATCTACTTATGCCTAGAAATCATTATAAATCAAACAAATTAAAAAATAATTTCGAAAATATAAATGAGTACAATTCTAAGTATGCAACAGAAAGAATTTCTTTGCCAAAAAAATAATTCTTAATATCACGACATATTACGTGTGAAAGAGCTTGATGAAATAATAAATTGAGTAAGACAAGGAGATCACATGCTCTGTTAGTAACCGACCTGGTAACTAACCGCTGAGTGTTTACTTTTTTAAAAGCTGCGACTATGTTGAAGGTTTCAGGAGAAAACGGGCGAGCCATAATCTTGTCACAGAACATAGCACACTTTAAGCCTAACATAGCTTAACAATGTGTTGACTTGTAGCTATAAACACTGGACTCATAGTTGTGCACACCAAACAGTAAATATCTTCCAGTAGAAAAATGTGGTCAATAATTTAATTTATTAAGATAACGAAACTTATATTTAAACAATGCACGTATTCTTTGTAGTAATTAGTGCGTAAAATCTTATCAAGAAAAAAAATCGTTACGACAGGCAAGTAGTAAATATATAATTTACAAGACAGGCCAAAATCGTTTCAGCAAGTCGGTCAGCGCCATAGAAAACCATTACGTCTTTTATTAATTATGCTAGAGATTATATCAGCGTTTTTTGTCAGTGATGCTTTAACAAGATAGAACGGCTTTTCAGTTTTAGAAAATTCAAAAATGTCACTTAATTTTAGAGTCTTTATTTTTTTTGTATTGCCCTTCAAAAAAATTTAACACAATATTCATTTATATAGCATCTTTCAGTCTTTGCGAGACAATGGAGTAGCTATTTACACTTCGTCGAGGGAATCTCTAGGCAAAAACTGGAAGTGCTATTTCCACTGCATTTTTTGCAGGAAAATATTGATTCCTGGTTAAATTTGAGCTTCCTTATTGTTCTTTTCGTTGCACTTTCTTTGCCTTACAAAAAAAAAAAAATCTACTTCTTGTGAAGAAACGTCACCTGTGCGGCTACTTAGCCTCTGTGGTGTTTTTAATGGAAACCAGCTGTTTCCCAGTGCAGCAGATCCCCACACTCCACGCAGCCAGTGGATCCAATGGAATGACAATTGTCACTACAGCTTTGCACTGACTGCGTCGCAGCAGTTGACGAATTGACATTGGTATCCTCGTCAAATCGACTTCGGGACTCCATCTCCGGATTATTGAGTTTGGGTTTACTCTCATAGTTTTAACTTAGCTTGCCGCATTAATTTTGCATATTTAAGCAGTATATAATCATTATTTTAATAATTTCGCTATTCATAAATTTGCTTGTCAGCCAGCTTGATGCTAACCGGAAGCTTTTATAAATATACATAAAGAACAGATACAGTTGCAAAAAGAAAAATTAAGTTTTGTATGTGTGTATGGAGATCTTAATAATGTGGATATACGATTATAAATTTGATTAAAAATAGTTAGTTTGAAAGACATGTATAATTAGGAAACAACTAATGCATATTGCAAATTCAAAATCTATCGAGTTCGTTACAGTCTATTCGTCCCTACTCGTCACCAGACGGTGGGGACTTTAACGCTACACCATTTCCCCCGATGTGGAAGAAAACCCGTCCAAGCCCCCTGGAAGAGTTGGCTGTGAACGCTTTAAACGCAGCGGTTACGGCTGACCGGGCGTCCCCTATACCCGGTATATGTGGTTTGCCGGGCGGGGGGGCGTATGAGATTGAACTCGACGACCAATAGACACCATTTCCCTATGTGACATATCTGTCGTGGATTATTTCATGAATGCTGTCGATTAACCTTAGTGTAAGGTTTATGACAATTAAGTGCATTATTATAGAATAATAGCCAATTTTGTTTTAAATATTTGTTTCATTAATATAACGAGCTATTTTAAAGAAACCGAAATAATTGCAAAACTAAAAAACGAAAATGAGTCAAGTTAAAAATGCGAAAACAACCATTACTTATAATAGGGCGCACAGTGAAAACTAACAAAATAAAAATAGTTTGATAAACCCTTAAAAACACAGGAAAAACATCATAAATGTCTAAGAAAATTTGTGAGAATTAAAATGGGAGAATTCAAACACATGTTGTTTTCACTGTCAGCACGAGATACGCACGTTCTCTTCATTGCTAGCATGCAATTTCATGTACTTTTCACTGTCAGCACGAGATTCACACGTTGTCTTCAACGTAAGCATGAGATCCACGCGATGTCGTCCCTGGCAGCACAAGATCCACACGCTGTCTCCCGTGACAGGCCAAGATCCACACGCTGTCTTCCCTAGCAGCGAAAGATCCACACACTGTCTTCCTTTTCAACAGGTGATCCACACGCTGTCTTCGCTGGCAGCACAAGATCCTCAGTTTTTCTCTCCATATGAAAAAAGTGCCCAAAAAGTGATTTTAACACAAAATAAAAGTACTTAATTTTTCTCCATAGAGTCTATTAAGTCCAAATTTAGTTGGATTCCATGTAAAAGTTAGCATCAGGGAATGATCTAAGCCTAGCGAGTACGGTATTCTTTTGTCTGGTATCGATGCTAAGGAACTGACACTGGTTATTCGATTTCAGCCAGTTGAACGCAGTGCACCGACTTTCGTCTCTCAGCTTCGGACATCGCTGCACGCACTGCATGGGTGAAGACACATTTAAGGACACAATGAATGGTGCGTCTAGGGTTGAGTTTAGGATTTTTGTGAATGAGGTGAACGTTTGTATTTCCCGACTCACCATCACTTGTAGTTCAACAAAGTGCAAGGGGTTGGTTGTACCATATCTGTCCAAAAAAAAAGATTCATGTTATTAAAATTACAATTACATGTATATATATATATATATTTCTTTTCTAGTTTTTGTTAAAGACGTTCAGGTTTTTTTTTCACTATAGTGTTGTTTATTTTTTGAGGGATTGTGTTTCCTTTATCATTTAATATCCTTGGTTTGTTTCGTGAGTGTGTTCAGGGGTTGGAATCTTTTTTTTTTTATTTTTTATTTTTTTATTTTTTTTATTTATTTATTTTTTTTGTTATATGGAAATTGTGCTGATATTTTTGAATGACATTTTGTCTATGAGAGATGATTTGGTTGTTTGTTTTGCATCAATCAAGGGATTTGATGTCGTTAGTTGTATAGAGGTATTAGTTTAAGATATAAGATCTGCTAGTTCCGGATATAAAAAATATACATTTGTTTTAATGCTCTTTCGTGCACTCTTTTGCTTTTTTCAAGAAACTTTAATGAGGAATGTTGTAAATATAGTTTGTTTCGTAATCCAGCCTATATACTAACTGTTCTATAATAAAAAAAAAAAAGGGATTACATTGTTTTGGCTAAGGGCTCCTTAATTATAAATGTTTAAGAAAAAGAAATCTTTGTAAAGGCATTCAAATTTTAATGTTATAGATTTTAGAAAATTAATTTGAATATTCATCTCAATGATTTGTATAGTTCCACTTACTTAGAGATAACTAAAATTACCCCTTGTAGCGTGTGTTATTTTTTCTACGAGACAGAGCTTTGTTTACTGCGTGTGTGTAAACTTCTTTTCATCAGTGTACCTTTTTTTGTACATTGTATTTTATGTAACATCGTACCGGTACAAGCCAAACAGTATACTGTAAGTCAATAGTTTTAATTATATTTCTTTTGATTTTGTAATTCATTATAAGTATCATAAAATGTATTAATAGTAATCAGCCCTGGTTTGAGTATCGTATTCTTTGTTATTGTATTTACAATTTGGTATCGTCTTTTGTTGTGCACTGTTTTAGAACGAGCCATACACTTAAATAAGAGATTAATTTCTCTATATTGATAACAGTTTGTAAAATTTAATATATATATATTTAAATAAGATATCTTATAAAAGTCAGATTTTTTCTTTAAATCCAACGAAAATCTAAACGAAAAAAGGGACTGGGCGCAAAACTTAAAGTTCACTTGAGTTATTTTCATAAGAGAAAACTGGCAATGGATATTTTACAAATTTTGTTGAGAGTTCACTAAAGTTGCAAGGAAACTGATAATGCTTTGACTTTATAAGCTTTTAATTTTGTACGAATACAAAGCCGAGCAAAGATTTGTTTTTAAATGCAACCATATTTTTTTAATACTCTGGAATAAACGCTGTACCATTTTCATAAACTTTAGTTCATAACGTTGTTAAGGGGAAGATGGTCACATAATTTGAATTATCACATAGTTCAGTGCAATGCATAAAGAGTGATTTGGCATGCCTAGATTTTTACTTACACAATAATTATTTCGAAATTTTTTTGGCCACATTTTTATACTATCATTTTGGAGAAGAGAAAATCACAAGTTTGAAATTAAGCCCCAAAAATATGCGTTTGTGAGCTTGATGAGCTTAGCAATGTCCTAAAATCATTATTTGTTACAGAAAGAAAAATGTCAGTCCTTTTAGATTGCATAAAAAAAAATACTGACTAGTTATTAACCCTTGCTTTTTGTTATTTGTCTATATATATATATATATATATTCAAGGCGACTATAATTTGTTTTCATATTACTTCTTAATTTCATTGGTTAATTGTATTTCTCTTTCTGACGTGCAATCGGGTCGCATTATAGGGTCCTACACAGTACACATTTATAATATTCCCAAACTATAACATTGTGGAACAATGCTGCGTAAGCTGTGAAGACTAGTTTGTGACAATGTCATAAACGTCAGTGTATTAAATAGTTGTCTAGTCACCGTTTTTTTTTTATTCTACTGGTCATATATCCTTCTATCTGTAGCCATTGTACACACGGCAACTTGTTTTGATTGCTGTCTAGTTTTGTATGTATATCGGTATTCATATTGTTAAGCTATTGTTTATTATTTTAATTTATAATTCTGATATTGTTGATTTCACATGTCATTCATTATTTAAATGCTATAAGTACATGATTACACTTCTTTTTTTTTATATTTTACTTTATTTTAAATAGACATTGTATATACTTCTAAGAAATAATTTAGTAAGTATTTGGTTATCTAGGGTGCTACAAGGTATTGTAGTTCAAATGTTACATTTTTAAAACACTTTTTGTATATTGAGTGCACTTTTGACATTTTTCTTTGTTAACTAATGTGCATTACATTTTGATTAGTATAAGATTTGACTTAATCTAATTGTTGACACCAATTACCTATTGAATTCTGAATACTATCGTTTAATTTACTCTAACTTGAGAACAAGGAATATAACAGACATTAAATTCATTTAAAGTTTCGACAATTATATTCACACCGATATGGAGATAAAAGTAAGTAGCAGTACTTGTTAAACAAAGACTTTGAAAAATATATTATGAGAAGTGTAATAAACAGCATGGTTCTTGAATGTGCATGCAACAACTTGTTGAGTTTAAAAATGTTGGTACAATATTATATTATCTTTTCAATTAGGAAAGAATATTAAATATTTTGGAAGTGATTACTGAAATTGAAAACCAAACTCTATTATGATAACTCAGTGATGTGATAGTTTTTTTACACTATTGTTAATGGAATTGTAAACATCTAATCATTTTAAAGTTAATACGGAATTTATTTTGGACTTGTAACCATTGAAAAGAATTTGTTATTGATTACCATTAAAATGAGTTTGACATACAGTGATTAAATACTTAATATGTCAATGATTTACTAAGTTTTCATCATGTATCATTTGCAAAATTGAATACTAAAAATTATATATATAATAGTGGCCTTCATAAAAATGTTTAAAAGTATTTATGTCAAATCAAATATCACTTCATCAGATTTTGATATTAAGCAGATTTGTTTTTCTAAAAATGTTGATTCTTAAATTATTTGCGTAGGGATCGTTCGTGTAGTGGTAAATAACTTTGTGCACGCTGATTTGATATTAGATCGAATCGATTGAGACATAAACAATGTATGGATATAACCGGCAATGTTCTGGGGCTGCAATGTTGAGAGGTTATAAATGTGATTCGTGGATAAAATAAATTGTGAAATAAACGTAAGGACGAGTGTAATCAGGGCCGGATTTACAATTTTAGGGGCACCTAGGCGTAAAAAAAAATGTAGGCCCTATTTTGAAAAATAAAAAATATTGCTAAGTTTTTTTATTTCAAAAATATATATTTTTATATACTACTCCCAATTTTGGGGCCCCTTATTTCGCGGGGCCCCTAGGCCACGGCCTAGTCGGCCTGTCTGTAAATCCGGCCCTGAGTGTAATATATATATATATATATATATCAATTCAATATAGAAGTGAAAACACATCTCTATATACATCCTGTACTGTAGGAGATGTTATTGATTTATTATGTCAATAAAGTTTAGTTGAAATAAAGTGCTTAGTTGTATCAAGGGGAATTGATAAGTAATTTACTTCGATGACGATGCAGTGACAGTTAAATAATAGCAACATAGATTTAGCTAATTTTCATCTCTGTATTAACCCACATCAGAAGTGAGTGGTTACAATTACTCTAACATTGCATTATGATTTGCTATGTTAAAGTAATAAGTATTTTTTTTCCATCAATATCCACAGACCTTATCAATCGCAAAAAGCGCCCAGAGATTGGTGCTGTGCAGTTCCACGTGAATGTCCCCATCCCAAGAGGTTCAGTTCTTTTAAAACAAATATCCCCAGAAATGTTGAGGAAATTGTTCATTTTTCTGGGATCGGTTTTGAACACGTCAATTTGAAAGTTTTCCAGTCGAAGTGCTAAGTACTGGCCGTCTCCTCTGAGAAAGAAATCAATTTCAAAAATTGTGTCAGTGAACATTTTAATATTTTATGTCGTATGATGAATTAATGCTGCTTCTAAAGAGAAATTTGTGATGATTGCAACTTGTTTTCTTTCTGTGCATACATCAATCAGAGCCAGTTGGAATAATAAGTTTATCAAAAGAACAAGAGTCAGCTGCTAGAGACAGACCTATGCTAAGAGCAATAACAAAATGCAAGATTTAACATATTTTAGCAAGATCACGAATTCAGAGTTATTATATACTAAAAGCAAGATTCAGATACCAGTAAAGATATACTAAAAGCAAGATTCAGATAAATTCTACTCATTCACGTCAGAGTTTTCAATCTCTTATTTTATGGTCTTAGCAAACAGCCCAATTGCCCTTGCGGTCATAAATTCTCAGTCGGGTATTGTTCATGTCGTTACTATTATATGGACACAAATAAATACCATTTTATCACATAATTTAGACTAATTTTGTTATTTCCCATTTAATTGATCTCACAATGTACACTGTGCTACACACAATGCCAATGACTTGTTCGTGTTCTGTGGGTGCGTAGTTTGGTGCTGAGATTATTTGTTTAGCTGTTTACATATTAAGGTTTGTTTTTTATGACGTATTTGACTGCGGGATATGACGTTGTTGGTTGTAACGATTTGATAGTAGTAATGGAGCTGCAGAGAGAAAGAAGACACGATGTTTTAAAATAAAGAGTAGTGTCGCACAAATCAACGATGCGTTGAAAAATTACCCCTAGACTTAACTAAGACATTGATCTGCTTATCCCCTATTATTATTTCGTAACAACAGTTTCGTGGCAAGCAAGCGCCATCAATTTTCGGCGTCTCCGTTTTAAATAAATCAAATTATCAGTTACTATTTTAAAAAAATGAAAAATAAGGATATGGGGATATTTACAGATGACACCCGAAATAAAAAAATGGTTGGGGCGTGAGATTTATACTAAAAGATTTTCTCATTTGTATGTCCATTTCATTTGTATGCGTTTATTTATTTCTTCCTTGGTTGGCTCTTTTGGTAAATTCTTTCATTTACATACAAGCTCATGTAACTTTTGTTCTTGTTATTTTACATCTGTATGACAGTTTATCCCCTTACTACATTAATATAGGAATAGTGTGGAAATAAACAAAAACGATTTGTATATAACTATGTAAATTAAAAATTTTGAAAATATATATTTAAAAAAAAAATTAAACTCCTTAAACGTGAGTAAATTTGATCAGCTCACCTGTTCGTGAAAAGAATTTGCTCAATCACAAACTGTCCATAGAGGTCCACCACCCACCACGGTGTGCGTTCATCGTTAGTGTGGGTAAAATATGTCAAATAATTTATATTTTCTGTGATTCCGTCATTTCCTATGTTTGGTATCCATGTGCTTAGAACAGAACTCTGCCAAGCCGGCTTATAAAGGGCAGCGTTGTACAGTGATTGGATATTCGGGAAACGAATTGCAAGAAATAAAACTAACAGTATCATGGATCGGCATGGAATCATTTTCTTTTTTTTTTTAAAGTGTGCATTCGAAGTAGAGAATGATATTATAAATTGTGAAGAAATATTCTAACTTATTACAGGTCCGCTTATTAGTTTCTTCTATTTACAAACAAATGTAATTGCGACTTAGTTGTATAGGAACTGTAGTTGAATCTTTGTCAGTATACAGGATATAACAACAAATTCTAATTTGAATTAAAAACGACAATAAAGTGTAATAGACTAGAGACATGAAAAATACGACTGTGGTTAAAACTAACGTAAATCAAACTGAAGCAACAAGACGATGTTACTAGTGATAAATCAAACTGTGTCAAGTAAAATTATAATTCCACCTCCACACTTTGACTTTAAAAATCCAATTTTTTTCCCGGCTTGGAGATTATTATCAGTTCGCATTCAAGTGTTTCAAAGCCTGTACTAGGGACTGTAGAGTTGATGGCAATCGAAGTCACTTCTTGTCTGGATCACTGTTTGTTTTGTTGTTATATTTTTTTTCTTTCTTTTTTTGATTGTTGTGTTTTTGGGGGGCAGGCATTCAGCCAAAATGTTTTATTGACTGGTGCTGTTAAGAAAGCTGCCACATGTCACTTTCTTAATGTATCATTCATGGAATGTGCTTTAAGAAGAAAGGTTCAGCTCAGGGCGTTATTTGAAAGAAGTAAAGTCTTGAAACACTAACGCCAAGTGACATTGTTTCATTTCATTACATGACCTCACGGGTACTTTAATATAAGATAGGTTTTTTTTTTTTTTTTTTTTAAATTTTTACTTTAAAATGTAGCAACCATATCATAATTCTGATGACATTGTACAAGTTTCAGCACGTGGATCACAGCCTTAGCGAGACAAATTATTTAAAGTGGAAAACTTATAAACACAAGACGTTCATCGCATTTCTAAAGTTTATAAAATTTAGAAAACACATGCGACGAATCCTCACTCCATTAGTGACTATACTGGCTTTAAGAGTAATTGTTTGAAGAATATGAAACACGCACGGTTTCGAATTATGCAATTTAAAGTTGATGTGCTTCAATATTCACTATTTTATTATGAGGTCATCACTGTAAAAAGTCACTTCCCGAGTCAAACTTCAAACCGTGCTTGATCATACGTTTGCCAAGTGACTCGCCCGTTTGTACTGTCCAGGGTTAACATAGTCAGTTTCGGTTCCCAAAAAATGATAATCTTGTCTGTATTTGACCGTCGTTAACCGAATTTGGAATCATGTCCATATGAATGTAACAATCGGTCATGTGGGTTTGTAGAGTGCAACACTCTGTCATGTGGGTTTGTAGAGTGCAACACTCTGTCATGTGGGTTTGTAGAGTGCAACACTCTGTCTTGTAGATTTGTAGAGTACAACACTCTGTCATGTGGGTTTGTAGAGTCCAACGCTCTGTCAAAGGGGTTTTGTAGAGTGCAACACTCTGTCATGTGGGTTTGTAGAGTGCAACACTCTGTCATGTGGGTTTGTAGAGTGAAACACTCTGTCTTGTAGATTTGTAAATCGCAACACTTTACCATGTGGGCTAATATACTGCAGCATTGTGTAGGGAAATGTCCTGTGCATAAAGTTTTAAAATGAAGAAAAATAATCACAAACCAGTAATGCATCACATTTATTATTTTGTTAATTTTTTATATAACGAAAATATATAAAAATGTAAAAACAGAGAGAAGATAATTTAAAAATGAGTTTCTTTGGACAAGCATGTGACAACCAATGCACGTTCTTTGGACAAGCATGTGACAACCAATATACGTTTCTTTCGACACGCATGTGACAACCAATACAAGTTTCTTTCGACAAGCATGTGACAACCAATATACGTTTCTTTCGACAAGCATGTGACAACCAATACACGTTTCTTTCGACAAGCATGTGACAACCAATATACGTTTCTTTCGGCAAGCATGTGACAACCAATATACGTTTCTTTCGGCAAGAGGTTCTTTACAAAAAACTTTATTAGCGAAAAATAACCCATCGTGCAGCATTGTTCGACTTTGTAGCATATAATTTCTTACTTTGAGATTTTTATCGGTTGCTCTTTCAAATAGAATTCATATTGGTATAACAAAGACGGAAAGAAGTTCATTGTTTCCGGATCCGGCCTCAAATGTGTCCAAAGTCTGCGCTAACGATTATCCTTGAGCGAGTACTAAGTCTGATTATGTTGTTGCTTTTTACAGTTGTGTGTACAAAGGCACGAGTTGGGTCGAAGCGATCATTATATTTTTTATTGTGTTGTGTTGTTAGTCAAGCTTTTGTAAATCATTTGCTCAGAATATCATTCATGGAGTGAAATTTTCAAAGGGAAAAAAACGTAGATTATGTGAACGAGTCAAAGGAAGTTATGTTGAAGAATTAAAGTGTTTGCAGTCCGGAAATATTAACAAACAATAACTCGTAGTTCCATTTTTAAACAAGTCTCATTAATACGTGATCTCTGGCATAGATGTCAAACGTAATGGTGTACTCTTAATTCTTACAGGTTTTTAAAAACTTTTTGTTTTGTTTTGTGCGGCCTTGCAATATTGTATTTATGTTTTTTACTGAATAAAAAAAATACACATTTTTTAACATTGACCGGAATAGCAATTGTTTAACTTATTTTAAGAAATTTATTGTTAGTAAAAAAAAACTTAAATCCGAATGGTCACTCAATGGGCAGGACCGTTGACGTCGGTCATATTTGTATGCGTTTAAGTCTAAAGATAGAATCTTAGAGTGGTTTGTCGGTGAACAGTAGTTCCCTATATGTCTTTAGACAGCGGGATGGTAATGCTTGCAATAGGGGCTTAACTATGTTTCTTTTCATTCGGTGATGTCATTTTATAGCCCCCCACCCCCACCCCATTCGTAATCCCCCACTGCGGTCATACATAACCAGATCATATAGAATAACTAATATTATTATTACTTTAATTATGACATAAAGTAAAATAAAAAAAAGAAGGATAACAACACAAATTGAACTACAAGTGACAATATTTATACAATGCATCAACATTTCTTTAATTTAGACATTAATCTTAGCAGTTTACACTTATTTCCCTGGTCTTCAACTATGCAAACTTGTCAATCACTTCAACACATTTATCCCTTATCACTGAACTCACAATACTTCAAGACCAATATGACAAAACTGTTGGATGTTAGATCGCAAATATCCCTCTTTAAGCGTCATTTTTTGAAAATCTCCTCTTACATGATGCCACGGTCACACGGATCGTATGGACAAAACGCACTAGCAGCTCTGTTGTTGAATCACTCCACTTGTAACAAACTATTCTTGAGACTTTTTGTCTGGTGGCCCTCTGTCTGGTGGCACTCTGTCTGGTGTCCCTCTGTCTTTTGGCCCTCTCTCTGGTGGCACTCTGTCTGTTGTCCCTCTGTCTGGTGGCACTCTGTCTGTTGGCCCTCTGTCTGGTGGCACTCTGTCTGTTGGCCCTCTGTCTGGTGGCACTTTACCCTGTGCCACTGTCTGGTGGAACATTATCTGTTGCCACTTTGTCTGGGGGCACTCTGTGTGGCGGCAATCTGTCTGTTGGCTCTCTGTCTGGTGACATCATGTAGATATGCTGTAACCAACACAAAAGCCCACGGAGCGAGGCATCGTATAATATCTTCGACGGTGACATCATTTTCATTTTTGTTTTAAAACTAAGATATGTTAGGAAACCAACTAGAGTGGACTTTGTAAACCTGGCAATTTTCCCCTTTAGTGTCATCACGGTTTGCTAACGCTCTTTAAATTTACAACCTGAACAAGAACGCAACAAAGCAATACAAGTGTCGGCAAGAAGCTTTCTTCAGTGAACAAACGATTAGTAAGATAAAAAAAAAAAAAATTAAAATAAAAACATAGCTACAAAGTGGAGTCCGAGAGGACAGCAATGGGAAGTAAATAGACCATTTCAGGTTTTTAAAAAAATATGTAGGCAATATGGAATGAAGATGAGAAAATTAAGTCCACGATATTTGGTTTTCAAAAGGAAGCGGCAAAGAAAAGCTTGCATAAGTAGATTAATACACTGCTTTTAATGTTGCGTTTTTTTTCCCCAGGTTTTTCCATACCCTGGTTCACATATGTGCTTTTGCCTAAACTTTTTGCAGTGCAAAGAAAGAGGTAAATTATTTTTTTTTAAAAATTAGGTTTAGTTTTAAGCAATTTCGTTTAGTTTTCAGCAAGTGGGTTTCGATTTCATCAGGTGGATTTAATTTTTTGCAAGTGGGTTTATTTTTCAGTGAGTGGGTTAATGTTAAGCAAGTGGGTTTAATTTTCATCAAGTGGGTTCAGGAAGTGGGTTCTGTTATCAGCAAGTGGGTTTAGAGTTCAGCGATTTGCTTTCTAAATGTATAAGTTAGTGAGGGTCCATCAAGTCGGTCATAAATTGAAAATTGTTTGACAATCAGGCAAGGGTGTTTTGTAATTTAAAAAAACATTGATGGTCCAGCAAGCGAGTTTAAATGTCTAGCATTCTGTTTGAGTTACCCGTCAATGAGGTTGAGGTCCTATCAATGGGAGAGAGCATCCAGTAAAGAGGTTGAGCGTGATGCACGGGGGTTTAAAGTCAGGAAAAGGGGATTTTCGGTTTTAGCAATGGTTTTCCTTAATTAAAAGGTTAATGAGGGTCAAGCAAGTTGATAAAAGGTCTATCAAGGGGGTTTAAGGTCCAGAAACTGATTTAAGATACCAGTATGGGATTTGTGTTTCAAGCTAGGGCCGTTGAGGGTCGAGCAAGAAGGATGAGGATCCACGTAGGGAGTAGAGTGTCTAGCAAATGTGTTGAGTGTTAAGCAGTTGAGGCTCCGACAAGAGGGGTAAGCTCAAATAAAGCTATTGAGGATCCAGCAATTGGATTGCTGAATATAAAAAGTCATTGGTGTTTAAGCAATGGGTTTGAGAGTCAACCAAAGACATTTATTGGCATATGAGGCTACTTTGGGACAATGTAGGGTTTTTTTTTAATTTAAAAAAGAAAAACATTTTCTGTAACCATCCCTCCCCCCCCCTCCCCCCGCAGGCCGAATTTTCCATAGAGTTTGGATTCATCACTTATAAATGGATTCAATCATTGATTATGTGTCAAGATCATATATTCTAGGAGGCAATATAATGTAATTTACTTTCTCTTTTTTTGGCAAATGGTATATTTGTTTGGTTTCTTGTTGTTGTTGTTTTTTTTTACCGTCGTAGTAATATCGTATCACATCTAAAAACCGTCATTGTTGTGAAATGAATTATTGTGAATGTTTAGTAAGGGAAGTTGTTGATCGTGAGTGTGTTTTGTGAGTTGTTGATCGTGAGGTCAGATAGCGAGGTGGTGTGTGGTGTTGCACTTTAGTGTATGCTGAGTGTTTGTGTGTAGAGATATAAAAGGCGGTGTGTGAAATCATCGTTTGTTGATGAAGTTGTGAAGGGGTGAGAGGAACTGTGAGTTAGTTAGTCGAGATTGAAGTCGAGAGTAGGATCACTGCCATTTTAGTGATGTTTCGCAGAGGACGTTGTCTTGAACTGCTTGCTCGTCTGTGTAGATAACTATTAAAGAACTGTTGTATTTGCATCCTGGAATTCGTGATGTATATCCTGGGACCGTGTTGTAATCCGTAGATCACGTGGAGTCTAATATATATATATATATATATATATATATATATATATATATATATATATATATATATATATTAGACATTTGAAGCTGATAGCAATATACAATTCATTAAAATTCAATTTTTTTCCAACATCAAGCTATTTTTAATTAATATTTTTCCGAAAAGAAACACAACATTTTGAAGTTGTGATACAACACGAAGTGCGTAACAAGGCCTGCTCGTTACGGTTTGGCGTTCAAATCCCATCTTCAACGTTACTTTGTGTCTGCTAATCGGGTGTGGAACCATTTCCAGTGTCGAAAATACGCTGCATTTCCTTAGTGCAACTGGAGTACAGCGATAATAAAATAATCCGTATACCCCCCTCCACCGCCGCCCCGCCCCCACCCCCACTCCCCCACTGGCGGTAGGTTGTATAATATTACTATGACGTCATTGGCAGTCCAACTGATCTCACTGAACACTTGGCGAAAGGCTGTAATAAGCATTTTTTTAAATATCACTTTATATTTGAAACGATGCAAAGCATTCAGGACCCAACAATGGTGTAAAGTAAGTTCAAGAAAATATGGACACCAGCTAAAACAAAGGTTTTTTAACATCGGTACGAGGAAAACGCTACAGTCATTTGATACCTTCAAGGTATATTTCTTTTTAGATATAAAAAAAACCAAAAAAAAAAACGGGATGGTGTGTTCACAACTGAACGCTGTGTGTATCGATGTGTGTCGTCTCAACAAACGAATGGATGAACAATATTTTTTTTTAAGGGTTGAAATATCTCACACTTGCCATTCACGTGTTATTTTTTATACGATAGCGAATTGCTGGGACAACATTTCTCCGCCAACGCTGCCCGCCTCCGGCAGTACCATTACAATGCATCGTGTTTTAGAGCAGTGGCACGTGGCTTTCAAAACATGTATTTAACAAACATTCTCTAGATTAAAACACAATGAGCTTTGTGACGTCATACTATTGCGTGCAGCTTATACCGCATAAGAATGAATCTGTCGTGCGGTTATCACGTACTGGTGATAGAACAGATGTCCCTTTATTTCATCGAAATGCTGCACAGCCCATGAATACCAAACATGAAACCGTTCAGTTCACTACTTTTCTTTGGATTTTGCGTGGAATTGTTATTTCAAGTTGCTGTGTCACTGTATAATGCTGCACTCTACAAGCCCGCCTGTCATAGCTCGACTTACTACATCCAATGGTCAAACTACGGTAACGATGGCAACACGCTGACGAAAGATCCTAATACGAATGTATACTACTTAGCCGAAACTGAATATGATAACCCGGCTTGGTGGATGGTAGATCTCAAGGGCCAGTTCGTGGTAGAGGAAATCCTCATTACTAACAGGTGAGCTCTGAACGACGTACGGTGGGTTAGCAAGTGACATATAATGTTACAAATTATCGATTATTCTTTTGGTAAAGTAAAGAAGGAATTTCACTTGAATGTATTTTTTGATTTTCATATTTTCAGTGACACACCATGCTACATAAGACATTTTATAAAGGATTTTTTTTTAAATGTGTAGGAGAGTATTAAGTTTTTAATCCCGAAACCGCGTAAACGGTGATATTCTGATCATTTAAAACTTTAGGTATTTTTATAACCATAACATTTGCAACATATTATCTCAGCCCATTTATGAGTTTGTATGTTTATATGTTAAAGAAAAAAAAAGATTTGTTGATGTCAGTTTATTTTGACTCGCCCCCCCCCCCACACTGTTTTATCAACCATAGTCAAACTTTTTCTTAAACCCACGTCCTCCAATTGTGTTTATGTCATGATCTTAAGGATATAATTCGGCGAAAAATATCTGCGATTTACGATACTTTCCGCCATGGCCGGTCCCAAGACCGGTTGTCAAAGGAGGGGGTTTGGCGGGAGGCCAGCTACCTCGCCAGTAAAAGCAAATTGCTACAGAAACGTCAACAAGAAAAAAAACAACAAATTTCAGTTCTGAGAAGAGAGGGCTCTTCTTCTCCAAGAAGAGCTATGAAGCCTTGTGGCCAACCCCAGGCTATACTGGAAGCCTCAAAGCCGAAGACCCTCGTTTCAAAGAACACACACATGGGCACGTGGAACGTCAGAAACATGTAAAAAACAAGGAAAGTAGCACAGCTGGCGGCAGAAATGAGAACTTACAAACTTACACTGCTTGGCATCTGTGAAACAAGTTGGATACCAGCTGGACAGATAACTTTGGCCTCTGGAGAAATGCTAATGTTCTCTGGGTATAAGAAGAAAAATGCTCCTTTCACTCAATGAGTTGCTTTCATGTTGTTACAGAAGGCACAAGAGTCATTGATTGGATGGGAGGCACATGGACCATGAATAATAACAGCAGCCTTCCGAACCGAGAAAAGAAAGTAAAGATGAACATAATAAAATGTTAGGCTACCACCTACGACAGCAAACGAGACGATCAAGATCGGAAAAGAAAACAGAGGGTATGAGGATATTATGGGACTCCGTGGTGTAGGAGAAGAATGAGAACGGTGATTGAGTGGCAGACTTCTGCGCAACAAATGAGCTTGTTATTGGAGGCAGCGAATTCCAACCTATAAACATCCACAAGAAAACACGAGTATCCCCGGACAAAAGAACGCAAAACCAAAGAGATCACATATGTGTTAGCAAAAAATTTAGCAAGATTTACGAGCAAAAAGAGGAGCCGATGACGCATCCGATCAGCATCTTGTTTGGGTAAGACTCAAGTTAAATCGGAAGAAAAACTGGGAAGAGACAGCGGATAAACGAGTAAAATTCAACTTAGCACTATTGGAAAATGAGCAGAAACGAGAGGAATTCAGACCAAACAGAAGATGACTACTTAGGACACACATTGCAAAATATAAAGATGTCAGTAACATCCACTTGCAAAGAGGTTTTAGGATCAGTGAAGCAGAAACAGGAAGGGCAACTTGAAAGAGCACTATGACATAACAAGAAATCTGTCAGGAAGATACAAAATGCCGAAGAGACATGTAAGAGATAAAAACGTTAGATTAATTACGAAAAAAGGAACAGTGTAAAAGATGTGTGGAATACTTAAAGGAACTATTAAACAGTCCACCACCCACAGACACACCAGGCATACAACCAGCAAATGAAGACTTATAAATAGAACAAAGCACGCCAAATAAGGAATAGAAAGCTCTGGACATCAAGCAGCTGGGGAAAAAAACAGGACTTGAGAACATTGCATCACAGATATAGATAAAATAGTCAACATGCCGCACCCTCTGTTCCAAAAGAAATGAGAAGACTAGCGATTTCCAAAAGATTGGAAAGAAGGATACCTCATCAAGATACCAGAGAAAGGGTGTGGCAACAATTGTGAAAACTGCAGAGTAACTGCACTGCTGCCTGTACCAAGAAAGGTCTTTAAATGAATAATTTTGAAAAGAATGAAAAACCAGGTCGACATGCAGCTACGAGATCAACCGGCTGGTTCCGCCAAATTCGATCATGCACAGATCATATTGCAACACTAAGAATCATTGTAGAATCATCCATGGAATGGAAATCCACCTATATATAAATTTTATAGACTATGGAACAGCCTTTGATAGCCTGGACCGACAAACCTTGTAGAAACGTCTTCGGCACTATGGAGTACCAGGAAAACTGCCCAAGATCATTCTGAGTTCTTATGAAAAAATGACAAGTCTCATGTCCCCTTTACTATTTATCCTCGCCATTGACGTAATAATGAAAAGATCTACAGACAAAAAGAGGAACAAGATGAAGTGGACACTCTGTGAAAAACTAAATGACCTAGACTTTGGAGACGACATTGCACTTTTGTCCCACAACTTCTGTCCCACAACAAATGCAGAAAAAGACAAAAGGTATGGCTACCACATCAGCACAGCTCGGACTCAATATAAATAAAAGCAAGACAAGGATCATAAAGGTAAACTCAGCCAACCAAGAGCATATCTCTCTTGCAGGAAAGGCACTGGAAGAAGTGGAGAACTCCACATACTTAGGCAGCACCATAGTCACAAACGGCGGATCCGACACTGTTGTAAGAACTAGAATTGGAAAAGCCTTGTGCTATTAAGGAAAATATTGATGAAAAATCGTAAAAAGATGATGGAAATGGATAGGGCAAACCCCAGCACCGACAGACAATGCCTAACATGAAATCCAAAGGGAAAAAGCAAGAGAGGAAGGTCAAGTGATACATGGAGACGCGAGCTAGAGGCAGACATGCAAGCTATATGATACGCCTGTAAGCAACTGGAAACGAAAGCACAGGACCGTGATGAATGCAACATTATTGTGGACGCCATATGCCCCAGACGGGGTAAAAAGGCATTCGAACCAAAAGAAGAAGACGACGATACTTTACGTTGTACGTTTTTGTACTGATAATCTTTGTATGTTTTGTTTCATTTTCAACTCTTTAAAAATTAGAAGCAATAAATTGAACTAAAGACTAATAATATTTTGTTTAGAATGCAATGCACACGTTATTTTAATTCTTTTTTTAAAAAATATATTTATATGCACAACATTTTAGAGATGACGGTCTGGCTTTTGCCAATCGACTAAGCAACTTTCAAATTGACGTGTTCAAAACTGACCCAAGACAGTTGAAGAATTTCCCGAATATCTCTGGAGATGCCTGCTTCAATAGAACTGATCCTGTTGGAATGGGGACATTCGCTTGGAAATGTATAACACCCGTTAACGGACGCTACGTCCGACTTATACGGTTTGTGTTGTGAAAATTGTATATTGTTAATTATAAGTAAGTTTAAGTACATTTACACAAAACGAAGATACTTTGTGATAACTTGTTTAAAA
The DNA here is from genome assembly GCA_964017045.1 of Omphiscola glabra. Classification (NCBI taxonomy): domain Eukaryota; kingdom Metazoa; phylum Mollusca; class Gastropoda; family Lymnaeidae; genus Omphiscola; species Omphiscola glabra. The sequence goes on from OZ024810.1 coordinate 16,691,774, forward strand.
AATTAAGATAAATTATTATTGATAAATAAACTTGATAATTTCTGGTTTTCATTAACTTTGTTCGATTGTAGTCAGATTTTTTTTCTCTTAAATAGATGTTACAACCACAGTAATTACTGCAGTCCTCTTCGCGTTAACGAACTTGATATTACAAATAATAAAAAAATGTATACTTTTTTGCAAAAAAATATTATATAGCATAGGTTGTGGAGGGCTTTAGAGGACAGGAAAGTAATAATATAAATATGTAATGTGTGTAAATGGGCTCTGACTAAGGTGGTGTTTGTTGAAAGTTCTCGTGGTGTTGTGTTGCAGCTCTTGTATTTTTTTCTACTTTAAAAAGTAGCTAGAATCTGTCTTTAGAAATTTGAGAATGTAACTAGAATATGTGCTTATAAAATTAAGAATGTAGCTGGAGTATATGCCTATAAAATTAAGAATGTAGCTGGAGTATATGCCTATAAAAGTAAGAATGTAGCTTGAATAGGTGCTTATAAAGTTAAGAATGTAGCTAGAATATGATCGTAGAAATTTAAAAAAAGGTAGTTAGAATATGATATTAGAAGTTCAAACATGTAAGTACATAATAATACATAAATACTTCTTTTAAAAATAAGGAAAATCTGGTGCATTATTTATAACTATATATTTTAATGGCGTACAATATTGTCGTATATTTGTTTTAATATTATTGTTTAAATATTTTTTTGAGTCATTTATATAATATATATATATATCTGAATTTTAGATGTTGAGACTTCGCAATAGTAGGTAACAAGTATAGCAATATTATTATGATTCATCGCCTTAAATCGTTCTAGTGTAGTAAGATTGAAAAATATAAAATATATTTTTTTAAAAATTGTATTATACATACAACAGATATGGAGAAATTATGCTGGGCATCGTTGAACTCCAAGTGATGGTGAGCCAGGATTCAATTCTCTTCAGCTCATTTACGAGACACACCGACTCAATGCTCAACATAAGTTTTAACGTGTCGGTGAACGTGTCTTCGCCCAGGGAGTGTGTGCAGCGATGCCTGAAACTGAGAAGTGCTGGACGGTGCACCGCATTCAACTGGTTTGAATTTATCAAACGGTGTCAGTTGTTGAGTATCGATACCAGAGAAAAGAATGCAGTACTTTCTGAACTGAAAGCGAGTGTTGGAGTAAATTTTTACATGGAATCGGATTAAATCAGAAACCCTGCCTGGAAAAGTAAATTTATATTCATAGAAAATACTTTACCGACCCCTTGAGTATTAACCCATAAGTTGACGTTAACAATTCGATTAAATCTCATTTATTTACAGTTTTGTATAAAGACACATTTTTTGTTGTTGTTTAAACACTCATAATGACTTAAATAAACATGACTAGAATTACAATAAATCCTTAGTATGGTGTATAAAGTTTCTTCCGAAAGGATTGTGAGCAACGTTAACAAATTTTTTTTACGCCTACGTATCTTTTGTAAAACAGTATGTTTGTAAAATTGGGAGGCAAACAATGATGACACTATGAATAAGTATTAAACCAAAACAAATTAATAATTTAAAAAAGGAATCACATACCACACTTATTTGTACACAGCAATATGTATAAATTATATGAAGGAAAAATATACAATTTTTCTAAAGAATGTAAATATATATCTCATAAAGTATCAATGGTATAAAAACTATATTGTGATAATTGTGTACGTATACTTCAGGCATTATGATACGTATGGTCTACTTAGATAAAAACAGAGATACAATGTATAATATAATTTATTGACTACTAGCCATTATACCCGGCGTGGCCCGGCATTGCAATCCAAAAATAACAACTTCTACAGGCTTTTTTTTCCGTTTTCCGAAAGTAATCGGTTTGGATCCCGATCCATTTTGTATCCCAATCGCGAATGGACCACGATCCGGGTTGGGATCATTATCCCTGCGGGATCCCGATACCGGTGAGGTCACGATCCCGGTGAGGTCACGATCCCGGTGAGGTCACGATCCCGGTGGAATCCCGTTCTCCGTTAGGATTTCAATCACGTTAGGATGACGATCTCAGTGAGATCTCGTTTCCGGTGGGATCATCGTCTTCAATGGGATTCCGTTTCCGGATAGATCTCGATTTCATCCCGTTACCCGATGGGATAGCGTTACCTGTGGGTTCTATTTTAGTGTTGGATTTCGATCCCCTTTACAATCCAGTTCTTTGGTGGGATTTCGTTTCCATTTGGATTTTTTTTCCCCCGGTAGGATTTCGAAGGTATGTTTAATAATTTTTTTTTTTTTTAGATAGGAATATAACTAATATAACATTTTAAAAAGCTTCTAGATCCCATTATATCCCTATAGAACATTATAGAACTTCCTGGAAAATTCTAGATTAAATTTAATATCCAACTCGAAACGTGGGAAAAAAATGACAAGTCTTCGTAATTATATTAAAAATGTAAAAATTATACAACTTAATGCACTGTTAAAACTCTTGTAAATTTAAATTAAAAGGGGAGACCCGGCGGGGGACCCTTTCCATAATTGTACCGATTTGGTTTTACGTGAGATGGGTTTCCCTATAAAAGTCAGACAGATAAATAATAGAGTTAATATTTAAAAGTTTCCCCATTAAAAAAAAAATGTATATCGAGCTGTCTGGAAAAGTCTAGACTGGTACTGAATAGATTGGAAATTATTCGTTTTACATCCACATATATTTCAATACGGACAATGAAGAATATTACTACCACGCTAGTACTAGATCCAAAAATTCACATTAAACCTATAGCCTTGTCTAAGCCTATTAACATTTATATAGCTTATAAAATGATAAATTAAATTGGGCTCCAGGCCCCATGGGAATGAATATTATGAGTTATCTACCCTTCGATATTTGAATATGGATAATCAAGTGTATGTGCACTGAGCTTTGTCTAGATTCATCCATTATTGTAGGAGTATTTGTTGTTAAGTATATTTATATATCTCATAGAAAGGAAAAAAAAAACAATTTGGCCCCAAACGGAATTTTATAAAAAGTTCAAAACCCACCAGCATTGATTCTGGATAATGATGGATAAATGTACAAAGTTCAGTCAAGATCCATAAATCCATGTAAAAGCCTCTGTGGAACAAACAAACAAACAAACAAATACACCAACAAACAAATTGTCACTTTTTATATATATAAATATATTTATATGATTACACAAGAAATAATAAAACTATGCCATTTATAAACATGGATCCATTAGGAACAAAATAATAGGTAAAGACATTTCAGAGAAAAACATAAGTATTTAAAAAAAAACACAATTAAGTTGGACATTCCAAGTAAAGATACATCTTCCAGTTTGACATTCCAAGTTTAGACACATTGTTCAGTTAGACAGTCCAAGTTTAGACACATTGTTAAGTTGGATTTAAAAAACCAAGTTTCAAAATGTAACAAGAAAAGCAATTAACTTTTTTTTTAAAATCAGTGTTTTTGATGCATTTCAGAGACAGTATTTCATGAGACAGTATTTCATGAGACAGTATTTCATGAGGCAGTATTTCATGAGACAGTATTTCATGAGACAGTATTTCATGATACAGTATTTCATGAGACAGTATTTCATGAGACAGTATTTCATGAGACAGTATTTCATGAGACAGTATTTCATGAGACAGTATTTCATGAGACAGTATTTCATGAGACAGTATTTCATGAGACAGTATTTCATGAGACAGTATTTCATGAGCTCTCTAAAAAGAAATCTTTCCTGAAAACAGTAAAACTGCCTTCACACTTAAAGAGCTCCTAGCAGAGGTTCCGCATTTTGCCGGATTTACTCTCAATCGTTTTCATAGTAGTGTATTATTATTAATGCATAATTTAGAGAATTTTACTTTTCATTCGCAACAACTGTAGCTGTTTTGTAAAAATGTTTCCCACCTTGGTCTAGAAGGATTATTTTTAACAAAAATTCTAAAGTGGATCTTGTTCGCACTTCTCTCGTTGCGCAATGTGGTGCGCTCTCATTCGCTGCTTCCCACGCCGTGCACGTGTTCACGTACGCACCAAATGCACACAATTTAAAAGTGGCCTGGTGTCAATACACGTAAATACACTTCTAAAGAGGCATCCTTAACCATCAACACCCAACGAAAACAGCTTCAGTACCCTTCACATCCCACTCTACATAGATTCAATACAACTAGGCATTGGTGAATATGTGGAACGCCATCTGCAATGTGTATTAAGCTTATGCACCACTTTTTCGTTTTTCACGTGCGCAACTTGGTTTTTGTTGGTGAAGCTAGCTCATTAATGATACGTTTCGTAACGTTAAGATGTCAAGTAAATTAACACTCAACACAATGTTCTCATGTAATGAGCAAAGCTATCTTACAAATAGCACAACACAATGTTCTCATGTAATGAGCAAAGCTATCTTACAAATAGCACAACACAATGTTCTCATGTAATGAGCAAAGCTATCCTACAAATAAAACAACAAAATGTTCTCATGTAATGAGCAAAGCTATATTACGCATAACATCCAACACAACGTTCTCATGTAATGAGCAAAGCTATCCTGCGCACAGCTCACAAGGTTGAGGTTCACTTTTTGTGCAACTTAAAAAACTCACACGAAAAGCTCATGACCGGTGTAGCCGCATCGCAAAATCAGTCTTAAAAAAAGTGTTTAGCTCATGTAAGGAAAAACACGGATGTGACCCTATGGATCCGGACATTGCCCGTCGAGTTCAATAATTACTAACATCTCATCATTTTTCTTTGAACTACATTTAAATAAGACAATAAGTTTAGAGACAAAAATACTCGGCGAACATATTTTACGTGGCCTCCAAGTACTGATGTGTATAAACTTATGTAATTTTAAGTTAGATATGAAAAGATGGATACGGTTATTTATGAAAGACGGCCATTTCAGAATTTCAACCGTCTGTATTTCTCAGCCCATCATACACGTGTAGATCTTTAATTCCTATTTCAAATATATCGTACTCATATTCCTCTTCAGGGTGAGAAATATATGAAGCTAAGAGCATTCAATTATTTTCAAAATGCATCTTTTATTTTTTTAGCTATTCGTTTATAGACGCGTGTAAGTAGCTGGTTATACATCGTCCTATTCTATCTATGTTACTGAGAGCTGTGTATTTGGAGCTGGTTATACATCGTCCTATTCTATCTATGTTACTGAGAGCTGTGTATTTGGAGCTGGTTATACATCGTCCTATTCTATCTATGTTACTGAGAGCTGTGTATTTGGAGCTGGTTATACATCGTCCTATTCTATTTATGTTACTGAGAGCTGTGTATTTGGAGCTGGTTATACATCGTCCTATTCTATCTATGTTACTGAGAGCTGTGTATTTGGAGCTGGTTATACATCGTCCTATTCTATTTATGTTACTGAGATCTGTGTATTTGGAGCTGGTTATACATCGTCCTATTCTATTTATGTTACTGAGAGCTGTGTATTTGGAGCTGGTTATACATCGTCCTATTCTATTTATGTTACTGAGAGCTGTGTATTTGGAGCTGGTTATACATCGTCCTATTCTATTTATGTTACTGAGAGCTGTGTATTTGGAGCTGGTTATACATCGTCCTATTCTATTTATGTTACTGAGAGCTGTGTATTTGGAGTTGGTTATACATCGTCCTATTCTATTTATGTTACTGAGAGCTGTGTATTTGGAGTTGGTTATACATCGTCCTATTCTATTTATGTTACTGAGAGCTGTGTATTTGGAGTTGGTTATACATCGTCCTATTCTTTTTATGTTACTGAGAGCTGTGTATTTGGAGTTGGTTATACATCGTCCTATTCTATTTATGTTACTGAGAGCTGTGTATTTGGAGTTGGTTATACATCGTCCTATTCTATTTATGTTATTGAGAGCTGTGTATTTGGAGTTGGTTATACATCGTCCTATTCTATTTATGTTACTGAGAGCTGTGTATTTGGAGTTGGTTATACATCGATTTGGTCTATGTATGTTACTGAGATCTGTGTAGTTGGTTATACATCTTCTTAGTATATATCTATGTTACTAAGAGATGTGTAGTATGATTTGATTATACATCGTCTTGGTCTATCTATGTTACTACGATCTGTGTAGTTGGACTTGGTTATATATTATCTTATTCTAGCTATGTTACTGAGAGTTTAGTAGTTATGTGTATCATAGTATAATTTTGAGAACATTTGTGAAACGGAGCATCTTGTATCAAAGTTTGCATGAAACAATGTGCTGAACTCGGGAAACTCAATTAACGATATAACGTTTTAGCTTTTGTTTGATTCATTACATGACCGAAACAAGTTGAATTAAGTTAAATCTTCATCTATATAGACTTTGTTAGCGGGAACAATTATCAAGACGTATTTATGTATTTAAATGCCAAGACTTTTATATTTCGTAAAACACAAAACATGTAATGGGAAATTTTTCTCGTTACAATCAAATGTAATTACTTGTTATATAGTAAGATCTAGTTTAACATTAACTTATTAGTGTCACAAGAATTGAATTATTTTATGATATCATGTTTCATACAGCTAATTTGTTGGCGGACTATCACGACTCACTGTTACATCAACATGGTCGACAGTATAAGTAAGTGTTTCATCAACTGCAGATCGCTTGCAGCAGTTTGCTAGTGCCAACAATGTTTCAACTTGAATAACACACGCCTTGCCGTCTGTTGTTGGTTCACCGGTGGGACCACAAGAATGTGAATCAAACAGGTAAAATTTGTCTCTGTGTCTAATGACGGCCAGTGATTTGCCCCCTGCGATGAAAATCCCTGCATTGTGAGACGTGAACAATTGATGAAGTGAATCCAACATTGTTTTACCTGGGCCTTCACTTGGACTTTTGGGATTTGAATGATCCATCAAACTTCCAAACATCGGAGACTCTGCTTCGTAACTTAAAGTAAACGACTTATCGAATAAACTCACACAATCTTTAACCACGTTAAAGTCTTGAACACGTAAATATCGTCCCGGAAGATCGTAACAAAATATGTCTTGAGCTCTTTCATGCAGCTCAGGGTTCTGGACGACGTATTGCAAATACAGCACCAAAGCATAAAAACGATGGGCAGCCAACATACTCTGTGTGATGATGTCTGAGGTCCAATCAGAAATGGGAAGAATGGACGATCTCAGAATTATTGCCAGAGCCATGGCACAGCACTGGACACCATAGTATCGGCCGTCGAAGATGTTGCGATCTCCCTGCTGATGACCAGCCCTTAAAATTTTCCTGTTGTTGTCGATTTGATAGTATGAAGATTGTATCCTAACATCCACATCATCTCTGTTTGCTGAGCATATGTTCAAATTAATCATTTCAAGACTCATTGAACTGTGGATGTTTCGGGCGCATTTGAAGTAGGGATTATCTGGAAGCACGCAAGATATTTCAGTGTCTGACATGGCTTTTGACGCCTGAACTGCTTTCAGTTGATGACTTGTTCTGCTGAAATTTAAGCAAAAATAAATTTATAGACACACATATGTATGGTCTTTTTAAAAAATAGATTTTATATTTAATAGTAAATAAATTAATATTGTAAAAAAACAATTTCTAAGTATGAAACATAGAGCTAAATTACTTTAATATCAGAATCTTTAAAGCAGCTTCTTAAGAAATTTACTTAATAAATAAGTTATTGCCAGATAAGATAACATAAGATAAGTTAGTTTAAGGTATGGTTAATTTAATGATCCAAAAAGGGTAAAATGTCTTTAATTAAATTGTAAATATTCCTTTGAGTAGATAATTTTAAAACTAGATAAAAAGTCTTAGCAAGAAAACGTGTTTACACTCGAAACATTTCCATGGCTTCCAAGTCAATAGATCATGTGAGACTCATATCCTTTAATTAATAGAATACTTGATGACCAATTCGGAGAACAACAAGCAAACGGACTTGCTGGTGATGAACTTCTCAAAAGCATTTGAGCGTGTCAATCATCATTTACTTTTACACAAACTTCAGAGATTTGAGATCCAATACATTACTAAAACAGTGATCTCTAGCTTCCTCCGCAACCGATGCCAGGCAGTAGTGGTGGACGGCACAAGCTTCTCCTTTGCCAGTGTTAAGATAGGGGTCGCCAAGGGCTTGTTGATGGGCCCCTGTTGGTTTCTAGCATACATCAATGACCTACCCTAGAAACTGACATCCCAAGTAAGACTGTTCGCAGATGACACGGCGCTGTATAGGACGATCACCAGCAGATCTGACCAGGACCAGCCACAACATGGTCTCAATCGGTTAGCTAAGTGGGAGATGAGCTGGGACATAGAATTTCAACGTTCCAAAAGCCACACACTGTCTGTATAAGTGTTACTACTCTACATTACTACTACGCACTGAATGGCAATATACTTGAGCAAGTTTTCTCCCTAAGGCACCTCGTTGTTACCATTCAAAGAAAGTTCCACTGGGACAAGCATAATAACAATGTGTGCAACCGGGCAAATAAAACTCTAGGATTCGTAAGGTGATATTTCACACTCTGGTGTGAAAGTAAGAGCATATAATGCCTTTGTCTGTCCGCTTCTAGATTACCCATCTTTGTTCTGGCACCCATTCACCCAGAATAGCATCAACACGCTGGAGGCGGTCCCGTGACGGGAAGCACGCCTTGTCCTGAACAGCGACAGAATACCCCTAGTGTTGGCAGCATTTTGGAAATAAATCTTTGGCTGGTCACCACTGGAGGGACAACGACCATTACGCAAGCTCTCCAAGATGTGCAGACTAAATAATGGACTGGTTCACTCTCCCCCCCCCCCCCCCCTCACCCATAGACAGCGACGAGGCCATAACAAGCAGTTCCGGCACATAACTGCAAGAACACAGTACATGAACTGCTCTTTCCTGCCAAAGACAATCAATGTACTGAAACAAGCTTCAACAAGCAACAGTTGAGGCGAAAACACTTGACACATGGCGTCTACTGCCCCAGGCCTTCCAACCTACAGTTCATGGTACCCTCGCTGAGTAGCCTTTGAAACCTGTGAAAGATCCTCTTAGACACAAGGCATATAATCATTGCCTATTCCCTCTTCATACATAAGAGCCAGAATAATCAATACATTGATCGTTTTCCCCATAATATATAGAAGAAGAAGGGGCTATTCGTGAAATGTCCCTTTCCTTTTTTCAGTTACGAAAATTGGAAACAGACATAATTAAGGCCAGCATCCATTAACTTTGTCATAGATGGCATTGATTATACTTATAGCACTATGTTTTTACGATTCTTGAAGTAACCAATAGTGGCACTCTGAGAAAATAAAGGCTCATTTTCAAATAAGACAACGGGGCAAGTTATTTCACTTTGTGATATAACCCAGAGAGAGAGACAGCCAAGAAGAACATTAATCTTGATTACCAATACCATTGTCCGATAACATGGGGAAAAACCACGCCAATTAGGAGCCTACAACTGATTACCAATACCACATTCTAAGGACACAGATAAAGACCAAACATTTATCAAGCTCGTTGATAGAGAAAGACACGAAACGGATTCCCCATTATATATGGGGGTAATCACTTTGTAAGAATAGAGCAGTCCGGCCATCTCGTTTGATTGATTCACTTTAAAGACATTGCTCAGCAGTTGTCCGGTGTTACACAAATCGGTGGTCATTAAATACTAGGCAATGTTATGAGTATATACATATATATCCATGTATAAATAATTATAAGTTTATAAGTAGCTAGTTCAGCGTTGAAGGCCACGTAATATTTAAAATGTACAATTTAAAAAAAAATAAGCATTGCGCTACCAGCTTAAATATTTGTATAGCAAAATAATAAATGCAGAGCAAAAATACTTACACATTTTTAGTCAGTGTTAAAAAAAATATTTTCAATAATATTATTGATGACTGCGTTGATTAAACACTTGTTTTACACTAACGATATTTACACTTATATCATTATAAAATGAATAGTGTATCAATTTGTAATGATTTTGGTTTTGTCCATGATAAATTGTCAATAATAATTGTAATAAAAAAATTATATTATTTTCTTTAAGCCCCAGCACAGGATAGTTATTTGTATAAATATTATTTGCATACTCACTGCATTTGACTAAAAAAAGAAAAGCCAACAGGACCACTGGGGCGATAACACCAACAACAACATAGATCATAGGATCTCCATGGCTTGTCATTTCGTCTGTGGAACATACGAGATTTTCATTGTGTTATGATGCGTATTTTAAATTGTTCTTACACTCGCTTAAAATTCAAATTCGTTTACGAAATTGATATATATTTTGACAATATGGCCAGAATTATTACTAATGAGTTCTAGAAAGAAATATAGGAGCAAAATAAAGCGATTTTCACATTAACTGTAAAATATGAAGTTGCATTATTTTTTTTAAATATCTGATAAAATATTTCAATTTATTTATGCAACGTAAAATATAAAGATATATACATTTTGTTTGAAATAAAGACATTTATACAAGTGGTGCTATTCGTCATCATTTTTATCTTTTCTGCACCGATTTGCATGCCAAAGGACGAGGAAGTATAGAAATGTATAACTAGAAATATTTGGAAGTGAAAGATTTTTACTCACGCTCAATAAGAATATTGCTGCAAGGCACTGCTGAAATATTGACCCAACCATCTTGGCACTGGAAGATAGTCACGTGATTCAACAACCTGCTTGTGTTACGTATATGTAATGTGCTATTAAACACTTTTCCCGCTTGAGCTAAGTCTGCTGAAAAGCCATCGTTCACAACATCATTACACTCTTCTGGACAATTCAACAAAACACGTGTGTCAGCACTTGCCTCACTGGTAGAAATCCACCGAAATAGTTTTTTCGGCGTCAAACAAGATACATTAAGGCTGACTCCTTCGACGGCCTTTAACAAACAAGCAGCTTAAAAGACGGAAACAAAAGACAAAAACGCAATTATCATAGCATGAAAATGACAGTGGCGTTTCTGCAGGAGGTGTGATGTAGAAAAATATCATAATCAACACAAGAAAGATGACAGTGGCTTGTCTGGAGGAGGTGGGATATGGAGGGAAAAAAGTGGTGTATAGCGTTTAAATTTTAAGATATATTGTCCTCTTTTTGGTATGCTTAAGTCACGTTTGGAATGAAGTGTGTGTGTGTGTGTGTGTGTGTAGTTGGAAAAAAAGGGGGAAGGGTCATGGACAGTTATAGATAAAGTCAGCTGTTGGGTAATCTTCCGTAAGTTTCAATTGGACGAAGCAGTTGGTTGCATGAGCGTCGAATGAGTTGGGCTGATATAATATTGAGTAAAATGCCACGCTGTCTGTGGCAGCGTTCCCATAAATTGAAGACCACAAAAAAAATATATCACCGGTCAGCGAGTCTTGCGATGCTTATGATGCTTACAATGCCGGTCTTCACAACATGATTAATAATTTGCCACCGGTCACTGGTGTAATTTTGACACTTGTTTCTGGATATTTTTTTTATGTTAAATGACCATGGGAGAAAGACTGGGATGACAAAAATGAGTGTACTATGTTACTGTGACTGTGCTAACAGGAGAAATAAATACAAAAATCAATGTAGACATTTTCTCCGATATTTGACTGACTAAAGTGCTTCAGCGTATCTTTCTTGACTGACTAAAGTGCTATATTGTATCGTTACTTGACTAAACTGCTACATTTAATTGGTACTTGACTGACTAAAGTGCTACATCGTATTGTTATTTGACTGACTTATGAGCTACATTGTATCTTTCTTGACTTACTAAAGTGCTACATTTGTATCTTTCTTGACTGATTAAAGTGCTACATTGTGTCTTGCTTGACAGATTAAAGTACTACACTGTATCGTTACTTGACTAAAGTGCTACATTGTATCGTCAATTACCTAAATTGCTACAGTATATCGTTACTTTACTGACTAACGCAATACATTGTATCGTTACCTGACTGACTAAATTGCTACATTGAGTCGTTAATTGACTGACTAAATTGCTACATTGAGTCGTTAATTGACTGACTAAATTGCTACATTGAGTCGTTAATTGACTGACTAAATTGCTACATTGAGTCGTTAATTGACTGACTAAATTGCTACATTGAGTCGTTAATTGACTGACTAAATTGCTACATTGAGTCGTTAATTGACTGACTAAATTGCTACATTGAGTCGTTAATTGACTGACTAAATTGCTACATTGAGTCGTTAATTGACTGACTAAATTGCTACATGGAGTCGTTAATTTACTTAAGTTCTACATTATATCTCTACTTGACGGACTAAACTAAAGTGCTACATTTTGTCGTTAATTGGCTGACTAAAGTGCATTATTGTAACATTATTACTTGGCTGACTAAAGTGCTACTTTGTAGAGTGTGCTCTAACAAGAAGGAACGGACATTCTGTCAATGTATTCTTCAGTTCAATTAAAAATGCCCTACTTGCAAACTGTGCCTCAAAAAACAACTAAACGATTTGATATAACATATATTACGTCCCCACCACATACATTTCACCTCGGCTGATTTAATGTTACCGAGTCTGTCTGCCTCATTATCATAGCACACTCTCTTTAGCTCATCATGTCCCCTTTCAGTGAGACACGTATTAGACTCACCCATATTTGCAAACTGTTCCTCTTTGAAATTGTTCTCCTGTTCAGAAAGTAGCGTTTAAAGATAGAAAAGGTTCACACAGCCCAATAAAATGAATCAGTTATACTGGTACAATTAATTGTAATTCTATCAATTATACTGGTACAGGTATTGTTCAATCTCTTATACTGGTACAGTTATTGTTCTATCAAGACAAATTTTTAAAAAACAACTATTACGTATTTCAGAATGAATCTATACACAGTGCTTAAGGATGAGGATTTAATTGATTACACACTGCATACAATGTCGCGCCGGCCTGTGCAGATACATTAACACTTATAGGTGGACGGCGTCACATTCCAATGTAGCCAGAATGATTCACTGGATGAAATCAGTGGCTCTCAAACGAAGAGTTTATGCTGTGTCACACGGAGAGACACTGCACCTGGGTTTTTGTTGTAGCTCATATCCTTAATTAACAACTGGAATTGTTGAGAATTTTATTTTACTTCCGATAAAAAAATAATTTCACAATTTCAATGTAACTTAATATTCAGCAAATAGTTTTTAATTACTCCAATTATACAACTATAAATGTTATTAATTCATTTTAAATTCTCCCTTTAAACAAACCGAGTTTCAGTTTTTATGATAAATCCATATGAGCTTATACATTGAATGATTTTTTCTTCAACAGAATGAAATAATTGTAAATTTGGTCATTGGCTGGATTTAAAATTAACTTTTTTTTCCAATGATGTTTTATAATCCTTCAACTGGAATTTGTGTTAGATAAATACAGTTAAAACCTAGTCACTGTCTAGGACAGTGGTTCTCAACCTCTCTAATGCCGCGACCCTTTAATACAGTTCCTCATGTTGTGGCGACCCCCAGACACAAAAATATTTAAGTTGCTACTCCACAACTGTAAAGCATATATGTTTCACGATAGTCTTTGCGACCCCTAGGAAATGGTCATTTGACCCCAAAGGGGGTAGCGACCCACAGGTTTAGAACCACTGGTCTAGGAGGACTCATCCACACACATTTAATAGTCTAGTCCAGTGGTCGGCAAACTCAATCAGCAGCAGGACGAGTAAAGAAATTTTGAGAGCCAAACTTCTTTTCAAGAGCTGCGATTTGCCGACCACTGGTCTAGTCCTTTGGGGAGATACAGCTTAAGTTAAAGCATTTTAAATGCTATAAAACGCTTCTTTAAGAAAATTTAGTTGCATAATTAGTCATACCATTTAAAGCGTTAAGTAATGCGATGAACGTTATATCTTCGTGTAACTTTAAGCTATGCAAGGATAAATTTAGATAAATCAAATTCACGCATTAGAATTGTAACTTTAAAAAAAAAAATTCTAGATCCAAATGAGCCAAATTACTCAAGTATCTAATTTGAAAGACAATAGCTTTCAACGACGTTCACAGGAAGGCTAGAAAGTAGAAATTAAATTTTAGTGCACAGTAAAGGAAGTGCACAAAAGTGTTGCGCAACAGAGATTAGATTAGACTATATAACTTGAAAGAAAGCAGATAACTGGAAGGCAGTGTGCACTAGAAGGCTGAATGCACTGGAAGACAGAATGCATTAGACGGCAGAGTACTATAGAAGCCAAAGTGCACTTGAAGACAGAGTGCACTGGAAGGCATAGTGCACTACTAGGCAGATTTGAATACTCCCAGTAACATTTATAAAACGATAGATCAAAAATGAATTTACTTTTCACTGATCAAATACCGTTGTCTTAAATTGAATTTCACTGACCGAGGTTGCTAACTGACATGATGACGGAGCTAAATTAGAGGAGGATGAAGCCAACTGACATGATGATAGAGCTAACTGACAGGATGATGGAGCTGACAGAATAATGGAGCTAACTGACAAGGATGATGGATCTAACTGACAATATGATGGAGCTAAATGACAGGATGATAGAGTTAACTAACAGGATGATGGATCTAACTGACAGTATGACAGAGCTAATTGTCAGGATGATAGAGCCAACTGACAGGATGATGGAGCTGACAGGATGATGCAGCTAACTGACAGGATGATAGAGCTAACTGACAGGACGATAGAGCTAACTGACAGGATGATAGAGCTAACTGACATGATGATAGAGCTAACTGACAGGATGATGGAGCTGACAGGACGATTGAGCTAACTGACAAGGATGATGGAGCTAACTGACAGGATGATGGAGCTAAATGACAGGATGATAGAGTTAACTAACAGCATGATGGATCTAACTGACAGTATGACAGAGCTAAGTGACAGGATGATGGAGCTAACTGACAGGATGATATAGCTAACTGACAGGATGATGGAGCTGACAGGATTATAGGGCTATCTGACAGGATGATGGAGCTAACTGACAGGATGATGGAGCTAACTGACAAAATGATGGAGCTGACAGAATGATGGATATACCGGCAAGAATAAGAGAGCTAAATTAGAGGATGATGAAGCTAACTCACAACAAAATGGAG
Organism: Omphiscola glabra; assembly: GCA_964017045.1. Classification (NCBI taxonomy): domain Eukaryota; kingdom Metazoa; phylum Mollusca; class Gastropoda; family Lymnaeidae; genus Omphiscola; species Omphiscola glabra. The sequence goes on from OZ024810.1 coordinate 16,706,907, forward strand.
CTGAATGACATACTGATACAGCTAACTGACAGAATAATGGAGCTAACTGAATGAATGTTATAGCTCACTGACAGGAGGATAGAGCTAGCTGACAGGTTGATGGAGCTAACTGACAGGAACATGGAACCTATTGACAGGGTGTTGGAACTTACTGACCAGAGGATGAATCAAACTGACAGGATGAAGGAGCTAACTGACTGGATGATGTAACTAACTGACAAGATGATGTAGCTAACTGACTGGATGATATAACTAACTGAATGGATGATGTAATTAACTGACAGAATGATGGAGCTACTTCCTGGAATATTGAGCTAACTGACAAGAACATGGAACCAATTGACAGGATGTTGGAACTAACTGACCAGAGGATGGATCAAACTGACAGGATGATAGAGCTAACTGACAGGATGATGGAGCTAACTGACAGGATGATGGAGCTTTTTGACAAGATGATAGAGCTAACTGACAGGAGAAGGGATATAACTGACAGGACAATGGATCTAACTTTCAGGATACTGGAGCTAACTAACAGGATAGCGGGTCTAACTGACAGGAGAATGTAGCTGACAGATTGATGGGTAACGACATGATGAGAGAGTTATGTGACAAGGTGAGTGGGTTTATTTATATTATGGGGTAGCTAACTGATACGATGGAGGCGCTGTATCAGAGGAGTCGGGAGTGAACTGTGATGATAAAGGGGATAACTGAGAGGATGAGGAGATCATTTAGAGGATATGTGAGCTAACTGAGAGGCTGGCATCACTGTATGAGGGGATGTGGAGCTAACTGAGTGGGTGAGGCTGATCACTTAAAGGATACGGGAGGTAACTGAAAGGCTACGGGAGATAACTTAAAGAATGAGGATTTGAGATAAGTCACAAAAAGATTGAGCTCACTGACAGGCGAAGGTTGCTGAGTTATAGAATACGTGTTGTTACCAATTGAGAGGGCGTTGACTTACACGAAACAGTGGAGCTGTCGGTTTAAATTTTAATTATTTTTTTTTTGTATTATGGCTTTTCTAATATACTCTCCGTTATTCTTAAAACTTTGCACCCCTAACTGGCACACACTCTGGCAAAGGTAAAGATATATTAATATTTATATAATAATTAAGTTTTAACCATAATTGGAGACAGTTTGTTAAGGCAGGTTAAACTACAAGACGAAAATTGAAAAAATAAGATATTTAATTAAATCAAGTTTTAAAACTACACAATTCCTTTCTCAACCACGCGTAATGATTTGTGAACTACGCAAACTAAGCGCCATTTTGTTTCTAAGCAAACAAAAACACCACCTTGCAGTTCAGTAAGACGAAATTACTCTCGCTCCAGTATCTGCAAGAATTAAAACCACCATGTTTTATGTCAATAAATGGCTTCTTATGTGTGTTATTCAAGGTTAGTATTGCACATAAGATACATGCTTTCTTCTTATACCAATTACAGTTCAAATTTATTTTATTATGTGTGCAAATACAAACCAATAATATCATGACTTTAGCATACATTTCACTTACCTCCAAAGCGTCTCTTTAATTCGTTATGTCAAAAACAAAATAATGCAATCGGAAATAATAGTATTTTTCTTTTTTTTGGCTTAGATCGTAGTTTTAATCAACTGATAATGTTTCTACATATTTGTAGTAATTATTTAAAAAGGGTAGCTTTGCTAGGTTGGTGGGGGTCAGGTTTCGTGGTCAGTGTATGGTAGCAGGTTGTGAGGTAAGGTTGTAGGCTCAGGTTGTGGGGTGGGGAAGTAGGAGTCAGGTTGCAGGGTTAGGTCGTGGGGTCAGGTTGAGGAGTGTGGCATAGTGGGTTTTGGTGATGTTGCCAGGTTGTGTTTTCAGGTTTGATGTTCTGGTTGTAGGTTCAGGTTGTAGGGACTTGTGTGGAGTCAGGTAGTGGAGTAAGAATGTGGGGTCAGGTTCTGGGGTCAGTTTGTTGGGTGAGTTTATTTGGTTAAGCTTTTTGCAATGGCTTCACTAGGGAGTGCGCAAAAGCGGCGGGGGTTTATAACTGTACGGAATGTTTGCAAATTTAATAAAGGTTGGCAACTATGTTTTTTTCATTATCATCATCATGTCCCTTTGTCATTGGACCGTTGGGGAACTACAGATGCCATGAAAACTATCCTTTTCCATTCCTCTCTGTTTTCTTCATTTCGTACATCATCGACTAGTTTTAGTCCTGTCCACTATTTGATGGTATCTTTTTGTCTATCTTCATCTTCTTCTCACTCATCTCGTTGTACCCTGCATGGTTTCTTGGGCGGTTCCTTGTTTTCTGGTCACATGACCATACCATTCAAGTTTGCGCTTTTTTTACAGACTTCAGGAGGTCATCATATTGCCCAATTGCTTGACGAATCCCTTCTTTCGCTTGTTTATTGGTGGTATGGGCTTTATAGCTGATGCCAAGAATGTTTCTGAAACATCTCATCACCACCGCCTTATTTCTCTTTCAAGTTCTCCTGTTAATATCCAGGACTCACAGGCATACAAGGAAATGGAGAGGACTGAGACGTCTTCCGAAACTATTGCTCCGAGGTACTTGACGCTGGCTACTGTCTCTTATCTTTTCTCCCCGACCTTAATTTCAGTGGCGATGCCGATGGTGCTATTTGTCATCAGTTTTGTCTTTTCTGCACTGATTTCTATGCCAAAAGACGATGAAGACTTGTGGAAACGATTTACTAGGTTGGCTAGCTCTTCTTGCGTTTCTGCCAGTCCATCTATGTCATCCGCAAAGCGCAGGTTCGAGATTGTTCTGCCACCAATGCTGAAAGTCCTTACATGCGCTTCCAGTGCATCTGACATAATGCCAGTATACCAGTAACTGCGATGTCCAAAATGCCATCATGGTTGTTGCTATTGAAATGTTTAGAGACCGGACAGAGAGCCTGTTTATTTATATTATAGAGGTGTTCTCTAAATCGGTCTCCAAGGCGACGACCTGTCTCTCTTACGTATAATTTACCACACTTTTTACAAAGGATGGTGTAAATCACGTTGCGACTTAAGCAGGTAAAACCATCCTTTATTTTGAATGTTTCCAGAGGGAAAGTGATCTTATCAACTTGAATCACGTAGGGACATGTGTTACATAGGCTACGATTGCAACTTTTGGTGCCTTTATGTGCCTGAATAGACGGGATGTGGCTTCTAACTAGCATGTCCCTAAGGATTTGCCCCTCCGGAAAGCGAAAAGGGGAGGTTTTCTGAAAACCTCATTGGTTACATGGTCTGCCATGTGAATTGAGCGGTTTTTCAGAACCAGAGAACGAGCTTTAAGGTTATGTGGATAAAAAGTTAAAATAAATTTTGACCTATCACTAGCGTCAGAATTATTAGCTTTAAAAGAATCTTGTCTAGTCACGCCTTTAACTCGAGTGACAGCTGTCTAGTCACGCCTTTAACTCGAGTGACAGCTGTCTAGTCACGCCTTTAACTCGAGTGACAGCTGTCTAGTCACGCCTTTAACTCGAGTGACAGCAGCTTTTAAAATTTGCTCAGGGTATGACCTTCTTCGGAAAAAATCCAACATTTCATCCGTCCTTTCCCAAAAATCCTCATTATTACTACAAAGTCCTCTCAGTCTTAGCAACTGAGAAAAGGGATGGAGTTTTTGCACGATTGAGGATGGGACGATGAATATAGTAAGAAACTGTGACTGTCTGTATTTTTTATAAACAATGGATATAGATATTTTAATCTCGCTAAGTTTAATTTTTAAGTCCAAAAAATGTATAGTTCTTGTATCGATCATAGACATGCATAACTTGGTCCCCTTTTTGTTCCCATAGCAACACCACTGATCTGATCGAAAAATTCGCCATTAAATTCAAATGAGTTAAGCTGTAAAACCAGTTCTGTCAAACGCACAAGAGCACTTGTTGGGAACTGAGGGTTAGGATTCTTATTCAGAAAGAACGAAATAGCGTGTGGGAAATTGAGGTGTACAGTGAAGAAACGTCCATTGTGAAAAGTGAGTGGGTTCCATTGGGTAAAACCAAGGACTCGAGAGATTTGATCCTGTCGTTAGTGTCATTAATATACGATGGCAAATTTTCAACCATGGGCTGAAAAACGTTATCCAAAAATTATGAAATTAGTTCATTAGGACAAGAACATTAGATCTTCCAGGACTTCCCTCCTTGTGAATGTTTGGTAACAAATACAAGCATGGTTTACCAAGATCACTGTCATAAATTCGTAGGTTTGAGGCATACGCTTGTAGTTGGCCTATTTGGAATGCTTGGACTCATGCTTCTACTTCTGCGCGGAGGATAGGGTAGTTTTCATTGCCCGTTGCTGGAGGGACATTAATGATCTATGTGTCTGTCTTTAAATTTTCAATATACATCTCAGAGAAGTATTCAGTCCATCTTTTCAGGGATATTATTTTCCTCGGTCAAATAGTTACCATTTTTATCTTGTAAGGTAGTACTACGCCCTTGCTTTGCCGTGGTTAGTTCTTTCCCCATGTGGTATGCTTTTTTTTTTCCTTCAAGCAATTTTCAATGTCGTACCATTGCTCTTGAATCCAGTTCTTCTTTGGCCTTCTCGTGCCTCTTTTATGGCTTGGTTAATTGTCCTATATTTATTGGCTCACTCTGTGTATACCATCTTTGTTTTCTTTAACTGCCTCCGTTTATCACACAGATTGAGGATGTCAGCTATCACCCATGTTTTTTTTAGGTCGGTGGATGTTTACCAAGGATGTCATTGTCATAGGCTGTGTCCGTCACAGCTGTGTTGAATTTATCAATCAATGTGTCCATGTCTGAACAATCGGCATCTACAATGTTAAGTGAGCACTGCAAATTTTCCTGCTAAAATTTCTTGACATGCGCCTACTACTTCAGGATCCTTCAGCTTTTTCAAGGTCAAATTTGATTCTAGTTTATCCCTGTTTATTTACCCCCTTTAAGTGCAACCTAGATGTCATCACGACTAGATCGTGGTCACTTCCAATGTCCGCTCCTGGGAATCTGCGAGTCTTGGCAATGTTTATACTAGACCGAAAGCGTGTTTGCAACATGGTTTAGTCAATCTGATTGAGGTGTTTCCCAATGGGGGCTATGCCATAATGGACTCGCTTAACTTCAGTTTGCAACGCTTCAAGCGTGTCGTGGTTTAGATGCGTTCACTTCAGTAATAAATATGAAATACACACTTCTGTGTCAGTTCCTTTTATATTTTGTTGGAAATTTACCGCAAACTCCCTATGGTTTTTTGACCAAGTAATAGTTGTTGTGTTCGCTTTATTCGTTGAATCCTTTTGTCCAAGGATGATCCGTACAAATGGTGGATGACAGCATTATTAATTGGAACGGGTGACAACAAACCCTAATGAGGCATCTGGTTTTTGGGGCCAGGTTGTCGGGGCCAAGTCGTTTTTCCGGGGTTTTTTTCAACGGAAACGGGAAATTACAAACAATATCAGCTGAACTAAGATTGCATATATTTATTGCGTGTTACTTTCATTTCCTTATGCCCATAAACGAAAACGAAAACGACACGTTATCCTAACCATGATTTCGACATGTTATCACGAGCGTCCCCTGTCAAATGTTTGTTCGTCTGCTCTAGGTTTCATGAAAACAAGTAGTCAAGTTAGAATTACGATCCTCGACAGTGTCAAGTCTCAGTATTGTAAGTCTGGGCTGTTGGAAGACAAAGACCGGCTTATATTCAATATAACCTTTGACCTGGATGGAGAAAGTCCCAATGATTGGAAAAAACAGTGTATGAATTTCCAGTTTTACGTCATGTATAATGAAACTACATTTTGGTGGGAAAACCAAGTAAGTAACAAAATAAACTTACCACTTAAAAAAAAAATAAAAATACATTATTATAATTTCCAAATTAATAACATGAAAATGTTCTTTTTTGAAACAAGTTTTACATTCTACATATTTGAAGAAAAAAAAAACTATATCGTGAAATATTAACTATTTATTAAAATTGCAAGATTTGGTTATGATGGCATTGGTTGAGCCTACGTTTGGTTAAGAAAAAAACTGTTGTAATTCTTTCCGAGTCTCCCCCAGATTTGAGTGTAACAATCCTGTATGACTTTTTTTTCTTCCAGGTTTTCTGAATTACTATCTCATTTTATCCATATTTATTAATATAGTAACGGGACCTGCGTTCGAAAGAGCACGGCTGCATGGTTTCGGGACATGATTACAGTTGCCGTGTGGATATAAGGCGGAAGAATGTGGGGACCCTAGCCGATTATTCTAAATATGCAGTCTTTGAGGGTACTGCTTCTAGGCTACCTCTTTACTCTCCCAGCTGCGGTGTGAATTAGTCCACGAGAACCCAATAAGAGGGCGTCTGTAAAACTCTACACGTCTCCCCGGGGTGGAAAGGGGAGACGTTAGAGACGTAAAATATATCCACCCCAGCCAAGAAAGTCCTACCCCGTTGCTGTGTTAAAGCAGCACCCAGGCGTTCATTCTCTAATGACGCCCCATTCGCATATTCAATCGAGTGGAAGGGTGAGTGAGGCTGTCTCAGGGGCGGAAAGCCACCGGCGGAAAGCCACCGGGAGTGGTTGAATGCCAGTTGGGAGTGGCGGGGGTGCTCTGGGGATGACTGCATGAGCTTCGGCTCGATATTTTGCTGATTTGTATTGAGTAGATTAGATTAGTAGCAAGAACTATTTTATCAAATACTTGACTCTTGTTCTCTGCTTTTCTTGGCCTTCCTTTTTTCTCAGTTGTTTTAATTTTTATTTCTGTAAAATTAATATTAGCTAAATAGAGAAAGAGATATAATGAGATTGAGAGTGAAAAATAGTGAGATAGAGGCAGAGTGAGGGCGAGATAGAGACATGGATAACTAGATTACACTTGTCAGCCACTATAACTATGTTACTAGTGTCAGTGCATATAACTATGTTACAAGTGTAAGTCCCTATAACTATTGCTACACGTGGCAGTCCCTTATTTCTTTTAATATGGTTACAATACTGAAAAACCACAACTCAACTATCATAAGTGCATGCCGCATTTTGACTTTACCAACAACAGTTCAAATGAATAAGTTCAGCAGCCGTGAAACTGTGCACCTTGAAATAAAATAATGTCCAAAGTTGGGTTGGGAAGTATTTTCGGACACATCGTAACGTTTGGGCTAATGTGGTCAGCGCAGAACAGCAAGACTCCTAATCCCAGCTCCTCATATCCGCAAGTGTTTCTAGACCTGCTGATGTTGGCAAGGGACACAACCTTTTATCGGCTTTTAGTTTTAGAATATTCGATTTCGTCCCGTTGTAAAGAGGGTTCTTGATCTCTTTAAATAGAGTACACAAAGGCTTCATTATATATATACGTTCTAAGTTTGATAACTTGAGAACTTTCTCCTGCGAACGGGTCGAAATCAAACAATTTAGAAAACAAACTGAACTTAACAAAAGAATGTTGCCGAAGCGCCCGCTGCGTTGCTCTGTGGTAATGTTAAGTTTCCCCATAAAGGTTTTTTTATAACTTGAACTAACACAGCTTCACGTCCAGTGGCGTAGCGAGCTTAACTCGCGCACGGGGCACAATACCTTTTTAGCGCCCCCCAATACCTTTTTAGCGCCCCCCCCCTATTCGAAAACCATACAATATTATAGTAAAATATACCATTTGGTGCGCCTTTGTGAGTAGCGCCCGGGGCATGATGCCCCCCTTGCCCCCCTCACTACGCCACTGTTCACGTCTGATCATTCTTTTGTAAGACGTAGCATTGGATCTGTTTAATTTAATCTGACCCTCCTGCCTGGTGTGAAAATGAGAGGTGAAGAGAGAAAGAGTGAGAGAGCAAGAGACAACGAGAGAGTGAGAGGGAGACGGAGAGCGCGAGAGCGAGATAGGCGAAGAGAGAAAGAGACAGAGGAAGAGAGAAATAATTAGAATTAGGAAGAACGGGTAAGAGGAAGATGTTGTGGGTTAGAACGATGTAGAGCGATGTAGAAGGAGAGAGAGTGAGGCAGAATGAGAGAGAGAGAGCTAAATAGAGAAAGAGATATAATGAGATTGAGAGTGAAAAATAGTGAGATAGAGGCAGAGTGAGGGCGAGATAGAGACATGGATAACTAGATTACACTTGTCAGCCATTATAACTATGTTACTAGTGTCAGTGCATATAACTATGTTACAAGTGTAAGTCCCTATAACTATTGCTACACGTGGCAGTCCCTATAACTATTGTTACAAGTGGCAGTCCCTATAACTATGTTTGTACAGACACCAGGAGGTCACCGTACTGCCCAATTATAATTAGTTATTAAATACTATGTTACAAGAGATTACTAATAAACTCCTATACCCCCTCCCCGTCTTTCATTGCAGATTTTAAAAATACATATTACAGAGAGTTGTTAATTGGTGCGTCAGCTGACTTTATGTTATTTAACATATTCGTCTTATGATGGATGAATCAGAACAGTGATCCATAATATAAATCCCATTGTTCCGCAGTGGTGCCGTGCATGTCTCTATGTATGTTCGGAACATCAACATAAAGAATGCTACTGTACATCATTTACTCCACTCGTACGGCGGTATTATCTTAATGTTCCAGCCAAAGCCAAATTGAGTAAAAATAAACTTGATGTGAATATTATCCAGTCGCTAGAAACGTGGAGACAACCCCGAGCTAATTACACATTGCCCATAATATATGGTAAGTAAATGGTAAATCCCCCAGACTGTGTACAATTTACGCATAATATATGGTAAGGCAATGGAAAATCCCACATACTGTGTACAATTTACGCATAACATATGGTAAGAAAATGGAAAATCCCCAGACTGTGTACAATTCACGCATAATATATGGTAAGTAACCCCGAGCTAATTACACATTGCCCATAATATGTGGTAAGAAAATAGGAAACCCACAGACTGTGTACAATTTACGCATAATATATGGTAAGCAAATGGAAAATCCCCCAGACTGTGTACAATTTACGCATAATATATGGTAACTAAATGGAAAACCCCCCAGACTGTGTACAATTTACGCATAATATATGGTAAGCCATTGTAAAATCCCCCAGACTGTGTACAATTTACGCATAATATATGGTAAACAAATGGAAAATCCCCATACTGTGTACAATTTACGCATAATATATGGTAAGCAAATGGAAAATCCCCCAGACTGTCACAGAATGAGATCTTCTAAGGTATAGCCCTTCGCGTACCAAGTAATATTGGTGTTAATTAACGCGGGACTGATCCTCTCTGTGAAAGTTCAGTATCCAGACGTTGAGGATTTTAACGAAGACAACACAGACGATAATGAATAACCAAGGAATTCCTCATTAACAATTGTAAACAAGAGAATGTATTAATAGATCAATATATTTTAGTAATGCTCTTTCACTTTCAAACCGTTAACCTCCAGTAATCTCAACCTCCATATGCTCTCTCCCAAAACATTCCCCCCTTCTTCCGGAAATCGCACCCCAGCACGTTTTTCATCAAATAAATGTGGTGCTACATATCGGAAAGTCCCGAACAAAACACATTATAAGTGACATGAGTAATTAGTGGTGCGCCGCTGTTCAATCCCAACCCAGTAATTTGTACAATTTACGCATAATATATGGTAAGTAAATGGAAAATCCCCAGACTGTGTACAATTTACGCATAATATATGGTAAGCAAATGGAAAATCCCCCAGACTGTACAATTTACCCATAATATAGGGTAAGCAAATGGAAAATCCCCCAGGATGTGTACAATTTACGAATACTATATGATAAGTAAATGGAAAATCCCCCAGACTGTGTACAATTTACGCATAATATATGGTAAGAAAATGGAAAACCCCCAGACTGTGTGCAATTTACGCATAATATATGGTAAGTAAATGGAACAACATGTGGTTGCTTTCTTTTTTTAGATCTTTCATACTTACTTCGCTTTTGTTCGTTGGAGGCTGGCTAGCTGGGCGGTGGACTGGCGGACAGAATTAACCATCCGACGGCTAATTGATCCCCTTCTCGTCAACCTATCCAGCTGAAACTTGGCCATTAGACTCGTTGCCAATGAGTAAAAATTCTTCCAAGCTTTCCTGCCCAACCTTAACCCCAAACAAATCAGATTGTTCTATTTTTCAACGGGAGGATAAAATGAAAATCCCGTTAACTGCGCGTAAGGTGATTCTTTTAGAAAATATTGTTAGTGCGTTTGGAACACAATATTTTCTTTTATATTTCTGAAACAGTTGTTGAAATACATCTGCAGTGTAAAAGTGGGTGCGTCATTAGAGCATCGTTATAGTTCACGTGCGTGGAAAAAAAAAGTGCGGATGTGATCCTAGGAAGGGGGCGGGACTTAATGCAAATAGATAAGAATTTTTTTTTTATTTTTACATTTGTTTCAGCCCACATCATTGCTCGATTTTATATTTTATTAATAAGTTACACGAAAATCATTTTTTTTTGGTAGTTGTTTAATTTAATTTTCAATTCTGTTTCTTTTTTTGTTTGGTATCCGTCCGACACAATTTTTATTAATCAAATTTTAATACTTGGTTCACACGAACCGGCTACGTCACACGATTGCTTGTGTCAGACTCCGTGTGAGATTCTGAGATTCTACGTGAAAAAATCTCGCCGAAATTTCGTAATTTTCAGCGGCATAAAAATGTATATGCATCTGTCAAACATGTTAATGATCAAGGTTTACGTATAATTCTAATATCTAAAGTATCTTTATTCTAATAGGAGAATATTGTTTTTTTATGAATGACAAAATGTCGGTAATTATGAAGGATGATTTTAAGAAAAAAAAAAAAATTTAAATGCGTTCCTAAGAGTGTGCAGGGTGGAAAAATCCCATTAAGGGACTTAGCAGATTCTGGAGGTCCAGGAAAGTGTTTCGGATGTGAAAAGGTTAAATTTAATATTAACAATGCTGCTAATATGCCGCGTGATAGATAAACTATCTTTTTTTTTGGTATTGACATAGACAACAGACTCCAATTAAAATTATCCAGAAACATTTATTGCTTATATTATGAATTAATCCTCATCACCACCAGGCGCAGAAACATTGCAAATCCCATCTACATTCATAGGAGCCATAATGATCAATAAATTGATCGTGGGCCCTTAATAAATAGAAGAAGAAGAATTTCCACATCTGAATTAAAACTATATGACAATATCATTGATTCTTTTACATAAACTACAAGGTGCATTATTTTCAATATTTAATCATCAAAATGACGAACTAATCTGTGTTATTTCCAGGCAAGGAGGGCGAGTCAAGATTTAAAATTGATGATGGTCCAAATATTATTTCGGATTCAATGTGTTCAGCTAACATATCAAGATGTGGAGTTCACAAGTTTGAGTTTTGTGTTGACGGTTTACTGAATCCTCTGCTTACCATGGACTTTCACGTCTTTGATGGTCCATTTGTTCACCACCAAAGTTGTATGACAGAAACCATCGATGTAGAAGCACGTACGTTGTACGTCAAACTTAACTACACAGATGACTGCACGAGGCATCAAGAATTTGGCTGTGTTCTTTATTGTAAGTAAATCAATGTATTCCTTTTGTTTCGGCATTTGACACTCTTTTTTATTACGCCCATGAAGTGTATGGATTGAGATCATTTAGTTCATTTACACATACTAAAGAGTTTGTAATATTTAAGTGTCAGGGGGGAAGGAAAGTCACATAAAATCAGGTTTATTTGCATGTTTGTTTTGTTTTATTGTTAAGATTTTTTTTTTTACAATTTGAAATCGAGACCGGAGTGGTTTTGAATTAACAGCGGCTGCGGCAAAATAAAAGAATACTACCCCTGCCGTACAATAAACCATACGCATCTTCCTGTCACACAAGAAATCCATACACATACTCCTGCCATACAAGAAACCAATACGCACATTCCTGCCACTTCACATCATTAGCAGTGTTCAACAAACGACCTTAAACCGTCAAATAACACAAACTTGTTAGACGCAAACCTAAACCGTATGTGGCCATGTTAGATGTTATCCAGGACCACACATCACTCCCGAATAACATTTTGCATACAGGCGACCACGACTTGATCTATTTCCACAATGGCCTTCCGTACATGACGTCACGGACGCCCATCTTTTCTCCCCTCCCGCGAAACAAAGTTATGGCACAATGTATGAACCCTAATAAAACATTTTCCAACTATTGGCGCTGCTATCAATGTTTTAGATGCAGCTGTCCTTTATTGACGCAGCTCAAGGTATTGGGTCCACCCAGTATTTATATATTCATGTAATGAATGTATTGGCATCAGACATCACAAGGAAAGATACCCCCTCAGGGTTTTCGGTCAAAAAATTAACTATATACCCTTTGTAATGAATATATTGGCACCAAACATCACAGTGTAAATACCCCCGCAGCGTATTGGTCCACCCAGTATTTATATATTCATGTAATGAATGTAATGGCAGAAGACATCACGAGGAAATATACCCCCACAGGGTATTTGGTCCACCAAATGTTTACATATTTATATAATTACTACATCACTTCCAATAACGATCAGAGTCTAAACTCTACATCACTTCCAAAAACGATCAGAGTCTAATCTCTACATCACTTCCAATAACGATCAGAGTCTAAACTCTACATCACTTCCAAAAACGATCAGAGTCTAAACTCTACATCACTTCCAATAACGATCAGAGTCTAATCCCTACATCACTTCCAATAACGATCAGAGTCTTATCTCTACATAACTTTCAATGGCTCTCAGTTCACCGCATCTTTGCAATGCACTTTTTCTCCGTCAGCAACCCTTTTGATTACCAGAATACACGAATTTCTGGTCTTCGTCCTAGCACTTCTAATGTAGGCCCATTCTTACGTTGGTGTTGTTGAAAAAAATTATTATTAAGAAGCTTTTACAGTAGCTGTGCTGTCATGCCTGACATGCCATTGACTTATAACAACTGACAGAGTCGGGTGGAATCTGATAGCCCTACTATTTGTGGAATGTAACTTCGTCAGGTGGTCAGTGTCCTAACCTTGCAGCTGGGAATTATCCACATTAGCAGCAACAGAAAATGAGAATAATCAAATATCCAAAATATGGTGAAAAATATGTTAAGATTATATTATGTTACTTTAATATGGTGCAATAAAAGATATGTACCTGTAGGTTATATCTTTCTTTTCTTTCATTAATATATAAAACGAAAATGAACAGACACGAAGGCCATATTGAAATTTAATGCAATGGTATTTTTATCTTTCTGCAGTTAATAATTGTCCAGGTAAGAGAAAAGGAAAAATAAATGTTCATTGTTTTTAAAATATGTTCATTTATACTTTTCCTTTCTTCACGTGACCAGATTTCAACCGCGCAGTTTCCAAACTTCACTTGGTTCATTTTTTATAATTTTTAGATGGTTTTCTTTTTTATATATTTCAAAATAAAATTTAACAAATAATAGACAAGCCCATTTAAATCAATTCAAACCAATCTAATTATAAACTTGTTTTTATATCAATATTCGTTTCTGAAATGTCAAACGCATACAGAGCGGGAACATAGAGGGGGAATGCGGGACGGCAGAGCGGGAATGCGTAGCGGGAATACAGTGCGGGAATACAGAGCGGGAATACAGAGCGGGAATGCAGGGCGGGAATACAGAGCGGGAATACAGAGCGGGAATACAGGGCGGGAATACATGGCGGGAATGCTGGGCGGGAATGCAGGGCGAGAATGCAGGGCGGGAATGCAGAGCGGGAATTCAGAGCGGGAATACAGAGCGGGAATGCAGAGATATCGGAGAAGAAAAGTGACAGCTAGCTAATCACGTGTCTAACTCTGGACGGTTTGTTTTGTATTTCTTGCACTCTCCACATGTAATCCAAGGACACTATGTTGCACACATTTTTTACAGATTTATTTGCTCGAAAATCCCATGACGTAAGAATAATCGATTTCTTCTTATGCAAATGTAACGTCTGCAAATTTTGATACTAGCAATTTTTGTTTTCCTATCTCGTTTGATTACAGCAATATTTTATTTATCGCGTTTGCAGCAACAATTTATCTCCCTCGTTTGATTACAGCAATATTTTATTTCTCTCGTTTGCAGCAATAATTTATCTCCCTCGTTTGATTACAGCAATATTTTATTTCTCTCTTTTGCAGCAATAATTTATCTCCCTCGTTTGATTACAGCAATATTTTATTTCTCTCGTTTGCAGCAACAATTTATCTCCCTCGTTTGATTACAGCAATATTTTATTTCTCGCGTTTGCAGCAACAATTTATCTCCCTCGTTTGATTACAGCAATATTTTATTTCTCGCGTTTGCAGCAATAATTTATCTCCCTCGTTTGATTACAGCAATATTTTATTTCTCGCGTTTGCAGCAATAATTTATCTCCCTCGTTTGATTACAGCAATATTTTATTTCTCGCGTTTGCAGCAATAATTTATCTCCCTCGTTTGATTACAGCAATATTTTATTTCTCTCGTTTGCAGCAATAATTTATCTCCCTCGTTTGATTACAGCAATATTTTATTTCTCTCGTTTGCAGCAATAATTTATCTCCCTCGTTTGATTACAGCAATATTTTATTTCTCTCGTTTGCAGCAATAATTTATCTCCCTCGTTTGATTACAGCAATATTTTATTTCTCTCGTTTGCAGCAATAATTTATCTCCCTCGTTTGATTACAGCAATATTTTATTTCTCTCGTTTGCAGCAATAATTTATCTCCCTTGTTTGATTACAGCAATATTTTATTTCTCTCGTTTGCAGCAATAATTTATCTCCCTTGTTTGATTACAGCAATATTTTATTTCTCTCGTTTGCAGCAATAATTTATCTCCCTTGTTTGATTACAGCAATATTTTATCTCCTTTTTTCATTACAGCAATATTTTATTTCCCTCGTTTGATTAATACAGCAATATTTTATCTTATTTGTTTCATTACAGCATTATTTGTGTGTCCCTCGTTTCATTACATCACTATTGTATTTCCTCGAGATAAATATTTGGTACTTATAATATATCAAAATAGTGTGACAGACAAGGGAACTAAGCATTGTATAAAATATCAGGTCTCTGGGATGACGAGAGACTAGATATAAATGGGAACAAACCATAAAATATTTGACGATAAACTATTGAAACTTCAATTTAAGAAAAGTTAAATAAAGAGGAAAACAACAAAATTCTGTACTTTTTCTTCAAAAATTTCGAACCCTCTTATGACGACAATGCGTTTATTTTTTGGTTCTTTACTTTCAGGCCAAAAGTTAATAAGTATAAATAAAAATTAAACTATAAAAATCTCTAACTTAACATCAGGAAGACACACTTTATATCCATTATAAAAACAACATTTTATTTAAGTAGGCTGTCCATTTAAGATGAATTTAAATTGGTTCAATTTACAATAAGTGAAATGAGATTTTTAAATTCAATATTCCAGGAAAGTCTCCTATCAATAAAGTTTATTTTAATAAGACATCTTACAATAAGATTGCCTTCATAAATGAAGAATATCTCGCAATATCATTTTTTTTAAAAAAAGAAACATTTAATTATTTTTTTCATTATAACAGATGTGGAGCCTGTCACTCTTACAGTTGACGGGGGGACAAACTTATTTTCTCACTCCGAGTGTTCAGCGACGCTTGCCCCAGGCGTGGATCATCTGCTGAGGTTTTGTCGTGTGGTTGAACATGGTCAGCTGGCCATCATTAAAGATGGCGTCGTGCTCAGGAATACGTCTGACAACATGTGTGTTACTGAAGCGTTCTCCGTCTACGGCGTTAGTGTAGATTTCCAGATGAACTTTCATAGGAAACCGTACAGAGATATAACCTACAAGTGCATTTTTCGTGGTAAGAGTTTCAAATATACGTCTTACCTTAAAACCACACGTCCTTGAAATGAAAACATCGATCACGTGATCATGAAACCAAGGAGGACGATCCTTTGCTCTTTAACTGAGGAAAATTAACATTTTATAAGAAATATTCACGTTTACAGCTAGTGATTTTTAAGTGAGAAAAATTGAACGTTATAAAATAAACCTTTAAGGCTAGTTATCGTTTTATAAAATTATATGTATTCTTGTTAAAAGAAAAGTTGTTTTTTTTAATGCAGAGCTAAATATATAATGCAATAGTTTTGTTTTTTGTTTTTTAATTGTTTTTAAATATTTTTTTATATGTTTAGTTGTAATTTTAAAAAAAATCATATAAATATGTTATTATTTTAGATATTAATTTAAAGAGAAAGAAAGAGAGAGAGAGAGAAAAAAAAGAGAGATAGAGATTGAGAGATTGTTGGATTGACCATTGTGGAAGAAAACATGAGTCAGAATCAGAGAACGAGAAAATAGAAAGAAGAAAGGAAGAGATTATCAAGGAAGAAGGATGGTAGAAAAACTAACCACGTCATCGTCGCTGTGTCATTTTAGTGTCCGCGATTGTCGCGTTGGTCGTTTCCCCTTTTTCAAAATGTCTTCAGTTATGTTGCTAAATGTATCTTTTCTTTTGCGTGTCTAAATTTAAAAAGGTCATTCCTTTACGACTCCAACGGGTATGTAAATATGAAATCAAATTTTAATTCATTTATGTTAGAATATCAACTTTGTAACACTTTTTAAAAAAATTTTATTATTGCAAATATTATTTATTTTTGTAATAACTATTCCCGAAATGATTGACCTTTGTAGTTCTATTTTTAGTCATGGCTCTTTTCGAGGATAGTTAAAACCCTTTGATTTTAATTTGAATTGAAATATTGAATAATTTGGTCATGTAACCAAATTAGCTGCCGTTATTATTTTTAAAAAAACTTAAAACATATATGCTCATTATTATTATTTTTTTAAATATAGTAATAAGTTTGAAATTTTTAGTAATCAAATTATAAATTATGGAAGTTTTACAAAATTATAATATTGAACTTGAAAATTTAACTAATCAAACTGTCAATTAATATTATAAACAAATATATTAATAAATTTAAACTTTAAAGTTATCAAACTATAAATTGATATTTCCTATTAATTTGAAATATATATTTATTATGTAATTTTATTGTATCATCTTTATATGTCTTTTATCTTTTGTCATATTTGTTAAAAAATATTATATGCTATTTTAAAATGTTTTATACATAAGATAATGTAGTGATGAAGAGAGAAATAAAACGTGTTACCGGATATAGAACTAAGTAAAGAGAAGGAAAGATGTAGACAATGATATAAAATGTTTTATAACATATTTTGATTATTTATATTTTTTTCATTTTCTGTTGTTGTTGTTTTTATTTTGCGTTAGTCTACTCAGAGACCCCATGGACTAAACAGTGTTTCTATTGCGATGAAGGTAATTAAACGTAAATAGACCTTTTAAACTAATTTGACTTGTCCTCTTAAAATTGAATCAAATATCCAATGATTCTTTAATCATATTTTTATTGCAATGCCCCAATACGTTTACATTACATAGATATCTTTCGCAAAGAATGTATTTTCTTATCTAATATGAGGCTACATAAAGAGGTGCCATTAGTTATGGCTTTATGATATATCATCCTACATATTGCTTTGAAATAATGGATATGTGATGGCTACCAGATATTAAAAAAATGAATTTCTTTTTTTTTAGATTTGGAAATGCAAACATACTATCAAAGTAAATCATGTTTTTTCTAAATGCCAAAAATATCAAATCCGATGTGTTGGATAAGCTATATCCGCTAAACATATTAAACATATATAGAATTAAAAGAAATGAAGATGTCTTACGCTATTAAATATGTGTAGAACGATGAATGAATTTGTGTAAGAAAAGCCAAGACATGTAGGTCTGTCAGGAACGCTCAACGCCATGAGGAAAGCAAACTTGATGGCGCTGAAGGCTCAGGAGCGAAAGGAGGGGCAGTAGTCGGGGCAAGGGACTCTCCAGCGTTTTCCGCGGAGTTTTTCTTGTAATCAAAAAATGAGCTGAAATGTTGAAAAAGAGATATGGCGGGAAAAATAAAAAATTCAAGGAGGTTTTACATTAATATTTTATTTTATTGTTTACAAGCGTCCTAAATAAGTAGGATTTGCAATGTCTTATTTTTTTGGTTCAATGTGCAGTCTTAGCTAGAAGTTTGCACCGGTTGTGTTAGTAGTATGTCCAATTATCAAATGTGTACCGAAAAATGTATATATTCAATCTAAGCTAAACGTGTGCACTGAGTAGAGTTAGAGTTATCCCCATTTTTTAAATGTGTACGGAATAAGTTAAATATACAGTCTAAGTTAAAAGTATGCACTCGGTAGAGTTAGTACTAATTAAATGTACCTATTAATTAAAATAAGCAATATAAGCTAAAATTGTACAATGGGTAGTGTTAGTTACTATTATCATCAATCCTTAAATGTGTACCGAATAAGTTAAATACAAGTTTTGTTTAAAAAAAACATAATCATATAGTGAAAATAGAATCAAAAAAGATAATCATTATCTTCTATTCAGAATCTACAGAATTACAAGTTCCATGGGTGGCGATCCTTATGTCGGTCGCTACAGTCATCCCTATTGGAACAATTATTTGTTATTACAGTGAGTTGCTACCCAATCACACATTCTTTTTTATATGAAACCAGATTGAAGTCTTACCTTAAATTTTAGTATGATTGTAAATAATAATTTCAAATTGAAAGATAACTTGTTCAACATATTTCTTATGTGATGGTAACTTTATCCTTACTAGCTTTTTACAATTCGTGCATTCTTTTCAGTCGTTGCTAAGATCTACTCTCGGAAGAAAAGTGTCGGTGGTAAATTCACATTTTGTGTTTTAGTTGTTAGATTTTATTACTTTTTTCCTTTAACATAGCACTTTACATAATGATATGTCGACAATGGCTATCCTTGAATAAATGCCGCCCGGATATAAGTCCCTAAAGTGCAGCCAATCCCCCTTAAATTTTCGATATATTCAGTGAGACCTTTCTGCCAAAAAAAAATATAGCCTACACTAATATGTTTAATGAAATATCAAGCAACGACATTTCATTTATTTTTATAATGTTATTGAGCTTACAAAACTACAATTCTTAGAATTTCTTTTTTTTTTTAAATTGTTTGTTAAAACTTGTATGAGTATGATCTGGATTAAATTAAACACCGATTAGATCAGCAATCCTCAACCTGTGGGTCTCGACACCCCTGGGGGTCGCACGACCTTTTCACAAGGGTCGCCTAAACCATCAGAAAACACATTTACTCTCCAGTTGTGAATTAGCAACGAAGATAATTTTGTGGTTGGGGGTCGCCACAACATGAGGAAATGTATTAAAGGGTCGCGGCATTAGAAAGGTTGAGAACCAGTGGACATACTCAAGGAGCAAGTCATTAAAACACTGTAAATTAATTTATTGACATCACTACATAGCAACATTTTAACAAGAAATTAATTTAATTACATAAAAATGAAAGTTTTTTTTTTTTTTTAGATGTGTGTGTTGAGACGGTAAATGAAGTTGACTGTGAGTTCTTCGTTAATGTATATTGATAACATTGTGTCATGTTAAAATATATCGGTTGTTGCGTTTAAACGCCGATAATAGTATTATAATTATTATTATTGGTAGTTTTCTATAGCGTGGTACCCCGGCTTAGGGCTCACCACGCTGTACATACAATTTAAAATGAACTTAAAAATTAACTTACATTAATTAAATGTGTATTCGCCCAATCATTCCATAAAAATTTACATGTGAAGCCATGGAGGGCACTCAGCAGCATCGTTTAACGGTCAGAGGGGGGAATCAGTCAGGATAGTAGAGTTTAAAGAGCTATGAAATATCTATGATCGTGTTTAGAACGCTTGAAAATCTCGCCAACAATGTTTAAATAAATGTTTCAAAGTTACAATTTAAGGATTTGATTATTTTTCCTTTTATTTTGGATAATTAGGTCCGTACATTCAATTGTTTATCTTAAGATTTAGTTGCATTTATTTTTTATTTATATAATAAACAACATCTCATTTCAGCTGAATGCCCCAAGCTGGAAATGAATGTATACGGTAATTACAATGATTTCTGTTGCTATTACAATTAATGCCCAAGTGACAAATTTAATATTATAGTAATTTTTTATTTGGTGGGATTCATTATCTATCTTTATACAACTCCTCGGGGCTCCAGTTGACAAGTTTGCGGTGGCTTGCTTAGTAGGGCGCTCCGGCTTCCGGAATATACTCGGCGTTTCCCACGGGAACAAAACCACCATTGCGTGTCCTGCGTGGGCAGACAAGGGACATGCATGGTGCCAGGCTGAATTAAAACATCACCTTAAGGGCTGCCCAATGTGACGTTTTACAGTTATAAGTAAAGGCAGAGATGGGGGTGGGGGATCACGATTACAAGTTGCCGTTAATGGTATGAGGCGAGAGGCTTAGGTGGAAGCGCCTCTGGTTGATAATTCTAAATAAGCAGCCCTGAGAAAACTGCTCCTAGGCGACCGTATCGTGCCAGCTACTTCGCAAACTGGTTTAGGGATGGAAACCCACGGTAGAACCATGTTAAAGGGCGTCCGTCACTTCCCCGGGTTGGGTGGGGGAAGATGTTGTGACGTTAAAGCACCATCCCGAATCTTGGAAGAGTGGATTGTGAACGTTTTAAAGACAGCGTTTTCTGTCTACCGGACGTCCCGGGCGAGGAAAGCCTCCATCAGCAAATCCAATCCCGCGGTTGCGGGTGGTGCAGGTCCGGGGATCACCCCAGCGTGCCACCGCACGGTCCGGCGTCAGGGAGACCCGGCGTCTGGGCTGTGTGGAGCTGAGTCGGGAAGGGCATTAAGAGCTCACGTTTGACGGCTCACCGACGCCATTGAACAAAGTAACATCTACCTTTATAAAAAAATGTAAGTAAGATTTAAAACGTCAACGGTTGCATCTTATAAAATCATTTCAATTAAAAAATCTTAAAAAGAAACATTTTACATAAACAATTTGAATCATTTCAATTAATACAAAATTCAAACACAAAATTTTAATAAACATTAAATAAATTCCAGGAATCAACAAGAGCTAAAAAATGTATCGCATATAAACGCAGAAATTAAATATTTTGTTGATCCTAATTTATGCCAACCCACATACAGACAAAAACATATAAAATTAAAGTAGTAAAGATTGATTATCTGTCAGTCCATATTAATTTCCATGGGCTTTTTACCTTTGGACCTGGAATTATCGCCTCCTGATTTAGGCAATGGGCTGGTCTCACTGTATAATCCAAAGCAACACTAAAGGCCTGTATTTAAAATGTATCCTTTGATCCCCCAGGAGCAAAGTCAGACATGGGTTCGAGTGTAGATTATTTAGGTAAGTTAATCAACATTAACACGTATTTTTATAGTGGCGCTGTTTTCTCTAATATCCTTACGTATCTTTGAATACATTAAAGTTACGTTCACAATCACAGGACTCAAAGCAAGTCTACTTATAAAATTTTATGACGTTATTGACGCTTGCACAATGCAAGGCACAACAATTCAAGGTTATTTATTCCCTCTCCGGATTGTGAACTCTATTGATCAGCTTGTCCTTATTCCACCAATCATACACCGCCCCCCCCTCCCCCCAAAGTCCTGATTTCTTTAGAAAGCCGCAGTGTGCGTCTGATTGTTGTGTGTCGTATACACACAAAATAAACCCATTCCACGGTCATTGCTCTTAAACTGAAACAATTTCTTTTGCATGAAGTAAGAATAATGTATACGCAATATTGTTAGAATTATTGATGCTATAAATAAATTCGTCAAATGCTATTTATTGTAATTAATATTTTATGTCAAATAAGAGCTGGTTGAACATATAATTATATTTTTGGTCCGCACCTGATGTAATATATATAAATTATGTTTATTTGTAACCACTCAGAAGTAAATTCTCTTGAAGATTACAGACAAATCAAATGGGGTAAGTTATTTAGAGCATTAATTAGCCAATTACAGTATCAGTAAATATGTAGATATTTCCACCATAAAGTGAAGCAATTTAAGCAATTTTTAGACAAAATATAGAATAACAATGTTAAATCGTTTAAACATGTACAGAAAAGTATACGTTTTAGTACAGTTTGTGACGAAAAATCAATGAATCAATGTATGACTTTAACATATTTATCGAAGAAAAGAACATTCTGGATTTTAGCCTAAATTCTCTAAGAAGACGTCCCACGTTTTGGATCATATTTTTTGACAGTTTAATTTTTTTTATATATATTTTTTTTTCTTTTATTAAACTGGACGTATTGCAGTTTTCAATTAGCATGTGTTTCACCAGCTTTGGCAACGGTTTTTTAAAAACATTTTTTTGTTATCGCTGAAACACAAAATATCCTCATCCATGCTTGGAGAGAAAGATACTCCAGAAATATATATATATATAAATAAAAGTTACATTAAATTTATTGGACAAATCAATTTTTCATTTTTTTTTATTTTATAGGCCAGCCCACATTAGCGGAATACGAGAAGCAGTCCAGTGTGTATTATTTAGGTGAGTATCGGAACAATCAGCCACTTCGTGTGTTAAAATAAACCTCTGAATCGTCACGGTGTCATACAGTGATGGAATCAAGGGTGGTGGGTCCTAATGAAGTTTCATGCTTTTAACTCTAAGGTTGTCCTTAAAAACAGTTGATCCGACCGCCAGCGTGGTTTTTATCTTCTCCTGATACCGGTAGTCCAGCTATGTTAGATTTGGGTGCATGATTTCTTTACAGTAGAGACCGGTGGTCCAGCTATGTTAGACTTGAGTGCATGCTTATTTTACAGTAGAGACCAGTGGTCCAGCTATGTTAGACTTGAGGGCATGCTTATTTAACAGTAGAGACCGGTGGTCCCGCTATGTTAGACTTGAGTGCATGCTTATTTTACAGTAGAGACCTGTGGTCCAGCTATGTTAGACTTGAGTTCATGCTTATTTTACAGTAGAGACCGGTGGTCCAGCTATGTCAGACTTGAGCTCATGCTTATTTTACAGTAGAGACCGGTGGTCCAGCTATGTTAGACTTGAGCTCATGCTTATTTTACAGTAGAGACCGGTGGTCCCGCTATGTTAGACTTAAATGCATGCTTATTTTACAGTAGAGACCAGTGGTCCAGCTATGTTAGACTTGAGTGCATGCTTATTTTACAGTAGAGACCGGTGGTCCAGCAATGTTAGACTTGAGTGCATGCTTTTTTTTACAGTAGAGACAGGTGGTCCAGCTATGTTAGACTTGAGTTCATGCTTATTTTACAGTAGAGACCGGTGGTCCAGCTATGTTAGACATGAGTTCATGCTTATTTTACAGTAGAGACCGGTGGTCCAGCTATGTTAGACTTGAGTGCATGCTTATTTTACAGTAGAGATCGGTGGTCCATCTATGTTAGACATGAGTTCATGCTTATTTTACAGTAGAGACCGGTGGTCCAACTATGTTAGACTTGAGTGCATGCTTATTTTACAGTAGAGACCGGTGGTCCAGCTATGTTAGACTTGAGTGCATGCGTATTTTACAGTAGATACTGGTGGTCCAGCTATGTTACACTTAGTGCATGCTTATTTTACAGTAGAGACCGGTGGTCCAGCTATGTTAGACTTGAGTGCATGCTTTTTTACAGTAGAGACCGGTGGTCCAGCTATGTTAGACTTGAGTGCATGCTTATTTTACAGTAGAGACCGGTGGTCCAGCTATGTTAGACTTGTGTACATGCTTATTTTACATTAGAGACCGGTGGTCCAACTATGTTAGACTTGACTTCATGCTTATTTTACAGTAGAGACCGGTTGTCCAGCTATGTTAGACTTAAGTTCATGCTTATTTTACAGTAGAGACCTGTGGTCCAGCTATGTTAGACTTGAGTGCATGCTTATTTTACAGTAGAGATCTGTGGTCCAGCTATGTTAGACTTGAGTACATGCTTATTTTACAGTAGAGACCGGTGGTCCAGCTATGTTAGACTTGAGTGCATGGTTATTTTTTAGTAGAGACCGGTGGTCCAATTATGTTAGACTTGAGTGCATGCTTATTTTACAGTAGAGACCGGTGGTCCAGCTATGTTAGACTTGAGTGCATGCTTATTTTTTAGTAGAGACCGGTGGTCCAGTTATGTTAGGCTTGAGTGCATGCTTATTTTACAGTAGAGACCGGTGGTCCAGCTATGTTAGACTTGAGTGCATGCTTATTTTACAGTAGAGACCGATGGTCCAGCTATTGTAGACTTGAGTGCATGCTTATTTTACAGTAGAGACCGATGGTCCAACTATTTAGACTTGAGTGCATGCTTATTTTAAAAGGCAGTCTAAAGCGATAGCAAATCCAATTAATTAATTTGTTTTTTGTTGTTTGGACATTTACTGGAACAAACGTTTTTTTTTCACATTTTTCCTGGTTTTTGATCACCCATTTCCTTTCCAATTTATGTAGAACGTCTCTAAAAATCAAAGTGTCTCTTAAATCAATGCATCAATAGAAATAATTTATTATAATTTACTTTTTAAAACTTAAAGCATTATAACATTAAAAGTGTGTTTTTTTGTTATATATAACAACAAAAAAATGTTCGTGTTTTGTTATTTACTTTCTCTTTTTTTTAAGACAAATACAAACTAATAAAAGAAACAAAAAGAAAAATTATTTATGGAATATAAATAAAAAATAAGTATTTGAACATATTTTTCTTAAAGGAAGAAGTAGTGATATAGATTCCAATCACAATGATGAGGATGATTTCAAGCCAAACCGTAAAGATGAGGATGACTTAAGACCAAGCCAAAAAGATGAGGGTGAGTTAAAGCCAAAAAATAAGTGTTAGTCTAGATTGAGTACTTCATAAATTTTTAACCTACATTTATTCTAGTCGCGATAAGTATATATTTTAAGAACAAACAAAAATAAATATAGATTAACGACAAATAAGACACACACCATGCTATAGTTGTAGGCGTATCTATTTTTATCCAATAAAAATTCATTCTCTCCGCAGGCAAGTACGTTATAAATTATGTTAAAATAAGCATTATTATTCTAAAACTTTTCCCATTGTTTCTTTATGTTTACAGGATCGGAAATTGGTTCAACACTCAATTCAAGGACATTCATGGTTTAATAAATATTCATTTTACTGAAGTAACACAACTTTCAACAAGTCGTGGTAGAGATATATAATTTATTTTTATATATATTTTCTTTAAAATTAAAGTCTAAAAAGACTTTTAATTTTTTAAATAAATAACTTTGTTGTAAGTTACATATCTTTAAAATATAAATTGTGGTGTTTTATTTAAGGTTCACATTTTAAAAAAATAATAAAATCCACATTATCCTTCCATTTTTTACGTAATCATATTATTTATCGTTTATTTATACAATAAAAAATAGTTTGAGTTTTTTCAAAGCCAAGATTTTTTTATTTTCTAATTATCAGTCAGAAATAGTTATTCTTAACGTTAGAAATATTGTTTTGAAATTATATTATTTAGCTATTTTAATAAATAATATACATGATTAGTGAAGAAATAAACAGAATTATGTACATAAACGCATTGAGTTTTAGTGTATTTATGTCTTTATCGTTCCACTTATGAATTGCTAGTCTCAACAATTATCCACTCGTGTTTGCCAAAAGCGCAAACAAGTTGAACAAGACTGAACACCATGAAAGTTCCGAAACACCTAATGCTATCTGAGCTTTCCCGAGGTAAACGCTCAGCTTCTAGCTAGAGAAAATGATTTAAAGATTGTCTTTCCATCATTTCAAACTGTGCTTTACTGTCTCATTCTCACCATCCTCTAACTGATAAACAACGCTCGATTCTGCTGGGTGCTGTCCATGGCTGGACAGGGGTAGATAGTAGTTGGGTGGATGAAGTCAAGCTTTTCACAAATTGTTAAATGGAAACGTTTCTGTAATTGCTAATTTTTATGTAAAGGGCAGTGAGCATAGCCCTAGCCTGGGTACTGCGCCATATAAAACCACCTAATACAAATAATAATAACATTGTCCACGCGCCGGACGTTCACAACCCTGATTTTAAATATTCGGAAATATGCGTTGACTTTTTAAAAAAATATGCAGTACAGTGCGTAGTGGAAGGTTACTGAGACCTCATTTTATTAATATAGTTCAGGGGTGCGTAAAATATGTATTTTTCATCCCTATTGTGATGACCATCCCCCAAGTTGCTTTTATCAATGTATATTAAACACTTAAAAAACATTTTGTGTGTGTGGGTATGTGGCTGCTATTTTCATATTTCCTCAGGCAGCACAAGATACAAGGAATCTTGAGTAGAGCAATATCCAAGAGAATAACAAATTTTAAATATGAAAATTTAAGGAGTGCATAAGTATTAGATCCAATGCAATTCTGTATTTAATTTTCTACCGCCAAAAAAAAACCATCAGTGGGAGAAAAGAGAACTTATATGTTGCTAACGATGTCTTTGAATCAAATGATGAGGTAAAGTCGTGGGGAAAAAAATATTGTTTTTTCTATCATAATAAATATGTATGCAGAGGCGTAACAACGGCGCGGCATTGGGGCAGTTGCCAATGGCGCCGGCCTGCGCCAGTTCAAAAGGGCGCCGCTAAATCTCTAATTTTTTTTTTTTTTTTTTTTTTTTTTTTTGAATATCAAGTGCACCAAAATTAAGTTAGCCAAGGGCGTCAAAGACCCAGTTACGTCTCTGTATGTATGTGTTACATTTAAGGCTTAAATGACTGATCAGGGAGTTGACACATTGTGAAAACATTTTTATAACCATACATAAAAGCTTAAGGAAGATAAAATAAGGAATAGATTGCCATTGCTTTTCTTTCAAACTAAGCAGATGGTGATATTTTTCTTCAAATATACAGTTATAAATAAATATACTACATTTCAAATCATATACCATACATATATATTATTATTTTTTTTGGAAACGGATAGCCAGTAGGATTTTATTTTTAAACCAAATAACATGATAATATTCATAGCAATTCGTTTTAACACTCTTTACAATGAACCAATTTAATCAGCCAAAAAACGAAGAAAGCTTTTTTTTTCTCTCTTCACGTTAGCCATAGCAAATAGAACGCACTTTATTTATTCAATTTTCACACTGACTCATTTTATGTTATAGATTCTGTCCGGCGTTCTATTAAAGTCCCGTGTACTTTTCAGTAAGACGCACCCCGCAGCTCAAACTTACCAATATTTCCATCTGTTCCTCTGTGACGACGTTCACCAGTTAGCACATTTGAAAGTAGCTTTAAAAAAACCAAAAACGTTCAGACATCACCGTAAAATGATTCACTGAAACTAGACATGTTATTGTTTCATTTAGACGCCATTTTTGTTACATTAATATCGAATGCGTTGAGAATGAACACAAGAATGGGGATTTAAATGATTACACAATGCATAGAATGGCGACGTAGCTTGTGCGGACACATTAAAACTCATTTGTTTTAATGGTGTCACGTGCCGCTTCTTCAGTGGCGTAGTGAGAGGGGGTGGGGGGCAAGGGGGGCATCATGCCCCGGGCGCTACTCACAAAGGAGCGCCAAATTGTATATTTTACTATAATATTGTATGGTTTTCGAATAGGGGGGGGCGCTAAAAAGGTATGGGGGGCGCTAAAAAGGTATTGTGCTCCGGGCTCGAGTTAAGCTCGCTACGCCACTGCGCTTCTTCCAGAATGATTCGCTGCGGGAGATCAATGGTTCTCAAACAATGAGTTAAGCTCTGTCAAACTGAGAGGCGCCAATCGTCTTAGATATTTTTTTCATTGTTTTCCTCGTCCACAATTAATTATCGACTTTTAAAAAATATTTTGTTAACATCGATTTAAAGATATTTCAAAAGCTGATATATACCTAAGTTATAAGCAGCTCGTCCTTTCAGCTCAAGCATACACACATGAATGTTTTTAATCCATATTAATTTCCCTATTTACACAAACGAACTCTCGGTTTTCATGATAATCACATAAGGGCTTATCTGTTGGAGGATTTTCTCATATATAATGGTAGGAATGTTCTTAAGCTGGCTTAAAAAGACAAACGGACGCCCTATAAACTATAAAGTTTTAGAAACCTCCAACCAGGAATCTGTTTTCGATAAACACTTTTAAAAGCTTGTCACTGCCCATAAAGTCCCCATTGGCAGTTTGCTTATGTTTATGTGACCTCTCTTTGCATTTGAAGATGCCATCGCAATAAAGATAAAAAAAACAACATTTTAACTTGGCTACATGATGCTAACTTTGAGTTAGGAAATTGTTTATTTAATCCAACCATTTTAAATTTTAAAAAAATTGAAGCCGAGAAACCATACTGTAACTTCAAGCCTTAAGCTATTACATTGGTAACAGTTGATTTTACATGATACAATTTGACTTAACCAAAAAAACAATCGGAAATTTAGAAGCAAAAAAAAAACAGGTTCACGTTACGTTAAGTGAGTGTAAAGCACACTAGCTTTGAACAAATAAGCCAAGTTCCTTACTGATAGTTACAGACAACACTGGCTTTAAACAAATAAGCCAAGTTCCTTACTGATAGTTACAGACAACACTGGCTTTAAACAAATAAGCCAAGTTCCTTACTGATAGTTACAGACAACACTGGCTTTAAACAAATAAGCCAAGTTCCTTACTGATAGTTACAGACAACACTGGCTTTGAACAAATAAGCCAAGTTCCTTACTGATAGTTACAGACAACACTGGCTTTAAACAAATAAGCCAAGTTCCTTACTGATAGTTACAGACAACACTGGCTTTAAACAAATTAGCCAAGTTCCTTACTGATAGTTACAGACAACACTGGCTTTAAACAAATTAGCCAAGTTCCTTACTGATAGTTACAGACAACACTGGCTTTAAACAAATTAGCCAAGTTCCTTACTGATAGTTACAGACAACACTGGCTTTGAATAAATAAGCCAAGTTCCTTACTGATAGTTACAGGCAACACTGGCTTTAAACAAATTAGCCAAGTTCCTTACTGATAGTTACAGACAACACTGGCTTTGAATAAATAAGCCAAGTTCCTTACTGATAGTTACAGGCAACACTGGCTTTAAACAAATTAGCCAAGTTCCTTACTGATAGTTACAGACAACACTGGCTTTAAACAAATAAAATACATGATGAGCGAGCTAACTGACCGTCTGAGGATCTTACTGACAGTATGAAGATCTAACTGACAATATGAGGATCTAATTAACATTATAAGGATTTAACTGACAGTATGAGGATCTAACTGACATTATAAGGAGCTAACTGACAGTATGAGCAGCTGACAGTATTAGGAGCTAACTGACAGTATGAGGAACTAACTGACTGTATCTTTATCTAGCTGACAATATGGCGATCTAACTGACAGTATGACGATCTAACTGACAGTATGAGGATCTAACTGACAGTATGAGGATCTAGCTGACAGTATGAGGATCTAACTGACAGTATAAGGATCTAACTGACAGTTTGATGTTCTAACTGACAGTTTGATGATCTAACTGACAGTATGAGGAGCTAACTGACAGTATGAGGATCCGACAGTATGAGAAGCTAACTGACAGTATGATAATATAACTGATAGTATGAGGATCTAACTTACAGTATGCCGATCTAACTGACATTATAAGGATTTAACTGACAGTATGAGGATCTAACTGACAGTATGAGGATCTTACTGGCAGTATGAGGAGCTAACGGACAGGGTTAGGGAGCAAACCTACAGAATGAGAGGCTTATTTACAGGATGAGGATTTAACTGACAGGCTGAGTGATTATCCTACAGAATAGAATAGCTAACTGTGAGGATAAGGCAGCTAACTGTGAGGATGAGGAAGCTAACTGTGAGGATGAGGCAGATAACTGTGAGGATGAGGCAGATAACTGTGAGGATGAGGCAGATAACTTTGAGGATGAGGCAGATAACTGTACGGATGAGGCAGATAACTGTGAGAATGAGGAAGCTAACTGTTAGGATGAGGCAGATAACTGTTAGGATGAGGCTGCTAACGGTGAAGAGGAGGCTGCTAACTGTGAAGAGGAGGCTGCTAACTGTGGGGAGTAGGCAGCTAACTGTGAGGATGAGGCAGATAACTTTGAGGATGAGGCAGATAACTGTGAGGATGAGGCAGATAACTATGAGGATCAGGCAGATAACTGACAGTATGACGATCTAACTGACAGTATCAGGATCTTACTGACAGTATGAGGAGGTAACTGACAGGGTTAGGGAGCAAACCTACAGAAAGAGAGGCTTATTTACAGGATGAGGATTTAACTGACAGGCTGAGTGATTTATCCGACAGAATAGAAAGCTAACTGTGAGGATGAGGCAGCTAACTGTGAGGATGAGGCAGATAACTATTAGGATGAGGAAGATAACTGGGAGGATGAGCAGATAACTGTGAGGATGAGGCAGATAACTTTGAGGATGAGGCAGATAACTGTAGGGATGAGGCAGATAACAGTGAGGATGATGAAGCTAACTGTTAGGATGAGGAGGATAACTGCTAGGATGAGGCAGCTAACTGTTATGATGAGGAAGGTAACTGTGAGGATGAGACAGCAAACAGTTATCATGAGGCAGCTAACTGTGAGGATGAGAAGCTAATTGTGAGGTTGAGCAGCTAACTGTAAGGATGAGGCAGATAACTGTGATGAGGAGGCAGCTAACTGTGACGATGAGGCAGATAACTGTGAGGATGAGGCAGCTAACTGTGAGGAGGGGGGCAGCTAACTGTGAGGAGGAGGCAGCTTACTGTGAGGATGAGGCAGATAACTGTGAAGATGATGCAACTAACTGTGATGATGAGGCAGCTAACTGTGATGATGAGGGCACTGACTGACAGTATTAAGGAGCCTACTGAGACGACGAGGGAGAGGTTGCTGAGTACTAGCATAAATTGTGTGTTGAACGAAGAGGGTGTAGACTAAAAGGACGGAGAAGATCTGTTTTTCAAGGCAATCTTTGTTATGATTGTATTTTAATGCCTCTCCGACATTTAATTTCGATTTGGCTTCCCCTAGTGGCACACATTGCAGTAATTTTATCTATAAATATTGAAGTTGAACCTTTTACTGGATAATATTTATTTTACCTAACGCTAATCCGGGAAAACCGAAAAATGAAAATGAAAATAAATTTTAAAAAGGATAGTTAGCTTATTTAATTGAAAATTCTACAATTCCATTTTGAGTCTGCATCGTGCGTAATATTTTTGGTATCTGCACAAACCGAGCACCATTTTGTGTCTAAGCAGAACAAACACCATCTTAACTGAGAAGATTTTTTTTTATATTATTATATTTCAATAGAATCGGTTAACGCTCACTGTTGTATTATCTAGGAGCATAAAAAAAACATTCTTAAAAACACAACATGTTTTGTAATAAAAAGTGGATTTTTATATACGTTTTTCAAGGTTAGTAAAAAAAAATGAGATGTTGCTGATTTTTTTTCCATTAGTCGACTCGAGTTAATATAATCTAATCGAAAATGAATACGGTCGTACGCCCAAATTTTGTAATTTAAACATACAAATTGAATACCCCTTATTAGTTACCTTAGTTAATTCTGTGTGGCTAATTCAGATAGATCGTACCTCATCGGTGACGTAGCGAGCTTAACTCGCGCCCGGGGCACAATACCTTTTTAGCGCCCCCCTATTCGAAAACCATATAATAAAAATAAAAATGATCCAGCAATTTTTTTATTTTGCGGACCATTTGGCCCTCCTTTGTGAGTAGCGCCCGGGGCATGATGCCCCCTTGCCCCCCTCGCTACGCCACTGTACATCATCATTAGGTTTAGGGATATATTTATGGTTCAGGTTAGATTTAGGGATAGATTTAGGGTTCAGGTTATATTTAGGGATATATTTAGGGTTCAGGTTAGGTTTATGGATAAATTTAGGGTTAAGGTTAGGTTTAGGGATATATTTAGGGTTCATGTTAGGTTTAGGGATATATTTAGGGTTCATTTTAGGTTTATGGATAGATTTAGGGTTCAGGTTAAGTTTAGGGTGTAGATTTAGGGCTCATGTTAGGTTTAGGGATAGATTTAGGGTTCAGGTTAGGATTAGGGATATATTTAGGGTTCAGGTTAGGTTTAGGGATAAATTTAGGGTTCAGGCAACTAAGATGGCGGCCATGGTAAAAAACGCGGTACGATCTATCCGACTTTACCAATTATGTTGTTAAAAAATGGTGTTGAGATAAGACAAAAAAAGATTTTGGATTAAATAGTATTTTTAATCTACTTATAAAGTGTAAACATTTTGTGAAGTGACCTCTCATACTGATTGATTCGGCCAGATCACCTAAACAGTTTACATTGATAGATTTGAGCTTTAACGATCCAATCATATACAATCATCTTACACGTCCACCAACTGTTATGATTTATATTAGGCTTCAAAATAGGATAATGTCTATAGACCTCAGATTTAAATGATATGCATAGGTAACTCATATCCTTAAATGTTATAACTTCAATGAACTGTTGCTAAGCATGTGTTAATAAATTCGTTTAATTCATGAAATTACGTTCTGGTAACTTTGCTATATGCACATGTATTAGTGAAAATGATCTTACGCATGTTGCTTGGTGTGTGGATTGAATCAAATTTAAAAACTCCTAGACACCAGCAGCTGATAAAAAATGATACTAGGTGTTATGCACCTACACAGGCCAATAGAAGTCATTTTACCACAGGCGCGTAAATCGGAGCTGACCGGGAAATAGAATGCATTTGAATAGATTGATACGATGTATAGGTTCTAGTCGTTTACTTTGTGTAAAAATATATGTGTTCATTGTTTAGTTAAGCTATTATATTAATCGTATT
This sequence comes from Omphiscola glabra, assembly GCA_964017045.1. Taxonomy (NCBI): domain Eukaryota; kingdom Metazoa; phylum Mollusca; class Gastropoda; family Lymnaeidae; genus Omphiscola; species Omphiscola glabra. The sequence continues at coordinate 16,739,814 of OZ024810.1, forward strand.
TACACGTATCGTTATGTACGTTTTTGTGCATTTATATATTGATGATTTTCTTTCCAACTACATAGACATCAGCATATTCATAGAAAAATAATTGCACATTATGGAAGGATTTTAACAAAATAATAAAATCTGAAATAAATAGTAAGGAAAAATCCCTTGCATTGAAAGGACAAGATCTCATCTGATACTTCACAGAGGAGTTTAACAAGATTATAGATGGGGAGCAGGTCCAGGCTGAGATGGGAACAAGCTCTAAGAGTGGGGGAGATTACGGCTGACAAAGATAGAAAACTCAAGGAGATTCAAAAGGAAATAAGACAGGGGGAGTTTAGAAATAGAGGATACTAAGATATTGAACAACTTAACTAGAAATAAAAATAGAACAAGTAAAATAAAACTCTTCTGCTGCTCCCAAGGAGACATGGGAAGTGCCAGAATAAGGCTAAACAAGATGCCCGCAAGGAAAAGCCAGCCTGCCACCGATGTAGGATCTCATCCTACTCAGCCAAAGCCTAGTGCTCACTTTGAGCAAGCAAACGGAATTAAACCCTATAACCGTTTAGGCAACATTTTCATCTCCTACTCGTGAGTGTGGAGATGAAGTTCGCAAGCCTCCGGCACAGAGCGTTGCTGTCTCTGCTTGCAAAAATCAACTTGCCTTATTATGTCAAAAATCAACTTGCCAAAAGGTTATTACGTCAACGACACTCCTGATCATTGTCTCAACGACTCTTGACGCATGTACGATGCCCTCTTTCGACTTTCTCCTGTCAAACCGGTTGATGTAAACAGCGATAACCACGCTGCTCAAGGCAATACTCTGGAAGCTAACCATATGGCTTCACAATGACACCAGTCATAGTTAAATATCGCCACGTGAAGACTCCAACACTGACATAATAGACTCGCCGAAACATAAACATGTTCCAAGATGCTGATACGTGTTTTTGGGCTAGTCCGAAACGCAAAAAAAAAAGTGTTAGCACCTAATGTGACAAGGTCAGTAAACCGTCAGGCAGTTGTCCACTTGGAAAAGAACTAAGGACAAAGTCGATGAGGAAAGAAAGACAGTATTTAAATACGTTCGAGATCTCAGAAAATCACCTTGAAACTGTGAGAACCACCGCCGCTGACATGCTGGGCGAAAGATCGTCTACTTCAGGATAATATTAAAACCGACGTGCAGAAGAAAAGCTCCCTAGGAGTAGGAGAACTAGATTTGTTATTTCTGCCCACTCCCACCATTAAACCCAGCAACTGTTTGACACCAACTATAAGATAAAGGTTAAAACCAATGAGAAGCTGTGTCACATTAATCTCCTCAATGTGTATTAAGAAATACTTCCTCCGTATTCAATTCATTAATTCGTAGCGATAGCCTTCGCAAAGGATGAGGTGGAACCGAAATGAACAAGTGAATATCCCCTGGTTTCAAAGGAAAAAAGGAATGACGAGACAATTTTCCCCGAACTCACAACCACTGAAAAAGAGACAGATCACAGAACTAACCGCCGGAATTTCTTAATTTGTGACGGACAAACCAGGAATTTTAAAATTCGAGCGTTATGCTATGAAGCTCAATGATGCTAACCCAGCCTGCGTAAAACCGTCTCCACTCTCCCCATTTTAAGGCTGAAATCGATGACAAATACACAATTGAACATCTAAAAACCGGAATGGTTACACCTTCATTGTCACCAAACAACGCACGGATTCTCATGGCCAGAAAACCAGATGGAGCACATCGGATGTGAGTAAACCAAATGGAACACATCGGGTGTGAGCAAAACCAGATGGAACAAATCGGATGAGAGTTAACCAGATGGAGCACATCGGATGTGCGTTAACCATATGGAACACATCAGATGTGAGCAAAACCAGATGGAACAAATCAGATGAGAGTTAACCAGATGGAACACATCGAAAGTGAGTTAACCAGATGGAACACATCGGATGTGAGTTAACCAGATGGAACACATCGGATGTGAGTTAATCAGATGGAACACATCGGAAGTGGGTTAACCAAATGGAGCACATCGGATGTGAGTAAACCTAATAGAACATATAGGGTGTGAGTTAACCAGATGAATTACATCGGATGTGAGTTAACCAGTTGGAACACATCGGATGTGAGAAAACCGGATGGAACACATCGGATTATGTGTTGACTTTAGACGACTCAACGCAGTAGTAGACTTGCAAGCCGAGCCTCTTCCTGGTCCATCAACCATTTTCGCCAATCAGATTGAAGCCCGCTACTTTAGCAAGATTGACCTTAATCGTGATTTTTACCACACAGAGGCGGAACCGGATTTTTGGCATCTCTTAGCATTCAGCAACTCCCAAGTTCATTATTTATTAGTGACTCTTCATTTCAGACTCCGCAATGCATTCGCTGTATTTTATTATTCTTTTTTTTTTTGTTTGCAATGTGCTAGAACTGCTGAAACATACGACAACCGAGATTATTTAATTTCATTGATACTATTCTGATATCTACAGAATCCTATCAAGAGCACCGAGAAAAGTTGACTAAACATAATTTTTTCATCTTTTCTAGATTTAATAATGAAAAGTATTCCAGCTAGACTCACGGTCCTGAACAAGACCACATCTCAGTATTGTAAATATGGGCTGTTGGCTGACAAAGACCGGCTTATATATAACTTAACCTTTGACCTAGATGGAGAAAATCCCGCTGATTGGACTGATCAGTGTATGAACTTTCAGTTTTATACCAGCTATAATGAAACTAAAAATTTGTGGCTAAACTATGTAAGTAAATGAGATTTTTTTTTAAAGTTCAAAATTAAGTTTTAATATATTTGTATAAAATAAGAGATATATCCAGAGATATTTTTATTTTTAAATGTGGAAGCTTTTGTTTATTCCAACAATGGTTTGCTCTACATTTTGTTGTAGTAACAATGGTTTGCTCTACATTTTGTTGCAGTAACAATGGTTTGCTCTACATTTTGTTGTAGTAACAATGGTTTGATCTACATTTTGTTATAGTAACAATGGTTTGTTCTACATTTTGTTATAGTAACAATGGTTTGCTCCACCTTTTGTTATAGTAACAATGGTTTGCTCTGCATTTTGTTATAGTAACAATGGTTTGCTCCACCTTTTGTTATAGTAACAATGGTTTGCTCCACCTTTTGTTATAGTAACAATGGTTTGCTCTAAATTGAGCTGTGGCCACATTGTTTTTTTTTTCCACATCTGGTTACACACTTAGAAGAAAAGTCCAAAATAGTAGATTTGGGAAAAATTTTCAAAATTATCACAACGTTTTGGAGAATCTGGTCAGTATATTACGTTGAAACTCATTTTATTTTTTTTACACACGTCCGCAAGTGTTTCTGGAACTGTTGCTGTTAGCAAGAGGCATACACTTTAGATCAGATATGCATTTTAGAATATGCAAATTAAACATGGAGACGGACATAGAGATGACGACAGAGGGAACGAGAGAGAGAGGGATGAAGAGGGGGTGAGAGCGCGAAAGAGAGAGAGCGAGGAAGAGGGATAGAGGGGAGGTAAAGATAGAGGGAGAGGAAACTAGAGGGGTAGAGAAACGGAAGAAGGGAGAGAAAGAGGGAGAAAAAGAGTGAAAGAGAGAGAGAGAGAGAGAAAGTGAGAGAAGGAGAGAGAGAGATAGGACGCAAAACTCCGTTTGTTCTAGTTTCTTAAAGGGGTTTCCGAGATTGCGTGGTGAGTAAAGATCTAAAATCGATTAGTATTTCTTATTTATATACATAAATAAATATATATATATATATACACCTGTTGATCTTCCAACATTAAGACAAGAAAAACACATTTTTTTTGTTTTGTTGAATGGTATTGTATATTTTTTACTTCCTTTCTAAAAACTTAAGTTTTGATCTTTGCAGGCAAAATCTTCAGACGGCTATTTAACACACTTCCAGTCAATTTATCAAGCTGAAACTTGGCTAATAGACTTGCTTACGATAAAAACACATACTTTCAAATATTAAGCCGCACCCCACCAGACCCCCTTCCGCACCCAACAACTCCCAAAAACGTTTTTTTTTTCCCTGTTTTTTAAGAGAAGGGAAAACTAAAAAAAAAAACGGGAACTGTTTTAAAGGAAATTCTCTTCTTTTTTTTTTAATTCAAAGATTGTTTGGTAAATATTTTTTTTTTATAAAATTGATGGCGTAATAAATCTGCAATGTAAAACTGTATGGTTCATTAGAATATTAAAATATAGACAAGGTGCGTGAAAAATGTTTGCGGTTGCGAGCCTTGAGTGGGGGGGCACTAATTGTGATTTTTTATAAATTAAACATTACAGCCCCACCCCAATTTCTCCATATTACATTTTATAAAGGATTTATAAGAAAACCTTATGTTTTTGGCGATTGTTGAAGTTAAAGTTGATATTACTATTAGAAAGGAATAAAATTGCTAGATAAAAATTATTTATTAAACTATGTGTTGGTCCTTATGTTTATGTTAAAAGTGCAAGCTCTTACATTTTGTTACAAGTCCCTATATCTATGTTTAAGGCCTGATATATATGTTACAAGTGTATGTCCCTATGCATATGTTACAAGTGTCAGTCCCTATGTCTATCGTAAAGTGATAGTCCCTATATCTATATTACGAGTCCATTATATATGTTACATATGTCACCTATATCTATGTTACGAGTACCTCACAATTATTTTTCAAACATATAAAATTTGTTTTCATAAAATGAACCCATTGAATCTGATCTAGATAATATCCTGGTCTATTCATATCAAGAGAGTGTTTTGTATAGAGTGACTCATTTAAGATTTTTATTTTGATAATCTCATTTTGGTTTTCCGTCCCAATTTGGGCGACATATTTAAAATATTTATGAATAACTCTCTTCACTGACTTTTTCAATTGGATACCTTTCTTTACAGACATTTTCAGTTGAATACATTTCTTCACTGACTTGTATACCTTTCTTCACTGACGTGTATACCTCTCTTCACTGACGTGTATACCTTTCTTCACTAACTTGTATACCTTTCTTCACTGACGAGTATACCTTTCTTCACTAACTTGCATACCTTTCTTCACTGACTTGTATACCTTTCTGCACTGACTTGTATACCTTTCTGCACTGACTTGTATACCTTTCTTCACTGACTTGTATACCTTTCTGCACTGACTTGTATACCTTTCTTCACTAACTTGTATACCTTTCTTCACTGACTTGTATACCTTTCTGCACTGACTTGTATACCTTTCTTCACTAACTTGTATACCTTTCTTCACTGACTTGTATACCTTCCTTCACTGAGTTGTATACCTTCCTTCACTGAACTATTGAGTTGACTGTTGATATGCTATAAAATTACTGATTGCTCAATATATTTGTCTCATGATGTATCAAAGAGAGCAGTGATTACTTTATCTTCTAATGTTATTCCTCCTCAGTGGTGCTTGGCATGTCTCGATGTATGTTCGGAAACTCAACACGAAGAATGCTACTGTACATCATTTACTCCTCTCGTTCGACGGTACTATCTAAATGTTCCAGCCCAAACAAAATTAAGTAAAAATCGAGTGGATATAAATATTTTATATTCGTATAATACGCGCATACACGAGGCTTTGTACTATTTGCCTACAATATATGGTAAGTGAATGGAACAACCTCAGGTTGAGTACGATTTACACTCAAAATATGTTATGTAAATGGAACAACCTCAGGTTGAGTACAATTTACACTCATAATATGTTATGTAAATGGAACAACCTCAGGTTGAGTTCTATTTGTGTGAATCTCTCCCACATCGTGAAAATCAATTTTCGCCTATTACTTATGAGATCTTTAGTACCCTTATTGTAATTATGGGTTCTTCTTTGCAATAAATGATGACATGTTGGTAGTTATGTTAATGAAAATGTGGGTAGAGCCGAAGGAAACGCTTTTAGGTAATTGAAAAATAAGTGGAGCGGGAGATCCGTGTGCTTAAAGGGAATTGCTTGGGGCGTGAAAAGGCTTAGTGAAATGGCCTGTGTTGATGGTTTTCTGTCGGTGATTCATCAAGACACGTGTTACAGTGCGTTGGTAGATGGACGCACCATCGTGCGGCCCTACTGGGGGCGTAGAGGGCAGCTACTTAAAGCAAATGAACATGATATTTTTTTTTAAAAAAGGATTTTGCCCAGGATGAAAATTTTGCCAGACTGCTCTCAGAGGTTCTTATTTTGCCAACTTGACGCCGCTGCTAGTAAATATATAATTCGATTATGAAAAGCAATATTACATCGTCAATGTTGCAGTTACGCTTCGTCAAACTTAAACTGACTTTATTGGGATTAAAATCGGCACACAACTAAAGTTTCAGTCTGGAGGTGAGCGAGGCGTAACAGTATCTATAATGCATTTTGTTAAATAATTGTATTGTTTATATCATGAATTATTACGTCTGAATTTATGCAAAGAACAATGTCATTGTACATTTTAAATATACTATCTTAATTATTCTTTTCAATATTTAATAATCAAAATGACGAACTAATCTGAGTTATTTCCAGGCAAGGAGGGCGAATCAAGATTTAGAGTTGATGATGGTCCAAATATTATTTCGGCAACAATGTGCTCAGCCAACATATCAAGATGTGGAGTTCACAAGTTTGAGTTTTGTGTTGACGGTTTACTGAATCCTCTGCTAACCATGGACTTCCACGTCTTTGATGGTCCATTTATTCACCACCAAAGTTGTATTACAGAAACCATCGATGTAGAAGCACGCACGTTGTACGTCAAACTTAACTACACAGATGATTGCACGAGGCATCTAGAATATGGTTGTGTTCTTTATTGTAAGTAAATCAATGTACTGCTTCTGTTACGGCATTGGACACTTTTGATTACGCCAATGATGTGTACGGAATGAGGTTGTTTAGACATACCAGAGAGGTTCTTAGCAATATGTGTCAAGTGTGAATAAATGCCGTATAAAAAAGTCTTACTTATTTGCATTTGTTTTCATTATATTATCTATTTTTTTAAAAATTGAAATCCACACAGGGATATGTGTAGTGCTTTGAATTAAAAGCGAGTGCAGAGAATTAAAACAATACTCTCCTAGCCGTACAAGAAGATTATACACATATTCCTGGCACAGAAGAAAACCATACACATATTCCCGGCACACGATAAAACCATACACATACTCCTGACACACAAGCAAACAATACACATATTCCTGCCCCATAAGAAAAGCATACACATATTTCTGCCACACAAGAAATCCATACACATATTCATGTCCCTTTACATCATTAGCAGTGGTCAACAAATGACCTTGAACCAACAAATAATACAATCATGTTCGACGTAACCCTAAACCATATCAGGACATTTTTAGACATAACCATAAAATAGACCAATGCAATGCTAGACGATACCATAAACTAGGTCAATGCAGTGTTAGACGTAAACATAAACTAGGTCATTGCAATGTTAGACGTAACCAATTAACTAGGTCAATGATATATTAGACGTAAACATAAACTAGGTCAATGCAACGTTAGAAAGTAAAACAATAAACTAGGTCAATGCAACGTTAGAATGTAAAACAATAAACTAGGTCAATGCAACGTTAGAATGTAAAACAATAAACTAGGTCAATGCAACGTTAGAATGTAAAACAATAAACTAGGTCAATGCAACGTTAGACGTAACCATAAACTAGATCAATGCAATGTCGGATGCAACCCTCAACCATATAAGGGCCACGTCAGATATAATCCTGGACCACATCACGGCCGAATAACATTTTGCATACGGAGGACCATGCTTCCAACTATTTCAACAATGGCCTTCCGTCAATGACGTCACAACATTTTTGTTGATTTTAAACTGCCCAATTTTTACCATTCCCGCGAAACAAAGTTATGACACAATGTATGTACCCTAATAAAACATCGCCCAAGTATAGACGCTGCTTTCAATTTTTAGATGCACGGTCATCTATATGGATACCGCACAAGGATGTTGGTCCACCAAGTGTTTATATATTTAAGTAATTACTACATAACTTCCAATTTCCAATAACCATCAAAGTCTAATTTCTTCATAACTGCCAATAACTATCAAAGTCTAATGTCTACTTAACTTCCAATAACTATCAAAGTCTAATGTCTACTTAACTGTCAATAACTATCAAAGTCTAATGTCTACTTAACTGCCAATAACTATCAAAGTCTAATGTCTACTTAACTGCCAATAACTATCAAAGTCTAATGTCTACTTAACTGCCAATAACTATCAGTAAACCGTATCTTAGCAAGGAACATTTCGCCCGCCAGCAACCCATCTGTTACCAGAATACACGAATTTCTGGTCTTCATCCTAGTGCTTATGAATTAGGACCACTCTCACCTTGATCTTCATGGAAAAAAATCCTCAATAAAAAAAAGCGGCCAGAGTATCTGTGTCATCATGTCCGATGAACATTTGGTTTACCAAAACTGACAGAGTCGAGTGGAATATGATAGTGATGCTAATTGGCGACGGTAAATTACGTCGGATGGTCATGGTCCTAACCTTCCCCCCCCCCCTTTGGGGGGGGGGTAATTATCCAAACATCTGCATTTAAAGCGTATGAGAATTATCGATTATCCACAATATCATGAAAAATGTGTTTAGATTATACGTTGGCCTAATATGAGATACGCATCAGTAGGTTCTATTTTTCTTCAAATTGTTTAATATCTAAACGGACAATGAACGCCAGATAAAGATGTAATGTAATTGTATCTATATCTTTCGGCAGTTAATAATTGTCCAGGTAAGACAAAATGACTACGTTTTCGATGTTTTTAAATTACGTTAATTCTTCTTTCTTCTTCATGTGGGCAATTTTCAACTGCGCTGATGTTTCCAAACTTCACTGGCTTGATTTTTAAAAAAAAAATTTTTACATTGTTTTCTTTCTTATATTCGATTCTTAATTTTTAAATAATAGATGAGCACAGCTTAAACCATAGAACCCAATCTAATTATAAATTATCTTTTTTTTAAGATAATCATTTCTGGAATGTCAAACGAATACAGAGCCGTTGTTTAGACACTCCCTCGTTTGATTAAATCAAAATTTTTATCTCACTCGTTTGATTGCAGCAATATTTTAATTCCCTCGTTTGATTGCATCACTAATTTATCAACTAATCTGAATTTTTATTAATAAATTTAGAGAATAGAAAAAAATTTTGGTACTCAAAATATATCAAAATAGTGTAGCAGACAATGAAGCTAAGCAATATGTGAAATATCAGATGTCGGGGATGACGAGAAACTAGATTTAAATGGGAACTTATCATTCAATCTTTGATGAAAAAATTAAACTTCAATTTAAGAAAAGTTAAATAAAGAGGAAAACAACAAAATGTAGTCATATATATATTATAAAACTAGCGAGTGCCCGGCATGCGTTGCCATGCCACTAAAAGAAATAAAGTGTTTGCGTTTTAATTATGTCTTTTTTCTAAAGTACTTTTTATATACACAATATTTTGTTGTTGTTTTTTTTAACCTTCCGCTGTGTACTCGAATAAACTAGAAGGTTTTATAAACGTGAGCAAGCGACACACAGCTGTCTAATTGAGAAGCATGGATTTTCAAAATTTAGTGTAAACACTTGTAGCGATTGAGTCACCCATGCAATATCTATGTTTGAAATTCTTTTTGTATAACGCATTTAGCACATATAAACAAATTTAGGGGCCCCGTTCCCAAACGGAATATTGTAAATTTAATGTACTAGTTCAGAAACCTACGTATTATGTCACACACAAAATTTATTGTCGCTCTTTGTATCTAAATAAAATTATATCTATCCATGCTTTAGCTCAGTTTGAAAGTATATTTGTATAGCTCGTACTGTAAAAAAAAAAAAAATTTAGGGACATTGACTCGAATCGGAATATTTTAAAATCCTTGTAATAATTCTAAATCATTTGCAGGGCATTCGCACATCATTTCTCCAAAGTTTTATCGCATTCGGATAAATGGTATAGGAGCGAATACGAAAATTATTTTGTACAAAGCTTATATTAGAACAAAAAAAGACTTTAGGGCCAACGGCTAAAAAAGGAATATTTAAAAAGGGTTGTAATGACTAAGAAAAATGCCCGGTTAAGAGGACAACAACTCACCAAAAATTTAGGGCAATTGCATGAATGTTGTAGGAGTGAATATGGGACATACATACATACACACATTCAGACATTCATTGATATATTATTATTTATTATAAGTAGTCGTTTTATAAAGCGTGGTATCCCACCCTATGGCTGGGCTCACCACGCTGTATATACAATTTAGCAATCCTAATCAAGAACTTAAAAATTAACATACATTAATTAAACAAACAAAATCAAATGGTAGATCCAACCATTCCATAACTATTTACATTTTAAGCCATGGAGTGTACCCAGCAGCATCGTTTATCGGTAAGAGGGGGGAATCATTCAGGATAGTAGAGTTTAAAGAGATGTGTTTTGGGTGCAGTTCTGAAGGCTGTGATGGTTGGTATATTGCGGATATGTAGGGGAAGAGAATTACATTGTTTGGGGGCACAGTAAGAGAAAGATCGTTCACCATATGTTTTTCTGCGAATCTTGGGAACAGAAAGAATACGCCCGTCTGCGGAGGAGCGAAGCTGTATAAGGGGTTAGAGAGAAGTTATGTTAGATAAGAAGAGTAGGAATTCGAGAAAAAGTTGTGGCAGAGAATAGAGATTTTAGGGTCAATCCGTGCTTGAACGGGGAGCCAATGAAGTGAATCAAGTAGCGGTGTGAACTGATCCCTTTTTTTTTGCCTTTGGAACTAGCCTAGCATCTCTTCAAAGTTTTATAGCATTCGGATAAAGGATATATATTTAAAGATTTCGAACCCTCTAATGACGTAAGTGATTTTAACACAGCTGGTTCATTACTCTCTGGTCAAGAGCTTCAAAGTGTAAATAAAAAGTAACTTATAAAAAGCTATAAGTTTACACACAAAGAAGCACGTTAAATCCATTATTAAAAAACCCATCTTAGTTAAGTAGGCTGTCCATTTAAAATGAATTTAAATTGGTTTAATTTACAATAAGTCATATGAGATTTTTAAATACAATTTCCAGGAAAGTCTCCGATCAGTAAAGTTATTTTAATAAGACATCCTACAATAACATTGCATTCATAAATGAAGCATAGCTTGCAATATCATTTTTTTAAAAGATACATTTAATTATTTGTTCACCAAATGTCAACAGATGGGGAGCCTGTCACTCTTACAGTTGACGGAGGGACAAACTTATTTTCTCGCTCCGAGTGTTCAGCGACGCTTGCCCCAGGCGTGGATCATCTGCTGAGGTTTTGTCGTGTGGTTGAACATGGTCAGCTGGCCATCATTAAAGATGGCGTCGTGCTCAGGAATACGTCTGACAACATGTGTGTTACCGAATCTTTCTCCGTCTACGGCGTTAGTGTAGATTACCAGATGAACTTTCATAGGAAACCGTACAGAGATATAACCTACAAGTGCTTTTTTCGTGGTAAGAGTTTCAAATATACGTCTGACCTTAAACCACACGTCCTTGAAAGGAAAACATCGATCACGTGATCATAAAACCAAGGAGGACGATCCTGTGCTCTTTAACTGAGGAAAATTAACATTTTATAAGAAATATTCACGTTTAGAGCTAGTGATTTTTAAGTGAGAAAAAGTGAACATTAAAAAATAAATATTAACCTTTAAGGCTAGTTTTCGTTTTTATAAAACTAGAGGTATTCTTGTTAAAAAAATGTTTTTAATGCAAAATCTACAAATTATAATCCATTAGATATTTTTATTTTTTTTATGTTGTCTTTTAGTTTTAAAATTTGATGTAAAAATATTTCTATATAAGATATGAATTTAAGAGAAAGACAGACGGAGTGCGAGAGAGAGATAGATAGAGAGAGAGAGAGAGAATAGCAGATTTTCGGATACCATTGTGGGAGAGGACCTGAGTCAGAATCACAGAATGAGAAAATAGAAGGAAGAAGCAGAAGATCAAGGATAATAGATATAAAAAAGTAACCACATCACCATCTTTGTGTCATTTCTTTACTGGCCTGTCGTGTTAGTTTTCCACCTTTTCCAAAGTCTTTCTTTAAGTTTGCTAAATATATCTTTATTTGCGTGTCCATAATTTGAAAAAAAAGGTTACTCCTACACTCCTTCAACGGGAACGTAAATATTTCAAATATATCAATTTTAATTTTGTTTATATTAGAATATCCACTTTGAAGCCATTGTTTTAACTTTATAATTACAATTGTTAGTTTATAACTTTTGCAAAAATAATTGACCTGTGTAAATCTATTTTTAGTACCTTTAATTTCTCATGGCCATAGGTGAAACGCTGAGATGATAATATCAATTGAAATATTGAATATTTTGGTCATGTTACCAAATTAGTTAGATTTATATTCTTAAAAACGTATAACGTAAGCGATTACTATAAAAAATATAGCAATAAGTTTGAGCTTTTAAATAATCATACTATGAATTTATGTTATAACAAAAACATAGTAATAAGTTTCAACTTCATATAAACGTATGTAATTTTTTTTATAGCATCTTTCTGTGCAACTTATTTTTTTGTCCTCTTAAAAATACATTATTGGCTAATTTAAATTGTTTAATCGCTAAAATAAAGTAGTGATCAAGAGAGATAAAAAAACTTGGCACCAAATTTAGAACTAAAGAAATAGCATGAAAGATGTAGAAAATAATATAAAATATTTGATGCCATGATTAAATTCCTTATATGTACTTCATTTTTGTTTTGTTTCAGCCTATCCAGTGATCCCATTGACAAAACAGTGTTTTTATTGTGATAAAGGTAATTAGAAGTAAATAGACCCTTTAAACGTATTTGACTTGTTCTCTTAAAATAACATCAAATTTCAAGGTATGTCTCACTCTTGTTTTATTGCAATGCCTCAAAACGTTTACAAAGATTTTCAAAAAGATTATATGTTCTAACCTAAATTGTGGCTGCATGAAGAGACGCCATCGTTTATAGCTTTGGGATAAATCTGCCTATCTTTTGCTTTCAAATAATGAATATAAGATGCCTACAAATATTAAAAATATTACAGTATATTGTAGTTTGGATTTGGATAAGCATAATAATTTTATAGTAAATGAAATTAAAACAAACAAAAATAAATCACCTCCGGGGAGTTGGTTAACCTGTATCCGTTAAAAGTTTTGAATATATATAGAGTTAACAGAAATGAGGAAGTATTAATCCCACAAGTATTAATCCCACAAGTATTAATCCCACAAGTATTAATCCCACAAGTATTAATCCCACAAGTATTAATCCCACAAAATGGGTGTACAAAGTTATATCAATTTATGTAAGAAATGCCAAGACATGTAGGTCTTTCAAGAACGCTCATCGCTACAAGGAAAGCCAACCTGAAGGCAATGAAGGCTCCCTAGCGAAAGGAGTGGCAGTAGTCTGTGCAAGGGGTATCCTCTATTGCTCAGTCTCTTCAACGTTTTCTGCGGGTTATTTCTTGTATTCAAATAATCAGCTGAAATGGTAAAAAAAAAAAAAAAGATATGGGGAAACAAGAATAAATGCAATTCAGCTTTACATTAATATTTTATTTCATTGTTCACATGAGCACCTATTAAGTGGGGGTTTGCAGTGTATTTTTGTGTTCAGTGTGCAGCCTAAGTTCGAAGTGTGCACTGGTAGTGTTAGTAGCATCTCCAGTAGTTAAATGTGTACCGAAGTATGTACAATATTCTTTTAAAATTTTGTACAGAACAGTGGTTGTATTTTCCTCACTAATAAAATATAAATGTGTACCAAATAGTTTAAATGTACAATGCAAGTTAAAAGTATGCAATGGATAGAGCTAGTACTATTCCCACTAATTAAATGTGTACTGAGTATTAAAATTAAACAATCTAAATTAAATTTGTACACTGGGTGGTGTTAGTGTTATTCCCACTAATTAAATGTGTACCCAACAAGTTAACTATACGTTTGGTTCAAAGAAAATAATCGTAAAATGAAGATGGAATCAAGAAGGATAACTATTAACTTCTATACAGAATCTACAGAACTTCCCATTCCATGGGGTGCGGTCCTTATGTCGGTCGCTGCAGCGATTCCTATTGGAGCAATTCTATGTTATTACAGTGAGTTGAAATCCAATCACAAATTCTTTTTTATATGGAACCGGATTTAAATCTTACCTACAATTTTTCAATAATTATTTTTAAAAAGTATTTTACCTTGAAAGATAACCTTTTCAACATAGTTCTTATTTTATAATGACATTGTCCTTACTAACTGATTTTAATTTGTACATTTTTTTTCAGTCGCTGTTAAAATCTACTCTCGAAAGAAAAGTGTCAGTGGTAAATTAAATTTTTTTAAATATTACATTTTTTTAAATTGTATTACTTTATGCCTCTAACATAAGACTTAAAATAATGACGTTTCGACAATGGCAATCATTGAATTAATGCCACCCTTAGTTAAATCATTTAAATGCGCCCCAAACCTATCAATTTTTTTTAATATTTGGAGTGTGAACTTTCTTCAAATAAATTAGTCAAATAAGTTGGAAACGTTGGGACAAATATTCGCAATTGCTAATGAACCAACGCAACATTTGGTTGTTATATGGGACATTAAAAAAGCAACATCTAAGTGAAGTCAATGATACTGAACATTAAATAAAACATAAAAATAGACGGAATGTTTCGACAATCATCCATGTACAATAACAATGGCAAACAATGCATTGATCGTGGACTCTCAGAATATAGAAGAAGAAGACGTTATTAGAGTTGTAATCACCCTGTGCCGTAAATGAATGATTTGATTCCTTATAGACGTGGTCAGTGGCCCCCTAGGGGCCTCATTTCTCAGGTGAATCCCTGATTTGGTGGCAGCCTCTTCTGGTGGCAACATTTCCTGGTGACATCATGTTATAGTAGCAAACTGCTTTGATGGCACTTTCTTTTGATGGAGACATTCTCTGGTGGCAAAATTTTCTAGAGGCAACATTGTCTGGTTTCAACTTTCTCTGGTGGCAACTTTCTCTGGTGGCAACATTCTCTGGTTTCAACTTTCTATGGTGGCAACATTCTCTGGTTTCAACTTTCTCTGGTGGCAACTTTCTCTGGGTGGCAACATTCTCTGGTGGCAACATTCTCTGGTTTCAACTTTATCTGGTGGCAACATTCTCTGGTGGCAACATTCTCTGGTGGCAACATTCTCTGGTGGCAACATTCTCTGGTGGCAACATTCTCTGGTGGCAACTTTCTCTGGTGGCAACATTCTCTGGTGGCAACATTCTCTGGTGGCAACATTCTCTGGTGGCAACATTCAATGGTGGCAACATTCTCAGGGGGCAACATTCTCTGGGGGCAACATTCTATGGTGGCAACATTCTCTGGTGGCAACATTCTATGGTGGCAACATTCTATGGTGGCAACATTCTCTGGTGGCAACATTCTATGGTGGCAACATTCTATGGTGGCAACATTCTATGGTGGCAACATTCTATGGTGGCAACTTTCTCTGGTGGCAACATTCTATGGTGGCAACATTCTATGGTGGCAACATTCTCTGGTGGCAACATTCTCTGGGGGCAACATTCTCTTGTGACACACTCTTCTAATAGCACACTTCTTTGGTGACAATCAATTCTGGTGGCAAACCTTCCATAGTGGCACCGTTCTCTGGTAACACCATGTTCTTGTAGGACACTGCTCTGTTCTTTCATCACAACATTTATCTCCTTACCTCCATCCTTCAAATCTCGCTCAACATGCCAACTGTTTATCGATAACAATGATCAGCATCATAGTTCATGCTAGAAAAATCATTCTTCAAAACCAAATTGCAAAAATTACGCAATAAATTTTTTAACCAAATACGCCTACAAACTAATCATGTTTTACGAAACGCAAACAAAAACACATTCATGGAAGAAATGATTAACAACAGAATGCATCAATTAATTGATAGCACCACATGGCAAAATGAGATCAAAAATTAATTTAGTGATATAAAAATGACATGTTTTATTTTTTTTTTTAGATGTAACTATTGAGACAGTAAATGAAGTTCCATGTGAGTTTTATGTTAATGTATATTGATAACAGTGTGTCATGTTAAAATAGTTCGGTTGTTGGCATTAAACGTCTATGCTATAATGTTCGTGTTTCAGTTTAAAATGTTTGAATATCTTTCTAGCAAAAGTTTTTAAAAAAATTTCAAAATTAAAATGATTTTTTTTTTAAATTTTAAGAATAAAGTCCGTACATTCATTTCTCATCTTAAGTTTTAGTTTTTTTCTATTTATTTATTAAATGAACAGCTTATGATTTCAGCTGAATGCCCCAAGTTGGATATACATTCATACGGTAAATATAATGATTTTTTGTTGACATTACAATTATTTCTAAATGCATATTACTTTTTTTATATGGTCAAATTCATTATCTATGTTTGAGCCTCCAAGAGGAAAGACAAACATAGGGTCGAGTGTAGATTAATTAGGTCAGTTAAGCCGCAATAGAGGCCCTATATTTAAAATGTGTCATTTAATTCTCCAGGAGAAACATCAGACATGGGGTCGAGTGTAGATTTTTTAGGTGAGTAAAGAAGCATTACCAATGAGTTTATTGTTAAGCCTGTTGTCTCTAAGTTCCTTACGCTTGTTGCATACTTCGATGCTGAGTCCATGTTCACAGTAAATAACCAAATCAAGTCTAGTTGGAATATTTTATAACGTTTTTGACGCTTACAAAATGCAAAATACAACAATTTAAGGTACTGGTTTTTTTTTTTTTGTGTGTGGAGATTTTGCCACTGTCTCCCCGCACTCTGGACTCATGTGATCAACGTGTCCTTATTCCACAAATCAGACATGACCTCCAACGTCCTGACATCAGACGGGAGCGTTTTTCAACATATAATAAATATATTCCAGTTTAACATGTTACTGTCACTGTTTCTGTAAAAATAATACAATCCGATTATAGTTAAGAATAATGATACGTTAAATAGTGGTGTCACAAGCTAGTGAATTTTAATTATTATTTTAAATACAAACTTTGTCAACTAAGAAGTTGTTGGAAATTTAGTTTCTGGGTCAGGCCCTGATATAATTTAAATAGATTATTTTTATTTCTCTCCGCTCAGAAATAAATTCTGTTGAAGATTACAGACAAATCAAGTGGGGTAAGTTATATATAGCATTAATTGGTAACTTTAATACCATAAAGTCTCCCATTCAAAGTAACTTTAGAAAAAAAAATAGGATAACATTGTAAAATTGTTTAAATGATGTACAAATAAAGTATTTATATTTGTATCTTTTATTACAAATAAATAAATGTATCATGAATGACTTTAAACAATTTAGTAAATAAATGCAAACTCTGGAATTATTTTTCAATAACTAATTGTTGAGACATCTGTCTTGTTATTTTGTAAATCTTAGCCTAAATATCTTAGCCTAAATATATTAGCCTAACAGTGGCATAGCGAGCTTAACTCGCGCCCGGGGCACAATACCTTTTTAGCGCCCCCCCCCTCTATTCGAAAACCATACAATATTATATGTAAAATATATCATTTGGCGCCCCTTTGTGAGTAGTGCCCGGGGCATGATGCCCCCTTGCCCCCTCTCGCTACGCCACTGTAGCCTAAATTCTCTAAGGAAAGGCCGTCTCTGTCACAATGTTTATACCGTTTCATAATTTCATCAATAATATTTATTTTTTCTAATATTAAACTGAAAATCTTGCAGTTTTTAATTAAATGTGTTTCACCAATGTGTAGCAATTTTGTATTTCTTTTAATCTCTAAATCACAACATATCCTCATTAACGCATGAGAAAAAAAAAGATCATGCACAGAAACAAAATAAAAAATATATATTTAAAAAAAGGAAAACAAATATAACTTGCATTCATATAATTATTGTGTTTAAATTTAATTTGCAGGCCAGCCTACAATAGAGGAATATGAGAAGCAGTCCAGCGTTTATTATTTAGGTGAGTAGCGGAAGCGATCATCTTCCTAAATATGCCACCTTTGACCTCGTGGTCGTCGCGAAGTGATACAGTTTACAAGGGCTCGATGAAGATTCGTGCGGTGCGTGGCCTTGAAACAGTGGATCCCTCGCTGGCGTGGGTTTCCGCTTGTCCTCTAACCGGCGGGCCTGCTACTGTACAGGCTCAGTGCAGGATTGTTTTACGGGCAATCTAAAGACATAGCCTAACCAATTAATTATTTAGTTCTCTTTTGGACCTTTGCTTGGACGAGCCGTTAGTTGAATTTCCTGGTTTTGAAAGATGACCCTTCTTCTTTTACATTTGCTCTCCGTTAACATCTCAACCCATTAGAAAATGTTGTTGGTATTTGTTTTTCGATCCAGATTGTATTTATAGTTCAAACATTAACGTAGTCCAGTTGTGTTTATTTAAACAGCTTTTACAGGACATTTTATTTGATATATTACATGATATATTACTTGAAATATAAAATGATATATTAAAACATGTATTGCATGGTATATTACAAGATATATTACATGACATATTATACGATATATTACATGATATATTAAATAATTCAATGCATGATATATTACATATTATATATTGCATAATATATATTAAATGATATATTTTAAATTATATATGACATGACATATAATTAATAATTAATAATACATTACAGGATATATATCATGATTTTTGACAGTTTTAACATCTTTTTGTTAAAGGAAGAAATAGTGATGTCGATTCCACTCGCAATGATGAGGATGATTTCAAGCCAAGACATAAAGATGAGGATGAGCTAAGGCCAAACCAAAAAGAGGACGGTGTGTTAAATATTGTTAGTCTAGATTGAGTACTTAATTTTTAAAAAAATTGTAACCTAGTTTTACGCTAGCTCCGGTAATTTCAATATTTTTCTCTACTGATTAAAAAAAAAAAGTGTCTATTATAGCGACAATGTTAAGGTTAGCGGTACTAGCAACCTTCAGTTTAACTGTTAACTCAATACAAACATACAAAATCAAATAGACAGACAATAATATATATATATATGTTGGAAGTAGTTGTAACTGCATTACATCTCGTAAATGTCCAGGAATTATAACAAAAAATATCTTCCTACTAGGAGAGCTGACGGGTTAGGTATAGGGAGGACGTTAGAAACTCCCCGGAACAAGAAATTGTAGAAAGCTGCGTCACCTCAAGGCATTCTTTAGAACAGGCCTGCACAACGTACATGCGGTCCGCCACCACCCACTTTGCGGCCCGCCAGCACCCACTTTGCGGCCCGCCCCCACCCACTTTGCGGCCCGCCACCACCCACTTTGCGGCCCGCCACCACTTACTTTGCGGCCCGCCAGCACCCACTTTGCGGCCCGCCAGCACCCACTTTGCGGCCCGCCACCACCCACTTTGCGGCCCGCCACCACCCACTTTGCGGCCCGCCACCACCCACTTTGCGGCCCGCCACCACCCACTTTGCGGCCCGCCACCACCCACTTTGCAGCCCGCCACCACCCACTTTGCGGCCCGCTAAGTAACAAAGTATTCTTTATTCTTATCCTTTTCTTAAAAGCTTTCACCCCCCCCCCCCTCCCCCGGGACCCATTTTCTTTTGGGCGGCAAACGTTTTTCATAAAGTATTACGGTCCTCCTTACATATTGAGTTTTGCTGGCCTGCTTTAGAACAAATGAAAGTTTTCGAATGTACACTTTTTTTTCCTAACCAAAGGAAGGATGGACAAATGGTACGGCGCTAATCATTTAATTAGTGATGTCAATAACACAACAAAACAAAGTGATGTTGGCTCCAACGGTACGTGGAATTGAAATTAGGCTAACACGCGTACCATAATAGCAAATAAAAAAAAACAATTGTTATAGATAACAGCTAAGGATATGACAACGAATATACACAAATATATATTATTTTTCAGGCGTATAGGGTGCAGTGTACCAAAATACAACCAAAACCACCCCCTTTTTTTTTCCTTCTCTTTTTATATTATTTTTAAAACACACCCCATGTTAAATGTGTATATGTAAAGATTCTATGTGCAGGCCAGTGCATTATAAATTATGCTGAAATAAGCATTTTTATTCTAAATTTTACCCTTTGCTTTTTTGTTTACAGGATCGGATATTGGTTTTACACTCAATACACGGACGTTTATGATTTAATACTTACTCATCTTTCTTAAGTAAACGAACTTTAACTAGTCGGGGTAGACGAAGGTAATGTCATTTCCTAGCACGGATTCCTTTTTTATTCATTTATTATACTTGTTTTAGTACTATTATTTTGAGTTTTGTTTTCAATTTCAAATTCTGAAAAGAATGATTTATTTATTTTTTTTTAAATAAATGGCCATGTTGTAAGTTTGATATCTTTACAATATGAACTGTGAGGTTTTTTTTTATTTATGGTACAACTTTGAAAAAAAAATAACATCCACACTGTCCTTAATTTATTTTACATAATCATATTAGTTATCGTTGCGTCATACAATCAGGAAATGTCTTTCCTTCTTCAAAGCCAAATCGTTGTATTTTCTAAATATCATTTAGAAATAGTTGTTTTTTAACCTTAAACATGTTGTTATTATACTATTTATCTTTTTAATAGAAATTATAAATGATTAATGAAGAAATAAACAGAAATTTGGAAATCCGTGCATTCGGTTCTTGTTTATTCATATGTTTATCGTTTCACTTTTCTTAATTAGCTATTTAGGCGCCCATTTGATTTTGAAATTTTGGCGCCCCTTTCCTCCTTTAAATTTTCAGGTTGACTATTTAACAATTTTAAACATGATTCTATTGAAGACCGAGTGTAAGTGTCCTAAACTTAAAATACAACTTATTTTGCCAACATAAACATTTTTTTTTCAGATTTTAAAAGGAGCATTAAAAACGAATGGGTTTGAAATGAAATGTTAATGGCTATATTGAAAAAAGTATAACACTATCAAGAACGATTGCGATTATCCCCATATACCAGTACATCTTTTTAATAAAAACAAAATTTTAAATCTCAAATGATATTCTATTAGACAAGCAATTTATTTTCTGACTTATACAAAATTAAAAGGATTGTACACATAATATTCGTCCATTCACGTGTAGCATAATTTTTTTAAAATAGATGCTCCAAAGTAGGTTTAAAAAAAAGTGCGTTTATAAAATCTTCTAGCCAGGCAGTGACGTAGCGAGCTTAACTCGCGCCCGGGGCACAATACCTTTTTAGCGCCCCGCCCCAATACCTTTTTAGCGCCCCCCTATTCGAAAACCATACAATATTATAGTAAAATATACCATTTGGCGCCCCTTTGTGAGTAGCGCCCGGGGCACGATAACCCCCTTGCCCCCTCCTCACTACGCCACTGTAGCCAGGGGCGTCATTTCAGGTTTTTTCGGGGGGGGGGACGACGACTTGGTTCGCTTGTTAAATTGTTTATACCTGGAGGCGCCAGATGTCCCACCCTGCTCTACCCAAATAACGCCCCTGCTTCTAGCTACAGTTACAAGGCTAACTGAATTTGTCGTCAAAACTCAAATATGCGTTTCTGTATTTAGCTACATTTGGAAAACCTAATTAATGTATCGATTTCAGTGTAAAAAATGTGAGTACGTTCAACATGGATTTCTTGCATGGCAACCAATGTAAAATAACAGTATTTCTTGATATAATTAAAATCCATAAATGTCTTAGATATATATTAGCAAATGTAAATTTATAGATATATTCATTCATTCATAACTTTACATTTTCTATGATATTTCATTTGCTGAAAACTTTTTGTCAAAGGATTAAAATACTGTAAAATAACTGACAGGAAGATAAAGCTAACTAACGCGAGGATGCAGCTAACGGACAGGATGATGGATGTAACTGACAGAGATATGAAATAGAATCATAAAATTGTAAACAAAAAAAAAAAGAAAAGAAAATAATCACTTGTCACAAATGATATTAGAATCATTGGATTAGAAACAAAACAGCCAATAAAATAATATTTTGACACAAATGACATCGGAATCAAAAGATTAAAAACAAAACAGCCAATGAAATCATTACTTGACAAGAATGATATCAGAATCATGAGAGAGGAAACAAAACCAACTTAATAAACCTTGGGCGAAATCAACAAACTTTAGTGTAAGAAAAACAACAGTAATTATGTAACTAAATATGTGTTGAAAATCGTTTTCTTGTTACAGAATATTAGTGTCATTAAACGGGGAGCATATTCTCAATATTGAAGTGGATTCCATTTTCCCCTAGAGTTGAAATGCAAACATCATTGCGAAAGACATTTTATTTAATCATTGGCATTTCTCAAGTTTTAAGTTTAAATAAAAGCTCAAAGGTACAGTAGAACACTTAAAAAACAGAGATATTTACATCTAAGTGCTTTGTCTTGTTTATACGATAACACTGACTCAGAGAGAACACAACAAAAGAAGAACTCATTATAAATTATGTTTGTTGTTTAAAAAAATATATAAATTTATTCACGAAAAAAATGTATGTCATAGTGTATTAACTTGATGACATTTAAAATAATAAAAACAATTTTTATGTTTTAAATGACATCAAACTATTTAATTTGTTAATTGTGACCACGTGAATTTTTTATGAGAATGATCACAAACAAACAAACAAAATGCAGTTCGTATTCGAAAGTGTTCTGATTTAAGAATTGTTAGATATTTATGATTCTCTACCTTCAGGGTTGTAGAAACAAATCAAATGTTTGAGAAATTGATATTCGGTGTTAACCTGAATGTTAAATTGTTATGAAAGACGTACAAGTTTCAAAATGTCAAAAATATCTTTTTTTCAACAGTAATTAAGTCACATGCCTGGGGTCAATGAACAACAATAACGGTACATAAATGCACAGCATGTTATCTCGAGCGAAACGATAAAAATTTCATTAAAAAATGTTTTTGTCGTGTGGCTTCTAAATCTCCAACAACGAAGATGATGAAATTGTGTGTCTCTATTTTCTGCATTCTGACGTATTGTAAGCTTTAAAAAATAATCACTTTATGTGTGTGTGTTGTTTTTTGTGTTATTTTTTTTTAAAAAAACATTGTTCATGTCAGGTAAGAAATTGAAACTCAAGATCATATTTATAGAAGCAAAAAAAAAACGTATTAAAGAAATAAAGCCATACCATTTTAATTTAATAATTCCTCTGAGTGCATATGTTTATTGTCTTGTGAATTTTCATTCCCATTCATGAGTTGTTGTTTTTTTTCTGTATTTTAAAGTTGTTATATTTTTACAGTTAGAACTAGTTTAATATCTCTGTATTACGTATTTTTATTTATTTTTTTAAACGCATCATTTATTATTTATGCATTTTATGCATCGGTTTATTATTTGTTTTTTTTATCATTTTTTTAACGTGTCAATATATTTATAATTTATATACGCGTAAATGTGTTGATTATTTACTTATATCTATTATTTTATGCTAGTTTTAATGAAGAATGTTTTTTTTCAACATTTCTTCTAGAAACAGAAATGCATGAATAAAACATATCATCCCTATTCGTATTCTATATTTAATGAAAAAAAAAATTTTTTAACCAGCCTTCATTGTATGATATTTAAGCTGCTTTCCTTGCAAACTAAACACAATTGTGAAAGGAAATGTTGCTAAAGAGCTTTACTTATTTAATTGTTTTTTTATTTGTATTATTCTAATAAATAAATACAAAATACTTTAATTAAATATTTTATTTAGATGTTAATTTTACGAAATGTACCTATCACACCTATTTAACTTAACGTAACACGATTTGAAAGGAAACATAATTATAAGATTATGTTTTTTCATTACAAAATTTAACATTTATTGCACAAATTTATTATAAACACAAGTTTTGTTGTAATATGTTTTAATAAGCATAAATTTTCAAATAGAATGTACATATCTTTTCTTAAAGGTACCGCCTTCAATTTACCCATTTTGGATTGCACCTCCGGAGAGTATGACATCTTGCTGACCCTTGACTGCCGTGGAGTACTAGCTGACAAAGAATACCATTCAATGAGCAAGTTCTTCGAAATGTTTTTGCAATTTTTAGGCCCAGACAACACACGTAGTGTCAGGCTTTCAATCATAACAATGGGAACAATGGACAGACACGTTTTCCTGCCATTCTCAACATTTACAAAAGAGAACGCCACCTGGGAGTTCTTTGAAGGAATATATGAAACTGTAGAGTATTTGATGGAGTGTCCCCTGTTACTTTGTGCTGAAGAGTTATTTGAATCAACTGAACTTGCATTTCGCGTTGAAAGACTTGGTGTTTCTAAACTTGCTGTTTACTTTCTTTTTGAAGATGAACATTTTCATAAGTATTATGATAGTATGGCCAACAACGATGGTTACTTTTCGAAAGACATACATAATTGGTCAAAAGAAGAAAATGAAATTAAGCATTTTTTAATTTTTTATCCATACATTTTTTCGCCACGTGTTACAGAAACTGTCAAGAGAAAAAATATTTATTATGTTCAGAGTTTTAGTTCTCCTTCCAGAGAACACGACCCGTGTCAAAAAATCTGTGGAAACTGTCATTACAGCTCGACTCAATATTTAGACGATGAGATGAACACTAGACCATTCCACCATTTCAGATCATTAACTAAGGGATATTTTTTAAATGCATACGGCTTATGTAAAAGCTTTTTAAATGGGGAAATTGTGAAAATCAAATCTAACAGAGAGTTGGTTTCTTTACAATTCACCGTAGCAGAGGTGCTTAGAAAGCTGCAAATCAAAAACGCGGCTGTTTATGTTACTTTGATAGGAATCAAGGAAAATTTTTATAACGAAACGAGACAATTAGTGAAACTAAATTCAATTACTGTTTTAACCGACGAGATAGTCAAAATGCGATTTTTCCAACTACATGATCAAACAGGTCATGCAAGCACATCTCTATTAAATAACTCTGGTTCTGTTAATGAGCCTTATTATGTGTACGAATGGCTGGAAAGCGGTAGAGAGGAAGTCGAAACATTACTGTTCTGTGAGGAGGAAACGACAAAGTCTCCAAATACGCGAAATCGAACTTAAAAGTCGAAACATTACCGTTCTGCAAGGAGGAAACGACCAAGTCTCCAAATACGCGAAATCGAACATAAAAGTCGAAACAGAATACAAAATTAAAAAGTCGAATGACGAGTCTGACGATGACAGCACTATTTGACATATTTAAAATGTTGTATACGAATGCAGACAGTTCAGTGCGACAAAAACACACACATTTTTTAAATTTATTCTTGCCATGCAAAGTTTTAGAAAGACAAAAGGTGAAGGAGTGATAGCAAATAACGGAGAATCTTGTCACGGAATTTTTTAAATATTAGTTCGCACAAAACTTCACATCCCAACACTAATACTTTATCGTTCCTTAATTGTTTATATATTTTGTTAGTATATAAAGGGACGATGAACAGCATCTTTGCTTGTGTGATGATTAAAATATTTGATATTTTTAGTTGTAACACACTAAGATGAAAATCGAATGATACATTACAAGTTGTAGTAGATGGTGTAACCACAAACAATGAACTATGTTGCTACGTATATATAAATTTAAAAAAAAATCAACTTGCTTTTTCATCTTGCCAAAAAATCGGTAGAGTTTGGCTAAAATTTGTTTGAACACTTTCATTATGCACGAGAAGCATACATAAATTTAATTGTTAACATACATAAATTTAATTGTTAACATACATAAATTTAGTTGTTAACCCTTCCATATATCTGAGGCAGACAAAAGAGACGCTAAATCAAATTTATGATCCGCTGCACTGGGTGTTTATTTTAAAAGTGAGAAATATCCCAAGTGGTGTAGACATGTCGTCGCCTTGGAGACCGTTTTAGAGAGCCCATTTACAACATCAACCAACAAGCCTATTGTACCATTTTTAACCACAATATGATTTAGACGTTAAAGTTACTGGTATATCGAATGGATGTTACACACTTAATTGAATTTTTATTCGCAAATGAAATAATCAAAAATTTAGATACGTTAAACCCATATGGTTTTAATGAATTACACAATTTTAAATTACTACAATACATTCTTTTCTCTTTGGTTTGTATACTAAACTTCCGCCATCTAATTTCGTGCTCCTCCTCTCTTTTTCAGTAGGGAATTGGGCAAATTCTCCTTTTTTTTTCTTTATCTGTCCTAATAATTATATTACAATATAGTCATGTTATGTAACATTAAATTTACTTTAAATTCATTTGTTATTTGGTGTACTGGCGCAGGCAGAAATGTTTCAACTAGTATTTTGTCTTTTGATAGATAAATCTTATATTTACTATTTTATTGTCACAAATTGTTTGTGTCACATTAATCTACTAAAAGTAACAATATTTTATAAGGTTTTCTCATGTTGACAATTTTTTTTTGTTTCGAGTTTTATTAAAATCTAGTTTACATGACATGATGATATAGGGACAATACACCCATATCTCGCTTTACGGCCTAGATACATTCCGGAAAAGTTGGCCGTAAAGCGAAAAGCCGTATAATGAATCAATAATTTTGATATAAACCCATACAAATTTAATTTGATCTGTTCCATTTTTTTTTAAAAATAATATAGTCATTAGTTCATAAATAATTTTATTCTTTTCATTTCCTATAAAAGGAAAATTACAAAACATTGTAATAGTAAACAGAAATTTAAAAAATAAACATATAAATTAAAAAACAAAAGAAATCATATGCACATATTTATACATAAAATAAAATTCACCAATTAATCCAAACAAACATAACATAAACAAACACGTCAACTTACTGAATCACAGGATATGAATAAGGTGGGATAGCACAGGAAATAAGGCAGACTACTAAAGCAGAGCCGCCTAAGGGGAGAAGCTGAAACTAAAGAGAGGGTATCTATTGGCCGTATAATGAAACATCGTGGGCATAAACTGAAAAAGTGCCATAATTTAAAGTTGGCCGTAAAGCGAAATTCCGTATAAAGAGCGGCCGTATAGCGAGGTATATGTGTAATGAAAGGCACTTGCAATAATACCTACCTGCTATTGCAAATGATAATCAACATTCCTTATTTTAAACATAATTAGCTGTACAATGATGTTCACGGTTCTATCATTATTAAGTTTTGAGAGGGATTTTTCAGCTAACTATTATACGCATACCCAATCCCTTTTAGCGCCTCTAAATTACTTTTTTCTCCTCTAAACATGACCTTAAATTACATATATTAAATAATAGCTCATCAAAATCACTATTGTCACTAAAGTAGTTCATTGACGGCTGATTTCTACGTTAGAGTAATACTATAGACTTTACATGTCTTGTGTTTTTAAATTGTTAATTTTTGGGCATCCTCACGTCTTTCCGTGCCCCCGAAGTACAGTGTTTTCTCTAAAAATTGTGAAAACAAAAATTAAATTAACAACAAAAACTCTAAATACCATTTTAAATCTTTTTGAAAAAAATGAACTGAATTTGATATATTTATATCTTCATGAAAATTTAACCCTTATTTTTTTACCATTTTTTTCTACTATATTATCGAAAAAACGTAGAACAAAGAATTCTTGTATCTAAAGAATAATTTCTTAACCGTTTTTACGACTGTAACAGTCGTAGATGTCTGTTTAAAGATATTTGGTTAATCTTATTAAAGATAAGATCGCCTTAATTTTCGAAATGTAAAAAGAAAACCATGTTTTTATTTTTTTTAAAAGAAAACCGAAGTCCATCTTTGTTCACGCCCATTAAACTGTAAAAACAAAAAAATATCGCTCTATTTTTAAAATTACATTTTCATATTCAATGGTACACTTATGTAAATGTACCCACTTTTTGTCAACGTCTTTGATTTCATAATTTGTAGCTCGTGTTTAGTGGTAAAAAGAAAATGTAACACCTCTATAGCAGGAGTGTAAAACAACAAGTTAACCTTGATCTGTCATATGACAATATTATTTATTCCTGCCGCACGAAGGCGTATGGATTTGACAACAACGAATTATATCACGAGAAAAAGCAGGAACTATTTTTTGTAGTGCAAGAAGAACTCATGATCTTATGAGAGTAGAGAGTGTGAACGAATTTTGGTCTGAGAGGATGGACGCCATGTAGAATTTTGCTGTGATGTGAATTTGAGGATGGAATGATAATCAAAATGTATTATATTCTTTATACTGTAACTTTGATAGTTGCCAGGATGTATCAATATCAAGGATTTATTTGTACTATTTTTTATCGTGAATAAATCTCTGTGTAATTTGTACTACTGCATCTTTTTCATCCGTGAGAGAAGTGAGGAAGTGGTTAATTAATGAATGAACAGTGATAGCTGCAAGTACAGGCCATCAATCCTATTATAGAATTAATTAACATACTGAATGTATGATTACATTCTGTATTGTTAAAACGACTAATAGCAATTATGTGCTAGTGTTTGTGTTGCCAAACCTGAACATGTCTAGAAGCAATTATCTTCCAAGTGTGGTCTTTGCATTGGTCTATTTAAACCTGCTATTTACAAGATGTTTAAAACATATTATTTTATTTAAAGAAATCGCCAAATCTCAAAGAAAATATGTTTTCATCTTGATCAAGGGGAAGTAGATTTACGACTTCCAGCCTTTTAATCGAGCTAAAATTAGGTACATATTAACATCGTTGCCGATAACAACACATTCAATCCATTTTTTGCAGCCTCAAGCCCCTAAAATCAGTTTTACCTGGCTTTTAAGTGTCGAGGAATTTAAATCATTGTAGCCGTTGCTATGTGCTTTTAATTTGTGACATAATTAAATTTAAGTATATCTTTAGTCTGTTAGGTTTGATAACAACAATTCCCGTAGTCCAACAAATCAGTTGCCACAATCACATCAATGACAAATCACATCCAATCACATCAATAACAAATCACATTCAATCCCATTAATGACAAATCACGTTCAATCCCATTAATGACAAATCACGTTCAATCCCATTAATGACAAATCACGTTCAATCACATCAATAACAAATCATGTTCAATCCCATCAATAACAAATCACGTTCAATCACATCAATGACAAATCACGTTCAATCCCATCAATAACAAATCACGTTCAATCACATCAATAACAAATCACGTTCAATCCCATCAATAACAAATCACGTTCAATCACATCAATGACAAATCACGTTCAATCCCATCAATAACAAATCACGTTCAATCACATCAATGACAAATCACGTTCAATGATATAAATGATAAATCGCACACGGTTGCATAAGGTCAAACAAAAATGAATGTAAAGAATTAAAATTAACAGTTTTGTAGTTCGAATGTGTATAATATTTCCCTAAGGTTGATATAAGAACGCAACTTCTCAAGACATCCTTTATCATTGGCATTTCTCATTTTCAAGTTTCAGCCATATCTGCAGGTACAGCAGTGCAACTTAAAACCATATATATTTTAATCTATATGGTGTGTTGTTTAAGTATGATAAGACAGTATCACAGAATTTTAAAAAAAATATTGTTATAATTTTTGTTTCTACTTTTTTATTGTTTTTATTTTAATCATTATTACTTTTCTATGTCATAAGCTTTTCATTTGTTTAGTGTTAGAGCAGATATTTACGATGAGTCAAAAAAACTTTTTATGTAAAAAAAAAAAAAAAAAAAAAACGATATTAAATACATTTTTGTTAAGTGTTCATGATTTAAGAAATATTATTTGTATATTATGCTCTAGTTAGAGTCTAGTAGAATAAAATTAATTATTTTAGTTTGATAGCAGGACCTGGTGTAAAGCGTAAATGTTTACTTATCAAGAAAAGCTTCCACGTACTCTCAATGATTGATATCCTTTTGAGATAATATTTTTTACCGCAAAAAATCAACTCCACCGGTTAAAAAAAAAAGGTCATGTACGCGGGCCTGAACAAACTAGTAGCGGTACAAAAAATACACTACATTTTCTTTTGATTAAAAAAGAAGAAAAAGTCATTTTAAATGTCTCTGTCTTGTCACTTCTAAATTACCAAAAATTAAGAAGATGAACATTTTAATTTCCATTTGCGTGTACAAACACATGTACGTTTTAACAAACAATTGCTTCTTATTTTGTTATTGATTAGTTTTTATTGTGTACACTAGGTAGGAACTTTTTTAAGTGAAGATCACATTTAAGTTTTGATAAATTGTATTTTGGAATGAAGTCATAAAAAAAATTAAAATGTTTAATTTATCTGGTTGGGGTATTTCTTTAGCAAAACATTAGGAATGAAATAATTTAAATACTTTCACAAATTTTGCACAGAATGAAATCTCTACAAAATGATATAATTTATACCAGTGGTACTTAAGCGAACCTGTTTTACCCAAAAGTTTTAAAGTCGTAACATGACCTTTCAGGGTTGCAATATAACGATATTGAAAGTATATAAAGTGTGTTCACATTTTTACAATAAACCATTTAAAATAGTATACACGATAGTCGTGAAAATATCTTCCATTTGGAAATGTTTTTGCAAAAAAATATCTTTTCTATTTCAAAATGCTATATTTGTATAACTCTTCGACACTTCCCTAAAAATTATTGATCAATTCCTTATTATACGTGCATATGCTAAGAGTCAGTTCACACGATCAAATTTCGCGTCAAATTGTTGTTTGAACGCACTATTTTGTGCGTGATTTCTTTTCTTTTTTTTTTTAAAAAAAGGGGGGGGTGAAATTTGATCAAATAGTAATTTGAAAGTTGTGACAAGTCGTCTGACACGAATTGCATCAATGGCTTGAAGGAAAATTTGATCTTGTATACCGACCCTAACTTTCGAAAGAAAATAAAGGATAAAGTAATAAATAATTTAATTTTTGTTTCTTTGCTGTTTCTTTTTTTTTTCAGATGAGATTTAGAGTGAAGTCTATGAGATATGTTTGTATGTATGTCCATTCGTTTAACTTTATTATTGTAAATAACATTTATTTTAGAAGAGATTATTATTACAAATTAATTTAAATCAATGCTCCTAGAGATTTAAAAATGCGTGAATAAACATTTCAGCACAAGTTATGAGCTACAGTAAATAAAATCATGTCATGACATAGCAAATATAGGAAACCGTGATCAAACCGTGATCGGAATACTATCGGGAAACGGGATAAAATTGGAAAAGAGGGTCCCTAGGTGGAACGGGGTCCCACAGAAAACGGTATCCTAACGGGATTGGTAGCCCATAGGGATCCACCGAGATCGGGATCCCAGAGGAATCGGAATCCAAAGTGAAAGTTTTTTGTTTGTGGATTTGTGTTTGGCTTTGTTCCACAAAGGCTTTTACATGGATTATTGGATCTTGACCAAAATTGACACATATATATATTATTATCCGAAAGGAGCTCTTGGAGGGTTATTAACTATTTATACCATTCCGTTTGGGGCCAGGGGACCCCAATTCTTTTTTTTTCTTATATGAGATTTATAAATAAAATTGACAACAAATATTCCTACATGAATAAATGGATCTTTACCAATTGAGAACACAAACACATAATTATCCATTTTGAAATACCGAAGGGCTCTGAGCGCATAATACACATTCCTCTGGGGCCTGGGGCCCCCATTTCCTTTTCCTTAATATAACATATGTAAATATAAATAGCCTTAAAAACAATATTGTGTCTAACTGAATTAATAGATATAGGACTAGCTTGGTAGCAATACAATTCATCGTCAGTACTAAAATATCGTTGAATTTAAACTAAGAATGTCCAATCCAGAATTTTCAGGAAAATTCATTAATTTTAAAAGGTCGTGGCATTAGAATGTTGAGAACCACTGGATTAGAGGGATGTTCAGAGCCGTGAGGCTACGTGAACTTGCAGTGTATTTAAAAAGAGAGAAAGTCCTGAGAGCCAAAGAACTCCGCAAAGGAAACTATCTTATTAATAACAAGTCAGCCAAGGCTACTATTGTGAACTGATGTACAGTGTAAAAAAAATCGTCAATATTTTTATCTTTCCTGTGTTAGATATTTCTCAACCGAACCACCCTGTATTTATTACTCAAACACTTCAACAACATCCGTACATACTGAAATATTGCAGTAGCATCCAGACATCTAATAGTCTGTCATACTGCAGTAGCACTCAGACATCTAATAGTCTGACATACTGCATCAGCATCCAGAGACATATAGTCTGTCATACTGCAGTAACATCCAGACATCTAATAGTCTGACATAATGCGGTAACATTAAGACATCTAATAGTCTGACATACTGCAGTAACATCCAGACATCTAACAGTCTGACACAATGCATTATCATCCAGACATCTAATAGTCTGTCATACTGCAGTTACATCAAGACATCTAATAGTCTGACATACTGCAGTAGCATCCAGACATCTAATAGTCTGGCATACTGCAGTAACATCCAGACATATAACAGTCTGACATACTGCAGTAGCATCCAGACATCTAATAGTCTGACATACTGCAGTTACATCAAGACATCTAATAGTCTGACATACTGCAGTTACATCAAGACATCTAATAGTCTGACATACTGCAGTTGCATCAAGACATCTAATAGTCTGACATACTGCAGTATCATCCAGACATCTAATAGTCTGTCATACCGCATTATCATCCAGACATATAATAGTTTGACATACTGCATTAGCATCCAGACATCTAATAGTCTGTCATACTTTGTATCACAAATGTCTTACAGACAACAACAAACAAAAATACTTGATAAAAATTTAAAAACTCATTTATGAAGTACGTGGTTTCATTAATTTTTTTATCTCAAGACATACAAATAATTGAAATCATTATTTATATATTCATCATTACCATTGTAAATCAACAATGATATCCTATGATATCCTATGATATCCTATGATATCTTCATTTAACTTTGCTCTTGAAGCATCAGAAATGTCAACCAATCAAAAGGCCAGAACGGTTGGGATAAAATATTGGCCATGGAGAAAAAAAACTGTATTTATGACATCTCTACAAAATATTGCCCATGGGGCAAATAACTGTTTTTGTGACTAGTATTAAAACATTGCCCATAGGGAAACAATATGTATGTGTGATATGTCTTCAAAATATTTGTCGTGTTGAAACAACACAGTAAGTTTTATTTTATTTCGTAAAAACTTAAACTATTTTACATTGTTATTTTCTGGTGAAAGTGAAAACTTGGCATTTCCCAAGTTTTAAGTTCAAATAAAAGCTCAAAGACACAGTAGAACACTTTAAAAAACCGAGATATTAAAATCTAAGTGCTTTGTTGGTTTTATATGATAAGACTGACTCAGACTAACAAAAAAAAAAAGAAATCATTATCAATTATGTTGGTTGTTCTAAAAAAATGTATTAATTTATTAACGAAAAAAAATGTATGCAATAATGCAATAACCTGATTTAAAATATAATAAAATTTTTATGTTTTAAATATCATCAACTGTTTCATTTGTTAATTATGACCTCGTGAAATTTTTTTATTTTTTTTGGAATGCACACAAACAAAAAAAAACAAACAAAATATTATTCGTATTTGAAAGTGCCCTGATTTAAGATTTGTTATATATTTATGATTCTCTACTTTCAGGTTTCGAGAAACAAATCAAATGTTTGAGAAATTGATACTCGGTGTTAACCTAAATGTTGAGCTATTACGAAAGACTTACAAGTTTCAAAAGGTCAAAAATATCTCTTTTCCGCTCAAGGAAAGATAAAAAGTAATTAAGTCACGTGAACAAAAATAACGGTGCATAAATACCCACCATGTTATCTCGAGTGAAACGACAAAAAAATTCATTACATTTTCTTTATGTCGTGTGGCTTCTAAATCTGCAAACAACAAAGATGATGAGAATTTTTATCTCTGTTTTCTGCATTCTAACGCATTGTAAGCTTTTTAAAAATAATCACTTTGTATGTGCGTGCGTGTCACTTTGTATGTGTGTGCGTGTGTGTGGTTTTTTTTTTTAATATTTTTTTTTTTATTGTTTATGTTAGGTAAGAATTTTAAACTTTAGATCAGATTTAAAAGATTGAAAACAATTATTATCAAAATATAGGCAAAACATTTAATTCATCTGACTGCATATGCTTATTGTCATGTGAATTTTCATTCCTATCCATTAGTTTTTTGTATATTTTACATTTGGTATATTTTTACAGTTAGAACTAGTTTAATATCTCTGTATTACGCATTTTTTATTATTTTTCCTAATGTATCATTTATTGATTATTTATTTAATGGACCCATTTATTCATTTATTTATTGATCATTTTTTAACGTGTCATTATATTTGTCAGTTATATAACGCGTAAATATATTATTTTATTACGAATATCTATTATGTTTAGCAGAATTTAATGACAAATTATTTTTTTCAATATTTCTTCTAGAAACAGAAATCTATGAATACAACATATCATCCCAATTTCTTATCTATATTAAATGTAATCCTTTTTTTTTACCAGCCTTCATTGCATGACATCGTGTTGACATATTGTAGAGAATTTGGTCTCGATTCTGTTCTACTTTCGTTCTCCATTCGTTGTTTGGATGTTAAAAGTTGCTTCAACTGTTACTCGTATGCTCATTTATTGATCACCATTTCGATTTGTCTTTCTCTCTTCTCGCACTCGAATCTGACTGTCCCGATTCTTCTCTGTCCACTGTGTCCTCACCACTGTCCTCTACTCCGTTCCTTCACTCTATTCACATTGTAGGCTGTACAGCTGAAACTACTTGAGATACATTGGTAAAGTAATTCTTCTGTAGTTTTGGTTGCCCGCTGGAGTTACATTCAGACCAAGGATCAAATTACCATAGTAGATTGTTAAAACGAGTGATGGAATGACTGACAAGTAATCGGCAGAAGCGGCACTGAGCACGAAACTCTTGGCCGACTAGACATCAAGCAAACCAGAACATCATCTTTCCACCCAGCCAGTAACGGACAGGTCGAACGTTTTAACTCGGTGCTAATTAAGATGATAGCTGCTTTCGTTGTAGATAATCAAATGGCCTTGGATGTCAAGCTCCCACTGTTTACCAGTGGGTACAGAAACCATCAACATCCAAGCACTGGTAATAGCTTGAAATATTAAATGTTTGGGCGGAACGTGGTGCAGTATTTGGATTTACCTAAACAGGTGGGTTCGAAACCCGAAATTAAACCCCAATAAAACGGCATGGACAAAGTCGTATTAAGTCTAAAATTTAGTGATGTGTTATTTGAAATTCATGGAGAGGGAGAGGCGAAAGCAAGAATCATTCCCCACGACCGATTGCAGCCCTGGTATTTCAATAATCCACCAGACTGGATTTTAAAGTTACAAACAGCTTGCCTAAGAGACAATTTGATTGGAGTTCCTCCAGAGCTTCCACGAGTTCTGCAGAAAGCTTAGTGTATTAAACTCCTAAATTGATTTTATAGCATGACCGTCTGGAGGGAGAACTCCGACGGACAGGAGTAAAGGACAGATGAGAAAAACCCATAACGAAAGAGGGAAAGACAAACTGGAACAGTCGGAGCTGAGAGCTAGGCAGTGATGTAAAAAGAATTCGATGTAGAAGACACATAAATGATCAACGACTGCAACCATCGTCTAAACGTTTTCAGCTACTTGTATGTTAAATGACTAGTCCCAATAAGCGATTGATATCGTCCACACAACGTAATAGAGTGACTGTAGGCATGTGTTATCATCCAAACAATGAAATGGAGTGACAGTAGGCAAGACGTATCATCCACAAAATGAAATATAGTGACAGCAAGCAAGTGCTATCATCCACATAACGAAATGGAGTGTCAGTAAGCAAGTTTTATCATCCACACAACGAGATCAAAGATAGAACAGAGATGATCCAAGGTTCTCTTCAATATTTAAGCTGCTTTCCTTGCAAACTAAACATAAATTTTGAAAGGAAATGTTGGTTAAAACGATCTACTAATTTGTTGTTTTTTTTAATTTGTCTTATTCTACTTAATGAATACAAAATACTTTTATTACAAATTTTATTTAGATGTTAATTTTACGAAATGCACCTATCACCCCAATTACACTTAACGTAACACGATTTGAAAGGAAACATAATTATAATTGTTTTTCGTTTCATTACAAAATTCAACATTTTTTGACCCAGTTTATTATAAACAAAAGTTAAGTTGTAATATGTTTGAAAAAGAATACATTTTCAAATAGAATGTGCATTTCTTTTCTTAAAGGTATCGCCTTCAATTTACCCATTTTGGATTGCACCTCCGGAGAGTATGACATCTTGCTGACCCTTGACTGCCGCGGAGTACTAGCTGACAAAGAATATCATTCAATGAGCAAGTTCTTCGAAATGTTTTTGCAATTTTTAGGTTCAGACAGCACACGCAGTGTCAGGCTTTCAATCATAATAATGGGAACACTGGACAGACACGTTTTGTTGCCATTCTCAACATTTACAAAAGAAAACGCCACCTGGGAGTTATTTGAAGGAAGAGATGAAACTGTAGAGTATTTGATGGAATGTCCCCTGTTACTTTGTGCTGAAGAGCTATTTGAATCAACTGAACTTGCATTTCGTGGTGGAAGACTTGGTGTTTCTAAACTTGCTGTTTACTTTCTTTTTGAAGATGAACATTTTCATAAGTATTATGATAGTAGAGCCAACAACGAATGCTACTTTTCGAAAGACATACAAAATTGGTCAAAAGAAGAAAATGAAATTAAGCATTTTATTATTTTGTATCCATACATTTTTTCGACACCTATTGCAGAAACTATCAAGAGAAAAAATATTTATTATGTTCAGAGTTTGAGTGCTCATTCCAGAGAACACGACCCGTGTCAAAAAATCTGTGGAAACTGTCAGTACAGCACGACTCAATATTTAGACGATGAGATGAACACTAGAACAATCCACCATTTCAGATCATTAACTAAGGGATATTTTTTAAATGCATACCTCTTCGTGTGTCACTTCTTGTTTAATGGGGACATTGTGAAAATCAAATCTAACAGAGAGTTGCTTTCTTTACAATTCACGGTGGCTGAGGTGCTTAGAAAGCTGCACATGAAAAACGCAGCTGTTTATGTTACTTTGGTAGGAATGAAGGAAAATTTTTATAACGAAACGAGACAGTTACGGAAACAATATTCATTTATGGTTTTCAACGACGAGATTGTCAGAATGCGATTTTTCCAACTACATGATCAAACAGGTCATGCAAGCAAATATCTATTAAATAACTCTGGTTCTGTTAATGAACCTTATTATGTGTACGAATGGCTGGAAAGAGACGGAGAGGAAGTCGGAACATTACCGTTCTGCGAGGGGGAAACGACCAAGTCTCAAAATACGCGAAATCGAACATAAATGTCGAAACAGAATACAAAATCAAAAGGTCGAATGACTAATCTGACGATGACAACACTATTTGACACATTTAAAATGCTTTATACGAATGCAGACGATTCAATGCGAAAAACAAAAAAAAAATAATATTTATTCTTGCCATGTAAAGTTTTAGAAAGACAAAAAGTGAAGGAGTGACTGCAAATAACGGCGAATTTTGTATATATTTTTTTTTTTAAATATTAGTTCGCACAAAACTTCACATCTCAACACTAATACTTTATCTTTCCATAACATAATCTAATTTTGTTAGTATACAAAGAGACGATGAAAAGCATATTAGCTTGTGCAATTATTCAAATATGTTAGATGAAAAAGACTGCTCTTTAGGTTGATAGGACAAAGAAGGAAAAATGGGTTGGTACATGTGGAAAACTCGACCTGAAAGACGGAAAAAAAAGTCTGGCGATTGATTGACTCTCTATCCTGCATGAGGAAGGTTCGTAACCTGCTTCCTTTGCAAACGACTACTGGCACGGCTACTACAGATACCAAAAGTGCCGAGGCTCTAAATAAGCACTTTGCAAGGATTAACAGGAAGCAGAAGGAGTCTAGAGAGAGCCAGAACCTTAACCGTCTTCGTAAACATGGAGAAGAGGCCCAACGTTGGGGACCGCATGACGAGATATTCACAGCCCCTTACACTATGGTAGAGTTGCAAACCGCCATTGACAAGTGCGACGCCGCCAATGTACCAGGTCCGGACAAGATCTGTAATGAAATGATAAAAAAAACCTTGGCCCGATAGCGAAGACAAAGCTATTGTCAATTATAAACAGATCATGGGTAACTGGAATCCTACCCAGAGCTTGGCTTAGCGCTACCATCGTCCCTATTCCCAAAGAAGAGAAAAATCTCAATCACCCTAACGGCTATCGTCCGATCTCCCTGACATCGTGTTTGGGGAAGGTAGCCGAGGGAATGGTTAATAAAAGGCTGTACAGGTACATGGAGAGTACAGACAGCCTGAGTTCAATACAGGCGGGCTTCCGCAAGGGAATGCAGCCTGTAGACCAAGTGCTCCATCTTCTCCAGTCCATCACAGATATGCTCCAGAAAAAATCACATACAGTGGCTGTATTTTTTTACCTCCGGCAGGCATACGACCAAGTCTGGAGGTCCGGTCTATTATTGAAATTGCAAAAGATGGGAGTAACTGCCAATATGTACAGGCGGATTGCCGGTATTCTTACAAACCGGACAATAAGCACGAAATTCCGCAGTGAAACCTCCAGGAAAAATACCCTTGAGGAAGGGCTCCAATAAGGGTCAGCCCTCAGTTGCACACTTTTCCTGGCATACATTAATGACTTGCAACAAAATTTGGTAACCAATGCCGTGATGTATGTTGACGATTTAGTTATCTGGAGCACCGGTAAGGATGTCCACCGCCTACAAACGCTATTACAGCAAGACCTTTCATCTATCAACAGGTTCATGCAGCGGTGGCATCTGGAACTCAACACCGAGAAGACGGTCTATTCGCTGTTTACAAACGGGCGAACCATTCTCAAACAGGAGATCGAGCTGAAGGTGGGGGATGTAGCGCTCAAATGGGACAAGCAACCGGTTTACATGGGAGTCAAATTGGATCAAAAGGTACAAATGCACAATTTTGTACAAGACCTCTGCTCCCAGGCAACCGCCAAGTTCAATCTTAGAGCTCTATTCCTAAGCAGTGTAAGGTTGGTAATGGATTACAGCATGTCTTTCCAATCCTTTGCAAGCAAGACCGCTTTGGAAAAGTTGGGTCGAATCCAGAATCGGGCTCTGAGTTGCAGGCAGAAGACTAAAAAGATCCTAATTCATGCACCAGGTCATGGAGCTTGAAAGGCCTGTCGATCTGCCCCAAAATAGAGAACAGCTGACCCAAATCCCAGTTAATCTGCCGTACGCGGAACCCTCACTTCCCTCCATACATTTTGCCTTGACCGATGCGGCAGTGACAAAACGGAGCCCTGAGCATGTTCAGAGAGCCGCCGCCCTTGAAACCATGGATTTGTAATCCGAAGTACATGTGAAGGTGTTCACGGACGGATCGGCCAACTTGAGAGAAAGTACTGCTGGGTATGGTGCGCTCATACTATACCCAGTGGGGGCCACAAAGTCAGGAAATCTCCGGACCCTGTGGGACAACGGCATCAAACTTTGATGCGGAGCTTGAGGCTATACACAAGGCCCTGGAGATCGTGTATCACACACTGAGAGAAAATGAGCTTGTGGGACTCGATGTGGTCGTGTTCTCGGACTCAAGATTAGCTCTTGAGATCTTGGGAAAGAGACAGGGTACCACTCACTTGGTTGACGTCAATATTGATGACTTATGCAAAATCGGCGAACTAGGAGGCAAGGTAACAGTGCAATGGAACCCAGGCCACGTCAACATCAGTGGCAATGTGAAAGCAGAAACTCTTGCGAAAACCGGGGCTCCTTAGAATCAAGGAGTGACAGCAAATAACGGCGAATCTTGTCACGGAATTTTTTAAAAATTAGCTCGCACAAAACTTCACTTCCCAACACTAATACTTTATCGTTCCATAAAATAATAATATTTTTGTTAGTATACAAAGAGACGATGCACAGCATCTTTGCTTTGGCGATGATTAAAATATTGGATATTTCCTATGTAACAGACTGCGCCGGAATATCTTAAAGAACTTATTCATAAACACGCATCCTAAAAGAAACTGGGGTCTTCTACACAGTCCTTACTTACAATTCCCAGTGTGGATGAACACAGAAAAAAGTCTTATGGAGTGCGCTCTTATGAAGCAATAGCGCCAAAATTATGGAATAGTTTGCCTCAATCTTTGAGTGGTATTGAAAAGAATAAAAAAATCGGTAAATGTGTAGCTATGTGTCCGCGTTTTTTACCATGGCCGCCATCTTGGTTGCCCCGACCCGTGAACTTTTACATGTTCACGGGTCGGGACAACCAAGATGGCGACCGTGGAAAAATAAAATAACTCATGTTTTTGCTAAAATTACGAATAAAAAGTTTTTAAAAATGAAAAAATGATCTAAATCTATCCCTCACCCTAACCTGAACCCTAAATTCCTCCCTAACAGGGTTTTGACCCTCTCCCTAACAGGATTTTGACCCCTCTCCCTAACAGGGTTTTGAACCTCTCCCTAACAGGGTTCTGACCCTCTCCCTAACAGGGTTTTGACCCTCTCCCTAACAGGGCTTTGACCCTCTCCCTAACAGGGTTTTGACCCTATCGGAACCAGAGTTTTGACACTCTCCTTAGCCTAACGTGGCGCTGGGTTTTGACCCTGAAAAGTAGGAAAATTAAAAAAAAAACAAAGAAAAGTGGCCAAAATTAATTATAAAATAAAGAAGTAATGAAAACCCAACTTACATTTTCATGGAATACACTTTTACACACTTTATTTCAGGTTCCAACGAAAAGAATATCCACAAATTAATGAAACATAGTCTGGTCAACTTCTAAAGACATCTCATAAAATGGCGGAGCTCATTAACAAATTTAATAGGCCAACCAATGAAATTTTAAAAATTATAATTAATCAACCAATAAATATTTGCCACCGTCATATTAATGAAAATGTAACTCTAATAAAAAAAAATAAGGGGAGTGAATCCACGCAAATGACGTCACGGATACACAACTACACATCAGCCAAAAAATCCTTTAAGAAGCATTTAAAATCTTTTTTGTTTAAATAAACTTATGAAAACCAGAGCGCAGTGTGCATTGTAAGTAGCATGGATACCAGCGCTATATAAATATCCAATCAATCAATCAATCAAGATGAAAATCGCACGATATTTTACAATTTACAGTAGATGGTGTAACCACAAACAATGAACTATTTTGTTACGGAAATATTTTTTTTTAAAAATCAACTCGCTTAATCATCTTGCCATACAATCGGTAGAGGTTTGATACATTTTATGTGAACACTTTCATCTTTCACGTGACGCTTACATGAACTTAATTGTTCACCCTTCTATATATCTGAGTGAGACCAAAGAGACGCCAATGAAAATTTATGTTCCGTTGCCTTGGGTGTTTATTTTAAAAAGTGCGAAACATCCCAAGTGGTGGAGACACGTCGTCGCCTTGGAGACCGTTTTAGATAACACATTTACAACATCCGTCAACAAGCCTATTGTACCACATTTAACCGCAATATGATAGTAGACGTTGAAGTTACTAGTATATTCTTGGAGACCGTTTTAGATAACACATTTACAACATCAGTCAACAAGCCTATTGTACCACATTTAACCTCAATATGACAGTAGACGTTTGAAGTTACTAGTATATCGAATGGAATTTACACACTTAATTGAATGTTCATTGGAAATGATATAATCAACATTTTACATACGTTTAATCCATACTTGTCTTAATGAATTACACAATTTTAAATTACTAAAATACCTTCTTTTCTCTTTGGTTTGTATATAAATTTCCGCCTTTAAATTCGGCGCTCCTCGCCTCTTTTCTGGTCGGAATTGGGCAAATTCTTTTTTTTGTTCTTTTTGTGTTTTGTTCTTTGTTTATCCTAATAATTATATTACAATATTATTATGTTATGTAACATTAAATTTACTTTAAATTCATTTTTTATTTGGTGTACTGGCGAAGGCAGAAATGTTTCAACCAGTATTTTGACTTATGATAAATAAATCTTACATTTACTGTTTTATTGTCACAAATTTTTTGTGTCACATTAATCTACTAATAGTAAGGACATTTTCTTATGTTAACTGTCTTCATTTCTCTTTGGTTTGTATATTAAACTTCCGCCATCTAATTCCGCTCTTCTCATCTCTTTTTTTCAGGACGGAATTGGGCAAATTCTTTTTGTTTGTATCTTTTTTTGTTCTTTCATCATCATCATAATGTCCCTTAGTCCTTGGACCGTTGGGGCGCCACGGATGACATGAAAACTATCCTTCTCAGTTCCTCTCGGTCTTCTGCACTACGCATAGCGTCGCCTCGTTTGAATCCCGCCCATTCTTTGGTGTTATCTCCCCTTCTTTTTCTCTGTCTTCCTTTCTTCTCCCTCCTCTAGTTTTGCCCTGCATGATTTCTTTGGCGAGCCCTTGTTTTCTGGTCACGTGGCCATACCACTCAAGTTTGCTCTTTTTTTATAGACACCAGGAGGTCATCGTACTACCCAATTGCTTCACGAATGCTTTCTTAATTGTTCTTTAAATCCTTACAATTTTATTACACTATAATCATGTTATGTAACATTAAATTTCTTTAAATGCATTTGTTATTTGGTGCACTGGCGCAGCACAAATGTTTGAACTAGTATTTTGTCTTTTGAGCGATACATTTTTTATTTACTTTTTTATTGTCACAAATATTTTGTGTCACATTAATCTACTAACAGAAATGATATTTTCTTATGTTAACTATTATTATTTTTTTAGACTTTTATTACAATCTAGATTATATGACGCGACGATATAGAGACAATAATGTTAGGCACTTTACAATAATACCTACCTGCTATTGAAAAAACTCATCAAAATTACTTTATTTTAAATATAATTAGCTGTATAATCATCTTCACGATTCTATCATTATTAAGTTTTGAGAGAGATTTTTCAGGTAAATATTATACGCATACCCAATCCCTTTTAGCGCCTTTAAACTACTTTTTTTCCACCACTAAACATGACCTTAAATGACATAATATTTAATGATATCTAATCAAAATCATTATTGTCACTGAAGGAGTTCATTGACGGCTGATTTCTACGGTATAGTAATACTAGTGACTTTAAATGTCTTAGGTTTTTAAATTGTTAATTGTTGTGCATCCTTACCAGTTTTCCTGCTCCTGAACTACAGTTTTTTTTTCTTCTAAAACTGTGAAAACAAAAATTAAATTTACAAAAAAAACTCTAAATACCATTTTAAATCTTTTTTTTTAAATTGAATTTGATATATTCATATCTTGATGAAAAATTTAACCATTATTTTTTACCTTGTTTTTCTACCATATTATCGAAAAAAAAACGTAAACCAAAGAATTCTTGTAACTAAAGAGTAATTTCTTAACCGTTTTTACGACTGTGACAGACGTAGATGTCTGTTTAAAGAAATGTGGTTAATCTCATAAAAAATAAAAATCGAACTTAATTTTCGAAATGTAAAAAGAAAACTATGTTATCATTTTTTTTAAAGAAAACCGAAATCAATCTTTGTTCAAGCCCATGAACTGTAACAACAAAAATATCGCTCTATTTTTTAAGATTACGTTTCTTCGTATGTAAAATTTTTGAGTTTTGATATTCATAGGTACACTTATGTAAATTTACCCACTTTTGTGTCGATTTCATTGATTTCATAATTTGAAGCTTAAGTGTATATTGGTAAAAAAATAAAATGTAACACCTCTTTAGAACGACTAATAGTAATTATCTGCTAGTGTTAGGGTTGCTAAACCTGAACATGCCCGGAAGCAGTTACATTCCAATTGTGGTCTTTGCTTTATCCGTGAAGTAAGACAAGGTCTATTTAAACCTGCTATTTACTTGCTGTTTTAAATATATTATTTTATTTAAAGAAATCGCCAAATCCCAAAGAAAATCTGTTTTTTCATCTTGGTCAAGGGGAAGTAGATTTACGACTTCCAGCCTTTTAATCGAGCTAAAATTAGGTACATATTAGCCTCGTTGCCGATAACAACACATTCAATCCTGTTTTTTGCAGCTCCACCCTTAGCCTCAAACCCCGAAAATCAGTTTTACCTCGCTTTCAAGTGTCGAGGAATTTATGTGATTGTAGCCACTGACCTGTGCTTTGGATGT
This sequence comes from Omphiscola glabra, assembly GCA_964017045.1. NCBI lineage: Eukaryota > Metazoa > Mollusca > Gastropoda > Lymnaeidae > Omphiscola > Omphiscola glabra. Next base: position 16,784,197 of record OZ024810.1, read on the forward strand.
GTGATGTATTTGGATTTAAGTATATCTCTAGTCTATTCCCGTAGCCAAAAAATCAGTTGTCACAATCACATCAATGATAAATCACGTACAATCACATAAAAGATAAATCACAAACAGTTGCATAAGGTCAAACAAAAATGCATGAAAAAAATTATTAATAATAGTTGTTTTTTTTCTTTCGAGTGTGTATTATTTTCCTTAAGGCTGAAATATGAACGCTACTTCTTAAGACAGCCTTTATCATTGGCATTTCTCAATTTTCAAGTTTTTAGCCATATCTTCAGAAACAGTAGTGCAACATAAAACCATATATTTTATTTTTTATGGTGTGTTCTTTAAATATAAGACAGTCTCACAGAATTAAAAGGAAAACAACAAAAAAAAAAAACTTACATTTTTTATTTTTTATTTCTATCATTATTACTTTCTATGTCATATGATTTTCATGTGTTTATATTATTATAGCACATACTTACGATGATTTAAAAAAATTGAAATTGAAAAAACACACAAGATATTAAATACATTTTCTTAAGTGTTAATGATTTAAATCATTATGTGTATATTGTGTATATATAGAGTCTCATAGAATCAAATGAACTCTTTGAGTTTGATAACAAGACCTGGTGTAAAGCATAAATGTTTACTTATCAAGAAATGCTTCCGCTTACCGAAAAATCAATGTTCTCTGTCAAAACTTTATATCGTTTGCAGATATATTTTTTTACCGAAAAAAAAAAAAAATAAAATCACCGGTAAAAACGTCATGTACGTGGGCTTGAAACAAACCAGAAGCGGTACATACGTCATGTACGTGGGCTTGAAACAAACCAGAAGCGGTACATACGTCATGTACGGGGCTTGAAACAAACCAGAAGCGGTACATACGGCATGTACGTGGGCTTGAAACAAACCAGAAGCGGTACATACGTCATGTACGTGGGCTTGAAACAAACCAGAAGCGGTACATGCGTCATTTACTTGGGCTTGGACAAACCAGAAGCGGTATATACGTCATGTACGTGGGCTTGAAACAAACCAGAAGCGGTACATACGTCATGTACGTTGGCTTGAAACAAACCAGAAGCGGTACATACGTCATGTACGTGGGCTTGAAACAAACCAGAAGCGGTGCATACGTCATGTACGTGGGCTTGAAACAAACCAGAAGCGGTACATACGTCATGTTCGTGGGCTTGAACAAACCAGAAGTGGTACATGCGTCATGTACGTGGGCTTGAACAAACCAGAAGCGGTGCAAAAATATACAACATTTTCTTTTTTTTTTTAAAAAGAAGAAAAGGTCATTTTAATTCTCATGTCTTGTCACTTCTAAATCACCAAAAATAAAGAAGATGAACTTTTTTTAAATTTCCCTTTGCGTGTGCTAACACATTGTAAGTCTTAAGAAACAACAACTTGTTCTTTTGCTATTGATTGTGCTTTTATTGTGTACATTTGTTAAGAATGTTTAAATTCAAGAAATCATTTAAAATTGATGAAATGTATTTCGGAATGAAGTCATAACAATTAAAATGGTTAATTTATCTGGTTGTGTATTTCTTTAAGGAAACATCAAGCATGAAAGAATGTAAGTAATTTCACAAATTTGCACGTTATTAAAATTTCTACAACATTTTATAATTTATTCCAGTGGTTCTTAAGCGAGCCTGTGTGACACAAAGTTTTAAACTCGTATCATGACATTTTAGTGTTGCCATATAACGATAGAGAAAATATATATAAAGTGTTTTCACATTTTTACAGTAAACCATTTAAAAATAGTATACTCGATTGTCGTAAAAATTTCTTCTCATTGGAAATGTGGGTTTTTTTTGTGTGGAAAAATATAGTTTCCAATTCAAAATGCTATATTTTTATAATTCACCGACACTAAGAACTGATCAATTCCTTATTGTATGTGCATATGCTAACTGTCTAAATCATGTATAAAGTAATAATTAATTTAGTATTTTATTACGTGGTTGCTGCTATTGTTTCAAATGAGATTTAGAGTGAAGATTATGTGATATATCTGTATATATATCCATTCGTTAAATTTTATTATTTTAAATAAAATTTAGATCAAAATTGATTATTATTACATATCTATTGAAAGAATTGCTCCTAGATATTTAAAAATGCGTGAATAAAACATATCACCACAAGTTATGAGCTACAATATGTAAAATCATGTCATATATCTGGTAACGGGGTCAAACCGAGATCGGGATACTATCGGGAAACGGGATAACATTGGAAAAGAGGGTTCCTAGTTGGAGCGTGAACCCACAGATAACGGTATCGGTAGCCCAATCGGGATCCACCGAGATCGGGATCCCTCTGGATCGGAATACAAAGTGAAAGTTTTTTTTTTGTGTGCATTTGTTCCACAAAGGCTTTTACGTGTGGAGTATGGGATATTGACCCTAATTGACACATATATCCAGCATTATCTGTAACGAACTCTTGTGATGTTATGAACTTTTTATAACAGTCCGTTTGTGGCCGTGGGGCCGAGAAATTTATTTTTCTGATATAAGATATACAAATACGTCTTCATGAATAGATGAATCTTGACCAAACTTAGTACACATACACATGATTATCCATATTGAAATACCGAAGGGCACTGATCTCATAATATCCATTACTCTGAGGCCGGGGGCCCCATTTCATTTTTCTTAATATAACATATATAAATATCAATAGGCTTAGACACCACTATAAGTTCTATGTGAATTGATGGATATAGGCCTAGCGTGGTAGCAATACACTTCATCGTCCGTATTAAATCATCGGTGGATTTAAAGCTAAGAAAGTCCAATCTAGAATTTTCCAGAAAGTTCGATAAATTTAAAAAGCTATATCCGTGGCATTATTAAATATATTTTAATGGGACAAAATTTCAATTGTAACTCCATAATTTATTTGAATGATGACCGATGTATGAACTTGTATTACCTGATATAATACATTAAAATTTACATGATATATTACGAGATATGTTACGAGATATGTTACATGCTGTATAGTATGATATTTTAATAGATGTATTACATGATATATTACAGAATATACTACCTGATATATCACCTGATGTATTGCATGTTTCCGTCGTATTTTATATACACCCATGGCCAACCTATGAGGGAAGACTTTTACAGTAAGTTATTCTTTGAAGTCAATTCATCAATAGCATTAATTAGTTACAGTTTAGTTATTTTTTTGTTCAATATTGAATGTCTCATTATTTGCATTATGTTTTATTTAAAAAAAAATCTAAAACAAAAGAAAAGAAAAAAAAGAAACATTGTATATTCAGTATGAATATAAAAGAACGGTTTTTTAACAACTTTTCTTAAAGGAAAAAATAGTGTTATAGACTCCACTCGCAATGGTGAGGATGAGTTGTCAAGCGGGTCCTAACCATGTTTTAGCCTTAAATATTTCTACATACTTTAAATATGTTTTACATGAAAAATGGCATTATCATATACGATAAATAACACAAATAAAAGAAAATTACTTGCAACAAATGATATCGGAATCCTAAATGGGAAAGGAATCACAAATAAGATAATTACTTGAAACAAAAGATATGATTATGATACGATCTTAAGCCAAAAACACAAATAAATATTAACGCAATGAAATTGGGGCAAAATTATCAATTTTATAGTAAGAAAGACAACAATCTTACTCAATATGCATCCAATTTATTTTTTTAAATTGTATTGTTGTAAGAGAAAATATCATTACATGAGACATACATTATTAATCTTGAAATTGATTCCATTTTCCCCTAGAGATAAAATGTGAACGCCATTCTTCAAGACAATTTGTATCATTGGCCTTTATCAGGTGTTAAGTTCATATCAGAGCTCCGGGTAGAGTAGAAAAACTATAAAAACATAGATATTTTAATATATGTTTTTTTATATGACAGATGGGTACAGAGAGAAAACGCAGAAGAATTCATTATACATTATGTGGGCGGTTTTTAATAATAGAATTAGTAACTCAATTTTTTTTTAAATATGTTGGTGGTTTTTTAATAATAAAATTAGTAAACCCCAAAAATATATGTCGGGAAAAAAAGAAATATAATAAAACTAGTTTATCTTTTAAATGTCAAACAAAATACAATTCGTGTTCATTAGTGTTCAGATTATAGGGACTGTTATTCATTTCTGATGTTCTAGTTTCAGGCTTGTAGGAACGATTTAAATGTTCGAGGCATTGATATCCGGTGTTGACTTTAAAGTTAATCCAGCAAAGAAAGACTTCGAAGTTTCAAAATATCAAAGCTAAATGTCAAGGCTGTATAGCGTTTGCATATTTCGTTTTCCGCACGAGGAAAGTTCAACTGTAATTACGTCACATGACCAGAGGCGATTAAAAATAATAACGGTGCTTAAATATAACAGCATTTTCTTTTTGAATGAAACAATCATAATTCATTTCAGTTGTTTTTATATGTGTTTGACGCTTCTAATTCTCAAAAAAAAATAAAAAAAATAAGATGATGAAATATTTTGTCTCTCTTGTATGCATTCTAACGTATTGTAAGTTTTAACATATAATAACGTTTTATCGCGTTTTTTTTTTAAAGTTAATGTCGGGGTAAGAATGTGTAATTTTATTACAATATTTATTACAACTAAAATCTCTCATAGTATGACTTTTGATGCTGACATATTTATCTATAATCGTAGTTTTAAGTACTGTAAAGAAACATTTTTTTTATTGAAATAAAATGTGGATAACTATTTTTGGTCATATTTATTTATTTTTGTTTAAAAGCATTTAAAATCACATACTCCGTTAAATATGTGTCTCGTTAAGGTCGATAGCATTTTACAAATCTGCCTTTCTAAACGGTATTGTAAATTGATATATAAAGCTATACATATATCTTAAAAAGAGTTGGAGTTGTCAAGATGGCTAGAACATTAATATATTTAGTAGATATGTATATTCAAGATCGTCAGTACATTGATAAAATTAGTAGATATGTGAGGGTCTAGGAAGTTGAGTAAGCCTTTAGTAGAGTTGTGTAATTTGCAGTAGTGTATTTAGTCACATCAGCAGAGCCAACAGTTAGATATATTATGGTCCATCAAATCGGACACCAATGGTTTTGAAAAATACTTTTTTTTTTAAATATTAAACCAAAAGTAATTATTTTTGTAGCTACCTTGTCATTACAGAAATGGTAATGCAAACATTAATTGGAGTGTGCTGGCTCCTTAAGTAGCTTTATTATATGATATCATTGGGCTCACTATGGGATATCATTGGGCTCACTATGGGATATCATTAGGTTCACTGTGGGATACATCAGTAGGTTCACTGTGGGATACATCAGTAGGTTCACTGTGGGATACATCAGTAGGTTCACTGTGGGATACATCAGTAGGTTCACTGTGGGATACATCAGTAGGTTCACTGTGGGATATATCAGTAGGTTCACTGTGGGATATATCAGTAGGTTCACTGTGGGATATATCAGTAGGTTCACTGTGGGATATATCATTAGGTTCACTGTGGGATATATCAGTAGGTTCACTGTGGGATACATCAGTAGGTTCACTGTGGGATACATCAGTAGGTTCACTGTGGGATACATCAGTAGGTTCACTTTGGGATACATCAGTAGGTTTACTGTGGGATACATCAGTAGGTTCACTGTGGGATACATCAGTAGGTTCACTGTGGGATACATCAGTAGGTTCACTGTGGGATACATCAGTAGGTTTACTGTGGGATACATCAGTAGGTTCACTGTGGGATACATCAGTAGGTTCACTGTGGGATACATCAGTAGGTTCACTGTGGGATACATCAGTAGGTTCACTGTGGGATACATCAGTAGGTTCACTGTGGGATACATTAGTAGGTTCACTGTGGGATACATCAGTAGGTTCACTGTGGGATACATCAGTAGGTTCACTGTGGGATACATCAGTAGGTTCACTGTGGGATACATCAGTAGGTTCACAGTGGGATACATCAGTAGGTTCACTGTGGGATACATCAGTAGGTTCACTGTGGGATACATCAGTAGGTTCACTGTGGGATACATCAGTAGGTTCACTGTGGGATACATCAGTAGGTTCACTGTGGGATACATCAGTAGGTTCACTGTGGGATATTGTAACACACCAAGTTAACCATGATCTGTCACATGACACTAATAGCTATTCTCACTGCACGATGGCGTAGTGATTTGACAATAATGAATCAAAACACGAGAAAAGCAGTGACTAGTTTTTTTTTTTATAGCGGAAGGAGAAGTCACGATTTTATTAGTAGAGGGAGTGTAAGATTTTATCTTGGGTGTGAGCAGACATGTTGGATGTCTAAAATGGATCATTGAATTAATTGTGGATAAAGTATTCTTGAACGTGTGTGTGTATGTTATATATCCTTTACATTGTAACTATGCCTGAAACAAGGATGTCCTAACAACAAGGAATTATTTGTGTTATTCATTATGCATAATAAAGTACTGTGTAAATTATCCAATTGGACCTATTCAATTCTCGAGAGAGAGAGAGGTAGAGATCAGATTGAGGATTGGGCGTATTCAATAAGCAGTGGCAGGCCCTCCATTACATTAAAGCTCACAATATTAGTTAACATTGTCACAGTAACGATTGTTACAGTTGTTACAGACATCATAAGTTTCACTGTGACATATCAGATGGTTCACTGTGGGATATCATAAGTTTCACTATGGCAAATCAGTATGTTGACTGTGGTGTTATAGCTTTGACTCTACGTTATCTACTTTGTAAAAAAAAATCTTTACAATTAAGAGATGAGATCAGCATGAATTGAACAAGCATGGGGAATAAGATATTCTGTAGCACTGTTGCAAATGTTAATTCTAAGGAAGAGCAACGGTAAAAATAGCACTGACACTGTGGCATTACATAGCTTACAAAATATCGTTGTCAAAACAATCGTCAAGGCAGGCTGTAATGTGTACTGATGTAAAATGATATACGTGGATTTAAGCTTAATGATTTCATGGGATCCAGGGTGGGGGGAGCGTGAGGTACACCACCGATGGCAATTATTTTGGTAGCGGAATTTTTTCATCCAAACCATATGCTGCATTGAGCCATCTTGTTATGTATTATGTAACCGTTGTGTGGGGGGTGGCTGAAACAAAGAAAGCATACGGGGCGTCACAGACTCCAGCTTAGCTACTGATATCATTCTAGAATCCCAAACTGATCTTAAATTAAAAACAGCTTAAATCGGGATTTCCCTCAAACAGGAAATCATCCTAAATAGAATTTAGACCACTTACTTCTGTCAACTGCGGTTCTTCCAGAACTGTTCCGTTTGAGTGACTGATCGAAAAAAAAAACTATGAAATTTATCTAGGACTGGTGTCAGATGCGTTGCATTTTTTATTTTTTTATTTATTTATTTTTTTGACCATAAATATTTATGTTGTGGGCACGGCAATGTAGGAATCGAGGGGTGTTTCTGGTTCGCGGAAAGAAAAGAAAACGACACTTAGGGAAACTTTTGTGAGCGAAATCATTTCAATACAAATTCAGGGGCGGGGGAGAGGGGGCACGAGATTTTCACGGCGTTACGTCACTGCTTATCATGTACTAAAATGAATTAGTTGAATCTCTAACACGTCTTTTTGAGTCATTTAAAATGCAAGCGATGATCTACCAATTATGTTTAATGAAATATGGACTTCGATTAATTCTATTCAGGTTCCCCCCATACGTCTGAATGTCTTTTGTTAACCTACAAAATAGTACGCTATTCCATATCATTTACAGGTTCCGTTCTTCAGATGTAATTAATAAGGATTACAAGTCTTTGTGGGTTTCCCAGAATTGAGTTTTGCTACCGAGAAAATAGATCTCCCCCAATAATGCATTAGAAAACCTTTTATACGAATATAGCCGGAATTGGTAATGTCTCTATTGCCTCTGTATGTATATATATATATATAAATAATATTAATGTGTAATGTCCATTTTAATGTTAAATGTAAACTTAATGATGATTGTCATCTTTAGTTGGAATTCATATAATGCTGAGTGACCATCTCTTCGTTTCAAGACAATTTCCTCCAGCAGTAGGGGGAAGAATGGGGAATCCTGTTGTTAGCTAAAATTAGGTCAACCCCGTCATGGCTAAATATAGAGAGCTGAGTAAAATATTTATCTTTGTCCATGTGATTTTCAACTTTTGGTAACAGCATTTTGTTAGATCTCAGATGATGAACATTTGGTTTTGCATATAATAGATAATATACATTTTGTTATAGAGATCACAGATCAAATAGAGTCTATATATAGTTCCGAGATCTTAAACATTTTTGCACACACCTCATATAACATACATTTTGATTTAGGGATTCCAGATCACATGCATTTTTTTTTTTTTGGCCAGCAAAACAGATTCGATTTATCTCAAAAAGTACGAGAATGATTACGTGCAATCAATAACTCTAACAGTCTCCCACCTGCAAATCTTCCAGGGTTGACTAAACATCTTTAGAGCGTTATCCTCCCCCGACCCCCACCACCCCCAATCCACCAATCCTGATTAATCAACTATTTTCCTTGAAAAAAATTATTTAACATTTTTGAGAAAGTAAACCTTACAAGCTTAGGGTGACGAGACCTGGCAAGCGTCCAAGCAACTTTCCAGTTGTAGTTGTGTTCTCAATTTCTTAGGGAAATGTGACGTGTTGTTTTTTTTTTTTTTTTTTTTTTTTGCACTGTTAAAATATGTAAGTTTGATTGTATAAAATAATTTAGGAACGATTCCGTGAAATAATTAATTCGTAGTTGAATAGCTTTTGATTTGGTTTTTCAACCTTCTCATCTGTTTCATATACTTTTTATTTAATTTTTTAAAAAAATGGTTCATTTTTTTCTTTCTTTTATAAAAGAAATACGCCGGTCTGTTGTCGTTACTACTACGCCTGTAGTTAAGAATCTCTTTAATAAAAAAACAAAACAATCGTTAACAAACTTACAATAAATAAAACCTTGGCATAGTACATTAAAAAAAAAGTGTTGTCCACTACGCTTCGGCAGTACACAACTGAGCCTCCTACACCCGTCCCTCACAACTCCCTTACTGATTGACACCCCCCCCCCCCACCTTTTTTTTTTTGGCCTCGACCTATGTTTTTCATGTCGTGACCTATTTCTCCGCAACACCGCACGTGCTCCGTGTTGATCTACCACCTCACTTCGTCACCAATGTTACGATTAAATAATCACTTGATGCAATGCTTCGTTTCTATTACCCGGTGCCTTCTGCATTTGTTACATCTGGTGTAAGGGAGAGGTGGGGTGAGGAAGGAAACATCACCATAATAATAATATTATTTTTGGACACAGGATATGAATTCTAGATTTTAAATAAATTACGTGCCAATGCCACCATTTTAAAACCAGCTGATATCCTTACATAAATCAGGATGATCCCGATCGATTACCACAAGCTGAGTTCAATAAATATTAGCTCACTACATTAAAATGTTCGATCATTTTCGGGGAAGCCAGGTCTTCCTTGTAAAACAATATTGTTTTAGGGAATTTCCGTTCCATTTTTTTTTCTTTTAAACACCCTCTCCCGTTTTTAAAAAAAAAAATAGTCTGTGTGTCATATTAGTCTTCAAACTGCGTATCTCAGTGTTGCAGTAGAAACAAGCTTTGTGTGTTTGAGAGACTCATTGTCCTCATTTGTCTTTTATTTAAAAGCTAAGACTGGAGAAAGAAACGACAATATCTTCATACATTAAATGCTGATTCTTTTTGGATTGGACCCCTCAAAAATATAGTATGTATGTGAGAACCGTACGAGGTAAACAGTTTTGTACCAATGTTTTCAATGAGGTTACTTTTGAACTGTGTACAAAGTAGTTTTAACTTTTTTTTTTTTTCCAAACAAAATGTTTTATAAAATAGAGCAATTGAGTAGCTTTGTTTAAAAAGAGTCGTTTAAAAAATGTAGTTAATGGAGTTGTGAAATAGAGTTATTAAATCGTTTCATCAAATCGATTTATGATATAATATAGATTTCTAAAAAAAGAGTTATTAACTAGAGTTATTAAATAGATATTAGTATGTAAAATTGTTAAATAGATTAGCAGACATTAGCAATGATCCATCAACAATTTATTTTATTATTTTCATGTAAATTTTTGAGAACATAAAAATTCAAAGTTCTTATTGATTGACTTCACTGTTAACATGTTACACAGTTCTTTCACTTTAAATATGTTACAGATTTCTGTCCTTCGCGAATCTTGTCACTATAAACTTTACAGCCGAAAACCCTCAGGCAGAGTGTCGGGTTAATGTAATCGTTATTTTTATTGCTCCCCTTATGTCTATATGTAATGTTCACAACAAGCAGCGTGCCAAAGTTGTGTGTAGACTGTTAAGTTTTATTTTGGAATTGGGCCAATGTTTGCATGGATGTGTCGTGGTTTTTGTTAATTTTAACTTTTTTGTGTCCACTCACAGATTTGATAGGTGCGATATTCGTTATATAATTTTTTTTTATAAAACGATTTAAAATATTATTGTTGGGTTTATAAGACAAAGTGAGGTATCTAATGAAAGATAATTGAACGGAATATATGTTTGTAAACTTAATTCTTCAGTTTAACTAAAATAAACTACCACAAATGACATCCGAATGGGACTTATTCAAAACGGAACAGGACACGCAAAGCCGCCATTCGCACCCGGGTCCCATTAGACTCAATGCTATTCGGGTGTCATTTGTGGGACTTTATTTTCGTTAAAATGAAGAGTTAATCTCTCGGGCTACACGAATGTCAGAATGACACAGCCATCTCGATTCACCACTGATGAACAGTATGAACACATATACCAGGTTTATATCTAGTTTACACATACACACAGACACACACATACATACACAAGCTCACACGTTAGTTTTTTAAAAATAATTTTTGTTTATTGTGATTATTATTTTGTTAATTATAAAAACAGATGCAATCCAAGATTCGTAAAGGATAAATAATAACGATATGTTTCGCAAAGACATTTAATGATTGACTGTATCGCACCAGGGGCTAGTTATTTCCATGTCGTCAAAGCTCAACGAAATGACCTAATGTGAAGTCAAATATTCACAAAAGTTTTGGTGTTTGGCGTGAACATCAACTAGGTCACTTTGGCAATCGCATTCGCTGGAACTGCAGCTGATAGTTTATATTTTATAATACATATAAAGTGTGTGATTTATATATATTATATTACATATAAAGTGTGTGATTTATATTTTGTATTACTTCTCGTGGGATACAAAATAGCAAACACATTTTTCGGTGGATGTTGTATTTCAATTTCAAATGTGGAACGTGTTTGTCCCCCCGCCTCTCTGTAGCAAAGGTTCCCAATGTATGTGCAGATTTCACTTAGGCCTATATGTTTCTGATGTATTCAGATAAATATGTGTAGCATGTACACGGAGACGCCATACGCTTTTCTTGCACGTTTAGACATATGTGCTTGTCATGTATGTTAAGGCTGAGGTCAATAATTTTTTTTTCAATCATTTCAAAACCAGGCGTTCAAAATCATTTCAATTTTAGCGCCATGATTGTTCAGGAAAAAAAAATCATTTCAATTTTAGCGCCATGATTGTTCAGGAAAAAAAATCATTTATGGCTATACAGAAAAACTCTTAATAGTCGATCGGGTGAGGGGGTTAAGTGGGTTGGGGGTCTTTACTTTCCTTTTAATTTCATATTGTTTTTTTTTTGTTTTTTTTGGTGTCTGTTCGGGCATTTTATTTATGTGTGTTGGGTGTCGCATGCCCTGGCCTACATTAAAACGTGCATATCTTATAGTGCCTACTTTTGTGTGTGTTGTGGTCGATGCGTATCAAAGAGGTGTAGAGAACGGTTGTATTTGTGACAAGTCTGGCGTTTTACCGTTTGTGAATCTTAATTAGAGATTTTGAACTCCGCTGATTAAAATTTAATCCTGTCAGTGGCGGACGGGTCATTTTGAGCATGGTGTTTTGGGGGGAAAGAGGGTGGGTGGGAAGGAGGAAGGCGGTGCTAGGGTCAGAGGTCAAAATCTAGCATTAGTATGAACAACGTTAAAATTTGTATTTAATCAACGACAGTAGCATCACATTAAATATATATATATATATATATATATATATATATATATATATATATATTGGAGAAGTTTTCCCCATGACAAGACCCTGGGTGATCTTATATTCTTTATGTAATCTGACTCATACCTACGAGATTAATTATATCACTGAACCCATCGGGGAGTCCTTCTATCACATGACACTCACCTCTATCACCTGAAACATTCAAGTATTTCTATCACCAGTCCTTTGTTCGGCGGGGAGTACTTCTATTTAGCAGCCAGGAAGAAATATATGGAATTTATATACGTGTGTAAATACACAATCACAGATGTATGTATAGATCTGTATAAATCTGTATATAAATGTATAATTTATTGGTTGTTGAGCATATCCCATATCTTGGATCCAATATGTATGGTTATCACTCTGTTGACGAAGAGGTAAACATCAGGATCGCAAAGGCAGGAGCAACTATGGCTAAATTAAATAAGCGGGTGTGGAATAATCTCAATCTAAGTGAGCAAGCAAAACAAACTGTCTATCAGGCATATGTGCTAAAAACGCTTCAATATGACAGTGCAGTTTGGACCACATACACCAGTCACGAGCGAAAACTCAACAGCTTCAAGCAAAGATGTCTGCGTCGAATTTTAGAAATTCTATGGCAGGACAAGGTGCCTAACACAGGTCTTTGAACGTGCAAAAATGTGTAGCATTTTCTCCGCTTTAGCAAGGGGCTCCTAGAGTGGTTAGGCTATGTAAGGAGAATGTAGAACAGCCGTATTCCAGAGAACCTGCTCTATGGAGAGTTGGCAGAATGGACAAGAATTACTGGACGGCCACGACTGAGATTTAAGGACGTTTGCAAAATTCGCATGAGGGAATCCAGCATTGAAATCAACGAATGGGAGATCATTGCTGAACAACGTTCTAGATGGTGAACAGCAGTGTATGAAGGAGTAAAAGGGGCAAACGATGCACGAAACGAAGCCCTTGCAAAAAAAAAAAAAAAGCGCAATACGGAAGGCCGAAACTAACCTGGAGTCAATATTCTCCTGCGAGAAATGCAGACGAGATTGCCATTCCAGGATTGGCCTAGCGAGTCATTTGTTAAAGTGTACATAGCTACTCCATCGTCTCTCGTTGACGGAAGGATGCCATATAATGAAACATAGACTTATTATAGCACTCCATCATTTATAGCGGTAATCAGGCAAATGATTATTGGTCCATTATTAACATGTAGAGGTTGTATGTGGGCACAGTTCATTTCTTATGTGCATAAATCATGTAATACATCTCCGGGTTGCAGGCTTACCCAAATGGTAACAAAACATTCACTTTTTTTACAAAAAAAAAATTAATAAAGAATGAATTCAGCTGTTTCAGTGACGTAGTGAGGGGGGGGGCAAGGGGGCATCTGGCCCCGGGCGCTACTCAAAAAGGGGCGCCAAATGGTATATTTTACTATAATATTGTATGGTTTTCGAATAGGTGGGAGCGCTAAAAAGGTATTGGGGGGGGGCGCTAAAAAGGTATTGTGCCCCGGGCGCGAGTTAAGCTCACTACGCCACTGGGCTGTTTGAGCAATGACAAATGTTGATCCAAAACAGAATGAATGTAAATCGGAATCAGGGTTAATGTAAATCAGAGACATAATGCATGTAAATCCAAGTCAGTGTGGCGGATAGTGACGTTGCATAGAGGTTGGGTGCCCTTCGATATGGTCACAGTAACAATTCAGAGTCAAAACTCCTTTCCTCCAAGGCCCGTGCAGAGCTGGTGTGCTGCAAGAATCAAATAACACAGGGAAGTAAAATGGTTCAGATTCATCATAAGAAATGAGTACGTCCAAACGACAAGCCACCTCCTGTATCCACGGCAATGGTCACTGACATACACAACAATAATTAGACACCATCTTTTTTTCCCCACGTGGCTTGGTTCAACACAACACCACGGTCATAGGTCATACGTCATGGGGTCAGACGTCATAGGTCAGACGGCATAGGTCAGACGTCATAGGTCATACGTCATAGGTAATACGTCTTAGGTAATACGTCAGACGGGACCAACTAAATTGGGGGGGGGGGGGGTGAAAGGGAAAATAACTAAAAGAAAAAATACTTTCATTTACTCACACAACAACAGAACCAGACACAGAAATACATCACGTGATGTGACTGTGACATTCAGGATAAATGTAAAGCAGAGACAGAAGGAATGTAAATATACAACCAATATAAATAAAAAAAAATTGGGACATGTCTGAGACATTTATAGCTAAAAAATATTGCTACAATATATTTTCAGGCACCAGCATATTTTTTTTTTAATCTCTAATTTAGAAACACAGAGTTTATATAATTCTCTTATTAAGCCCAGTTTCTAGAGCCCATGCAAGCCACTGATTAAAGCCGATATATAAGCACTGGTTCTATAGCCCGCACAAGAGACTCATTAAATCCATTATATCAGGCCAGTTTCTAGAGCCCGTACAGGCCACTCATGAAATCCATTATATCAGGCCAGTTTCTAGAGCCCGTGCAAGCCACTCGTGAAATCCATTATATCAGGCCAGTTTCTAGAGCCCGTGCAAGCCACTCATGAAATCCATTATATCAGGCCAGTTTCTAGAGCCCGTACAGGCCACTCATGAAATCCATTATATCAGGCCAGTTTCTAGAGCCCGTGCAAGCCACTCGTGAAATCCATTATATCAGGCCAGTTTCTAGAGCCCGTGCAAGCCACTCATGAAATCCATTATATCAGGCCAGTTTCTAGAGCCCGTACAAGCCACTCATGAAATCCATTATATCAGGCCAGTTTCTAGAGCCCGTACAGGCCACTCATGAAATCCATTATATCAGGCCAGTTTCTAGAGCCCGTACAGGCCACTCATGAAATCCATTATATCAGGCCAGTTTCTAGAGCCCGTACACGCCACTCATGAAATCCATTATATCAGGCCAGTTTCTAGAGCCCGTACAAGCCACTCATGAAATCCATTATATCAGGCCAGTTTCTAGAGCCCGTACAAGCCACTCGTGAAATCCATTATATCAGGCCAGTTTCTAGAGCCCGTACAAGCCACTCATGAAATCCATTATATCAGGCCAGTTTCTAGAGCCCGTGCAAGCCACTCATGAAATCCATTATATCAGGCCAGTTTCTAGAGCCCGTACAAGTCACTCATGAAATCCATTATATCAGGCCAGTTTCTAGAGCCCGTGCAGGCCACTCATGAAATCCATTATATCAGGCCAGTTTCTAGAGCCCGTGCAGGCCACTCATGAAATCCATTATATCAGGCCAGTTTCTAGAGCCCGTGCAGGCCACTCATGAAAGGCTATACCTAAGCAGAAAGCAGTCAAAGAGTAAATGAATCATGACGCTGGAAGATTTCTTAACTTTTGACGTAACGTTGTCTTTAAACGCGACTACCCCACAAATCGCTGTTTGTCGCTTGGAACTTCCGCCCTTTTTACCTATTACACACCCCGAAATCACGCCACTTATTTGTTATATAGCCAAACTCTTTAAAGTCCTTCCATCCAATTAAAACGTATTTATGGTTTTCTTAGCGTCGGTGAAATTCTAAATAATAATCAACTTCCGAAGTGCATTCTGCATCCAAACGTTGTGAAGCGTCATAAACAACGTGGCTTACTGAGAGATGGCGGGCTGTTGACGTCAGGGTGGCCAACAAACTGGTTTAACAACATTATAATGGGGTAGGTGTGTGGTAAGAGTTCGAACCTTGGTTTGCAAAGACACAACTACAACGGAGTTTAAAGAGTTCTAACTTTATATATATGACATATAGAGATGTAGAGACATCATGTTTGTACCTCGTACCTTAATGTGTTTATTATCACTAGTCACATACAACTCGTTGTAGTTAACGTGTCACGGGTTTCAAAACTGTGCGTCGGTTGCTTCTAGAAGATGACATTTAGGAACGTAAATTTATACAACGATGGTTACGTTACAAAATACATGGGCGATGCTCTGGCCAAACAGAACCTTTTTTTTTTTTTTTTTGGTGGGATATTTGTAAAATTACGACGTCAAACAGTTGTCGGAACAATTATCGGAAAATTTATCGTGTATTGAATACTGTATGGGGCCAGTGGTTGTTTGTGCGTTATCTCTGTGTGGTCTGTGTGTTGTCTGTTGTCTCTGCGTGGTACGTGTGTCGTTTGTGAGAGGTTAGTGTGTTGGCTGTGGTCTCTGCGTTAAATGCGTGTAGTTTGTGAGAGGTTAGTGTGTTGGCTGTGGTCTCTGCGTGGTACGTGTGTCGTTTGTGAGAGGTTAGTGTGTTGGCTGTGGTCTCTGCGTTATATGTGTGTAGTGTGTGAGAGGTTAGTGTGTTGGCTGTGGTCTCTGCGTGGTACGTGTGTCGTTTGTGAGAGGTTAGTGTGTTGGCTGTGGTCTCTGCGTGGTATGTGTGTAGTGTGTGCTTGATATGTGGTGTGTCTGTGTGTTAATCTAAAAAGCAAATAATTCAAAGTGGCGATTTCTTGTTGACTTCACTGAGTCTGTAGCCTCAAGAGAGCCCACTGCAATTATGTGTTTCAGCGTCTAGACTTAACATTGGACACATGACTTTTATAGCATGATGTTATGTTGGATAATCTTCACGCCTAAGTGATATTTATTTTTTATTGAAGTGTGGACTCATTCCAACAGCTTCAACAAACTGTTTTATGGCTACAGCTAGTTTTTTAAATATTGTTGTTACATTTTTGTTTTAAAGTTTCTTTTTGCGTTTAACGATGCTTTGTCTTCTTCCCACGCTAAGTTTGTCAAGACGCAGACAATGCTACCATTGTAGCACGAGGAAATTACAGATTACAGATATTTTGTTTCATGTAAAAATAAATAGATTCATCGATTTTTTTTATTTTTAGCAAATGTTTTCTCTACATTTCAGATCCGTGAACACATAAAAAAGTACAGCACTGTCTTAAGGAACTGAAGTTAACATCTTAATGAAAACCTTCATAATTCACATTGCACTTTGAATATAACTTCCATTACAAAAGCGATTTCTTGCCTCTAAGAACATTGAATAATACTGTATTTGAGATGATGAGACTACACAATGTGTTCAGTCCTAGTTACACTATGATGAAATTAAACAAGCTGATTCCATTCTCCACCTCTAAATATACGCACACATATGACGTCATTCAGTTTGCCTGCACTTGTACTAGCTTCAACGTCTGCACCGCTTGGCGTCGTCCTTGTCGACTTTGTGGATGAACGCTCGATCATCAGTAAGATCTCGGAACATAATAAGTATTTCCGTTAATATTAACTTTTCTTCAGAGGCATGCGTTTGATGTCAAGTAAGTTGTCATGACAACTAGGCTACAGACGCGAGTACAAGTTAAATAGCCTTAGAACACGATTGAGCAAACTCGGTTCATTTGTGATACCAGTCGTTTTCGTTTGCTGGACACATGATCAGAAATCGCCATCGCCACAAACATCAAATTCAAACTTGGCCTTTCATAAAAACCTGTAAAAATACTGGACACTCTGTTGTGTCCTCCAACCTAGTGACATATCCGCGATAGACATCTAGAGTTATGGTTGTAATAACCATAATGGAGTACAAATTTCTAATTGTTATTTACATAGTTTGCTTCATTTTGCTAGGAGTCGTCCAAATGTGCAGAGACAGCTTTCTGAGATTTTTCAATCTTTTCGGTGGCTTAAATTCTGTAGTCAACAATGGTGCTGGTCATGCTGACCAATAAACTGTCATTGATGCTATAAAGGCCAAAGAACTGTCATGTGTTCTATTTAAAAAACAACGACCTGTCATTGAAGTTATAATGGTCTACGAACTGTTATTAATGTTATACCTACTGTGTGGTGTCACCGTGTGTATCGTTCAAGTCAGAAGGGAGCAGGCCAAGGCGTGGCTTGGCCACTGCAGGGGCGTGGAGATGTACAGCCAGGTTGTTTATCGAGGGGCGCCACGCAGAGATGTGACTGGGCTGGGGAGCACCACTCATTTAAGATCTTAAGGCTTAAGCTGAGCTGCAGACAGCACAAGTCTGAATGTAAGACACAGATTGTACTAAAAAGAACTGATAATGACACCGTCAGATCAGCCGTAAATATTGGCGCCTGCTTCCATTCGATCTATAAACGTTCAACAAAGTCCAATAAACAAATAATATTCTATTATTAGCCTTGACATTTTTGTTTTTTTTATAAATTTGTTAAAATACCTACATTCTTTAAGATATCGGCATGATAATTTTAATATATGTGACCATAAAAAAAGTGTACATATGGTCACATATATTAAAATGTTACATGTTTTTTTTAAACAATATTTATATTCCCAGTTGATGCCTTAGTTGAAACCAACATTAAAATAACAGCGAACGTTGCAAAACTTCAATGTTTTTATTCACATTGTTGTAAGTTGTCTCTTACTGGTCTCACGTCTTACATTCAAAATGTGATACATTTATGGTGTTCCCACGGTGTGTTTCTATGTTGGCAAAATGCAAAGATAACACTATTCTTTTATACAATTTCAGTATGACATACAAGCCATACTATTCCATGTTCAGATAAAATATCCTGAAACACATAAGGTGTCCGCAAAACATAAATTTAGGGGGTCATTAAACACTCGATCACTTATATCAGGCGTCCTCAAACACTTAAATCAGATGTCCTCAAACAGTTATATCAGGGTGTCCTCGAAACACTTAAATCAGGGTGTCCTCAATCAACTAAATCAGATATCCTATAACATTTTTATCTGAACTTCTCCAACACTTAGATTAAATGTCTTCAAACCTTTAGATAGGGTGTCCTCAAAGAAGATCAGATGTCCTCATACCAAAGATGTATTCAGTCCCTTAGGAAAAAAGAAAATGTTATTAAACACTTAATGCAGTTGCCCTCAAACACTTAGGTCAGATGAAGTAGGCACAATTGAGAAATTTTTTTTATAAATTAATTTCGTTATTAAATTTATCCCATTATAGATTTGATGTTGTGAGCATGATATTTCAAAGAGTTAGGGAGACACCAGGTAGACATTGCGGGAACGGTTATCACGAAGGATTTCGAGTAATGAATTTTGTAGTTATCTGGTATATGTTTAATGTTCACGAAGACCATAGGGTAGCGTTAGATTAAATTGCGTGAAACGTATACATAACTACCCAAGTAACCTTCACTAGATTTGTTTTTTTACAGAAAGGGAGGTAAGAAGATTTTAATTATTGGCCTTAGCTTTATGTTTAATTGACCTCTTACTTCCCCTAAATTCAGCCCCGCTGAATGTTGATTAATGACGCATCTATTCTAATATTAAAAGTCGTGTATGTATCCATTCATCTTTGTTACACAATTTAAATACCCTAATAATGCAACTTTACATTGTTTCAAAATGTTTTCATCCACACAATACATTGTTACATTTGTTAAAGAATTTACATACACTAAACATACATTTACCTGTACAGATTTGTTAAACAGTTTAGACACACTAATCATACATCATCAGAAATTCGTGAACCCATCCACCGCTAGATGCCTGGCGTTATTTAAGAATGGCTCTAAACCCTAAACCCAACCCTGTGACAAATATATATTCATCCCTCCTCGCTTAGATGGGTGCCCTAATTCATAAATGGCTCTAGCGTCTGTTCTCAACCCTATTACAAAGTTATCCATCAAGCCATAGAATATTTCCGTCTCACAGTAAGGCAACAAGGAGATGAGGTGGGAATATATACTAGAACGTATTATCCGATGTTATCGGGATAATAATGGTAGGCACTTTGCGATAGTGTCCACCTGCTATTGCAAAAAATTAATCACAATTGCTTTTTTTTAACAAGAATTATCTATTTAATAATTTTTACGCTGCTAACATCATTAAGTTGTTAGAAGTATTTTTCTGCTATATATTTTTAGTTATATATATATATTATTATTATTATTTGTTGTCTTATCTAGCGCGGTACCCCAGCCTAGGGCTAGGCTCACCGCGCTGAACATAAAAATATCAGCAAAAGAAACATAATCGTGACAATAAAATTAAATACATTTATGTAATAAAGAACAGATGTATAGAGACAAAACAAAAACAAATGCATATTCACCCCACCCACTCCAGAACTTTTACACGACAAGCCATGGACGGCGGCCAGCAGCAGCATTGTTTATCGGTCAGATGTGGGGAATCAGTCGGGGTCGTAGAGTTTAAAGAGATGTGTATTGAGTTCAGTTTTAAAGGCCTGGGTGGTTGGTATATTGCGGATGTGTAGTGGCAGAGAATTCCATTGTTTGGGGACGCAGAAAGAGAATGATCGTTCACCGTATTGTTTTAGTACGTGTCTTAGCAACGGACAGAATACGCGTGTCTACCGAGGAGCGAAGCGGTCGAAGGGGTGAATAGACAGAAAGAATTTCGGTTAGATAGGAAGGGCAGGAATCTGAGAAAAAGTTGTGACAGAGAAAAGACAGCTTGTTATCAATGCGTTCCTGTATAGGGAGCCAATGAAGTGAGTGGAGTAGTGGAGTGACATGATCACGTTTTTTATAAGCCTACCCTACCCCTTTTTCGCGCCCGTTTATTACAATTTTTCCCCTAAACATGACCTTAAATTATTAAATCTAAATGATCACTAATTAAATCATTATTGTCAGTAAATTAGTTCATTGACGCCCGATTTCCACGCTAGAGAAATACTTTAGATGTCATGTGTCTTTAAATTGATAATTTTTGGGCCTACCCCACCCCTTTACGGGCCCTTGAACTACAATTTGCTATTTTCCTTAAATACACTTTCTTTTAAATATATTTTAAACTAACTAAATTTGATATACTGATACCTTCCTTAAACTTTAACTAAGATTTTGCCTACTATAGTATCGGAAAATCATAAAACAAAATATTATTTTTTTAAGGAAGAATTTCTTAACGCTTTTCACGTCTATAAAAGCCTTTGGTGTCTTTTTAAAAGAAATGCTATTAATTTCATAAAGATATACACCAGTGGCTCTCAACCTTCCTAATGTCGCGACCCTTAAATGCAGTTCCTCATGTTTTGGCGACCCCAATCACTAAATTATTTTAGTTTCTACGTCATAACTGTAGATAAATGTGTTTTCCGTTGGTCTTAGGCGACCCCTTGGAAAGGGTCGTTCGACCCCCAAAGGGGCCGTGACCCACATGTTGAGAGCCGCTGAAATAAAACCACTTTAATTTTGAAAACTAAGAACAAAATGATATTCTCACATTCTAAAAAGAAAATCTTAACCCAACTTTATTGAAGCCCATGGGAAGATAACATCAAAGAGTGGGCGGGATTAAAACTAGGCGATGCTATGCGTAGTGCAAAAGACCGAGAGGAATGAAGAACTATAGTTTTCATGTCATCTGTGGCTCCCCAACGGTCCAAGGACTAAGGGACATGATGATGCTGATGATGTACTGTACATTTAAAAAATATGACTCTAATTGTAAGATTCAATTTTCACGTGTGTAAATTGATAGTGCTTTGATATTAATGGATATACTTATATAAATGAACCCAAGTTTTGTGCAAGCGATTGATTTTCTGAAAAGGTCAACATATCTTTATTTGTCACAAGAGAATATAACACCTCTTTTCCGTGACTGTTATGTCGCTGGACTTAAAGATATTGACATCGGTGTAAAAATATACACATCCTATTCTCTACCCCTGATTTGCACCTAATTATTTGCGAAATTCATTCCTTAATTCTGAGGCGTATCTTGTGCTGCCTGAGGCAAAATGAAAGTATCGAATCCCCATTCCCCAGAGTTTTTAATTAAAAATATTTAATAATAACGTTTATGATGTGGTAGAATACTACGTTCTCAACCACACATTTTTTTTCCACCTCCTTAAACTTAATTAGAATTCTCAAGTCCCAGATCCCTTTTATCACACATTGTTTTACATTTTCTATTAAAAAAATTACATAATTCGAGTCATAAGTAATCCTGTACATTTAAAAAATATTGGTAATTTCTTTTTTTTAACATTAAAAACTGTACTAACGATCCAATCTGTCACCAAATTGGGTCTTTAGTGATAGATATCAAAATAAACCAATTGCAACTTCATATGGTTTGTTCTTATTTGGATGAGCGACCGATAAGTGATATTAGTGCGTGCTATTTTGCTCTGAAGTTTCGCTGCACCAATTGATTTAAACTGTATTTCTAATGAAAAGTATTTTTAAAAATTAAGATTGTATTACTTTAACAGCCAATATAACCGGGCGTTGTCATGGATGGCAATCGAAGAAAAACACCTCCTACAGCATTTTAATGAACATTGTAAATAATCCAACAATATCAGTTGTGTAAAAAATATCTACAAATTTATTGTCATTCTTACAAGGCAAGAGAATGACAAACAATGCAATTGTCAAGGTCATGAAATCAGTGGCAGCGTGTGTGTTGTGATTTTGGGATAGTGAACGAATGTGAACGAAAGTGAAAGATGTTAATATCATGTTTACATGAGATATTGAAGGTATAAAAGGGGGGTTAACTATTTGTGAAGAGAGCGGGGTTATGATATTGTTCACGAACCTGGGAGAGTGAACGATCTTGACTGCGAGAGATAACTTGTTTCGAGAGCTGATATAGGATTATTCGCTCTCAAATGGACGGACGTTTTGCTAGCTGAAGTTTGAGTGCACGCCTGTGAACATCGAGTTCGTTTACATTGGAATTATACATGTATACATTCACCGATGTCCAAGTGGATTCGTGATTATAGTTTCATCTGTCGTGATTATAGTTCATCTGTAATAAAGTATTGTAGTGTACTCTGAACCTTGTTGTCTTCTTCGTACCAGAGAGAGACAGTGATTTGTAATGTATAATGAAATAGACCTTAGACAACACAAATATTTCTGATATGCGCCGGAGGGTTCATATATGTACCAGAATATTTGACAGCAATTTCTAGCACACAAAAAATGAATCCTGAAAACATGAAAGCATAGACCCAGCAAACAATCGTGTTTTAAAAACTATTACTTATGCGGTCACTGAGATATTCCAATAATCTATCGGGTAGTCAGCAGGTGGTTCATCTGGGTATTGATATCTCTTGTTAACACTCTCATCGTTGTGGGCTGAAAGACTGGGTTGTGATTGAGTCCCGGGTCTAAATGTGTCAGGAGTGTCGAACGCCTTGTTTTTCAATGAAGTTGAAGTATCGATAAAATGATCTGAAATAGTTACGTCATAATGTTAGTGGATTTCATTTGTACAAAACAAAAAATATAAATTATTATTTATGGTAAAATTGGTTTTCACGCGCGATTCAAATAAAAAAAAGAGAGATGGTCAACAGTCACTGTGCGTATCTCAGTCACTGGCTATCTTGTTGTTACATTTAACATGTTTGTGCTGTTATAAATTGTCCCCGTTATATTTCCTAGTAAAATTTATTATAAAATGTTTGATCATTCATATACTTTTTATGTTTTAAAAAAAAATGTTGTTATAAATATTGTTTCCCAATCAATTCTATTTTTCAGAGCCCTATTGAAATTAAAATTCGTCATAACGATGAGCGCGTAAAATTATTTCGAATTGAATATAACATAACAAAAAATATATATCTTTATTAAATCAAAGAAAATAAAAAAAGATTATATTATACTCGAAACGCTAAGCAAATGTGGTATCCGTAATTGAAGATGGTCTCACTCACGTCCTGATATCGGTGAAGCGTTTGTTGTTTTAAAACCCTGATCTCGATACAGACTATCGTCTCCATGGTTACGGGCCTGATGTCCGTCCTCGTTTCCCCTCCGTCTCTTAAAGTAGACACAGACAGCGGTGGCCGTACCAAGAACAAGGACGGCACAGGAGACACTCACTCCTATAGCGATGTCCCGCGACGTGTTGTCGTCATCTACAGCAATAAAACAAATGTCATCTTTACAACGGAAAACTATATGCCCTGGATTAAGACATGGAATGCACACATAAGTAGCTCAAAGATTTCATTTAGAATGCTGGAAGCAAATGTGTAGAAGCGCGGCTATTTTTCTAAGTGTACGCATTATATTTGACTGAGTCAAAGACCTTACGAAAACAGTAACTATAGGTCTCCAAAAAGAATGACAACGACATTGTGTGATCTTGCCGTCTACCAAAGTTACTTGACAAGACATTCATTAAAGTAAGGCACTCTACAAGATTCCTAATTAGTTCTACCCCACCCTACCCCGGTATGGTACGTCCCCTGAACTATACTAATTATCCTATGTCCCATCGCTGAATTGTTAATCCAACTTTTTCCGTAAAACCAAAGAAAATACAAAGAGCAAATGCGATATTTTTAACAATCTCATTTAGCTTGGTTATCGGGATTTTTTTTTTTTTTAAATTGAGATACCAGCGCCATCTGGTAGCGTTAATTACATTGTTACATGGAGAATAATACATTTTGGAAACACTTGTGTTATTTTAAATAAAGGCTTAACTTAAATTATACGATATTTCGATATTTTCATACAAATTTAGATGAAAACGGCAAAAATATGAATGAAATGCCTATAGATAACGTTAGCAATAAATGCAACTAAATGAATATTAAGTTACGTTAGCAGACCAGAAGAAGAACAAAATTAAACAGTTGACCTTCTGGACTTGGTGATTCTTCTTTGACAACTTCCAGCCTCATTTCAACTTCGCCTGCCTCACTTCTGACACTGAGTACGTAGGTAGTTGTACCTCTGCTGTTGGCGTCATAGATGGTCAGGGTCACTAACCCAAACGGAGGTGTGAGAGGTAAATATTTGACGGAATAGTTGTCTTTGTTTACAGCGGAAGTGGATCGTCCAGTTTCTATTTTTAACCCGAAATCAGTTGGTTCCGGATATCCATATACTTCAAGTGTAAACACCGTGTTTTGATTGGGCGATACTTGGATGCTTGGTATTTTGTATGGGACGTTCTTTAGTTTTGGGGCACCTGGAAGTTTGGGCAAATTAAGTAGAGAATAAATTATTAAACACTTGAAATGTGAAGTAAAATATTGCAATAAATAAACATTTTACAATACAGGAAAATTCGTTTACTATAAAGATTAAACAAATAGTTAATCTAATATCTCTTATGTCCACTTATATTTTAAAAAATAGTTTGTTATAGATTTTTTTTTATTTCAATACCTACACATTTCAAATCTCTAGAAATGTTATTTTCTTCTTCTACCTTTCATTTTTTCTTGATCAAAAATTTCTTAAACCAGATCCAGCTATATTTTGTATGTAAATGTGTAAAATTGTAAAAGCAAATATTGTTATTTTTTAAAATTAATTTATTCAAACCTAAGTAAAGATTAAAATTTTAAAATCACTCGCGATCTTACACATACATACAACTGCCGGAATAAAATATAGTTGTCAATTAATTATCATTAATTGACGTCATCTCTAAATACTCACATGTCACATTGACGTCCACGAAGTGCCTAGATGACGCAGCGTTGTCCTCGAATCCATTCCGTCCACTGCAAAAATATCTGCCCGAGTCCTCACATTGTAGGTCATGGAGAGTTAACTCTAATACGTCACTAGCAGACGTGTTTTCTATGACCTTTCCTAGACCACTTCCTGTAAGAACTGCTTTAGCTGAAGGCTCAGCTTCAACGTGACAGTAGAATGTCACAGAATTGTTGAGATTGACGGATACTGACTGTAATCCGTTTACTGTGAAATTAATGACTTTTGGTTCATCTGAGGAAATTATCGCACATCATGTTAAGTAAAAATATAAATGCAATGAAACTCGAACAAAAAGTATGAATTCAAATGTTTGGGGTTTTTGTTGGTTAAAGTGTATATCTTTTATAATAGAATTGCAATTTAAACAAGGTTTTCGTCATAATGTTTTAATTAGGATTAAAGTTACTTCGTCAACATGAACTTTAAGTTACTAACCATAAAAATTTATTTTTATTGTCCCACCAGATTTTTGTCCAACTTCTGATCTTCCAATACAGTTAAACGATATGGTTGACTCTACAAATACAAATGTATGTCATGTTTAGAAGTTAAATTTAAATTTTTTTTTTTTAAAACAACGATAATTTAATTATATATATTATTATCATATATTTCAAACATCGTTTTTTAAAATATAAATGTATTAATATTTAAAATCGGTAATATAATTTAGACATAATGTAAAAAAAAAAAATAATATTCAGCAATAATTGAAAAGCTGCCTTGAAACATTGGCAACGTTTGGATATTCAAAGAAGTATTCAAAGTATGAATGACGTGAGCAAATTAGCGTAATATTATTTCAGGTAAATAAATGAACACTTTTTTAAGCATACCTGAAGTGTTTGGATATAATGTAAGAACGCTGACTTCACTAGAAGTTTGTGACCCAACAGACTGTCCGTCTTCTGTAAACCACTGGACATACCCTGCTGGACGTGACTGTCGGACCATCCGACACTTACACGTGGCTGATGTACCACGTCGGATGTGGCCATTCTTAACACCTGAACCGCTTGGACAATCTGACGATATCTCAGCCTTAGGAATAACTGGAATGTAAGAGACTAAATGTAGACCACTAAATGCCAAATTAGCACACACAAAATAAACGTCCCGCCATTCGTACATTGTTTTGATAAGGGGAAATAAAGGCTACTTATATTGCAATGAGGTATTTCTCACCCGCATTAATTTTAACTACTTTGTGTTTTTTCCAGCGATACGTTAGTGATTTATAAAAACACATTAATAATTTGAATTACATAATCTTATTATAATTTTCTTTTTAAAAAGTCATTATGGACGGTAATTTAAGTGCCCGGACATGGGTAGATGAAACTATTCTCTTTTTACCACCGTTGCATCAATACCTTGTTAATTTTTCGGGGATGAAAAACTATTTTTGGTGCGGTGCAATTCTATTAAAATGGTTTCTTATTAATTATGTTTATGTGAATCTTTTTTGTATGTGTGGATTTAACTCGGTTAGGTAAATCTGAAATGGATGTGGGGCGATATGTCGAGTGTGGGAGTTCACTAATAACTGTTGCGCACTTGATATTGTGTTTTACTATGACCCGTGTGTTTTTAACACATTAATTAGTTAGTGAACACATTTCCCGCCATTTATTGGTTGACGTATTTAATAATAATTATGACGTCTATCCTGCCTTTTGGAGTATTTGAGTATTCGTCAGCAGTTGAGTAGTCGAAGATCCTTGTAAGCGGATTGCTGTGTGGTATTCTCTCTTATAGCAAGCTGCGCTATACAAGTGTTTAAACAAATGTACAGCCTGTTAGATATATGCATAAATTGGAGTTTCATTTCTAATGGAAAAGACGTGTGTTTTATTCGGTGTTTAGCGTCGTATGAACGTGTGAAGAATCGGATGAATTAAACCAATAAAATATATGTGGAGTTTAACAAACACACTACTATCATTTGTGAAGGACTGTCATTAATTTGAAGGCACATATACAATTTTAAAATTATAATAGTGAAATCAAAAACATGAATGTGAGATTGTATTTTCGAATAAAAGGCATTCCATTATAACTATAACTTAAATTAACATTTAAAAGTGCTTTTTCCACCCATTTCTATTTTTCTTGAGGGGGCACTATACAAAAAATATCGTAAGCACTTTTTAAATAAATCAAACTGCTTGCTTTTTAAATTTCAAACAATTGTTGTTTGTTTTTAATCATATACAATTCAAGTATTGAATATTAAAATGTAGCATTTAATAAGCTGTACTTTTTCATTCCAAATAATTTGCAATTCATTAAATTTATAAAGGACAAAATTGGAACTGGGCGTTAAAAAAAAGACGAAGAAAACTTGTGATGATAACATCAATGTCTCAAAGTGCAAATAGGATGCAAATGAAAAAAAAAATGTATTAGATAATTTAATTTTTTTTTTTTAAATGTGTTACCTTGATTGTTTATATTTTCATCAACCTTACAAAAGCTGCTGTTGTATAAATAGAGCACATGCATTGCATAAAGTGATGGCGCCCAATCGTCTCCGATCACAAGTGACCAGTTCAAGTTCATATTTTCAAAGAAGGAATGCAACTGAAATTGTATGACATACGACCTGTAATGTCCACGATTATAAACGTATAGGGGTTAAAATCTATTTTTAACAATTAGTGTCAGGTTTACGCGTCAAGCTAGTTTAAAGAATTCGTTCTAAAATGTGATTTGTCCACATTTCTATCTCACGTGGACTGCGTCAGTCCCAGTCTATGCATTTTGTAACATGTTGATATGTAGCCCATTTATAATCATCAGGGTCGTATAAAGGACTTTGTAACTACTTACTTCTACTCCACCATATATTGATTCCGAATAAAGATCTTGGAAGATCAAAGGACTTGAAGCTGGTATTTGAAAAGAACCTGTCAACGATTTACTTTCCTCATCGTATTGAAAATGTAAAGAACTCTCATTAATACCTGGAGAATGTATGGGAAAAGTTGCTTTATGTACATGTATTTTAATTTAAATCTACCTACCCACCAACCTAGGAGCAATAGTTTTGGAAGACGGCTCCAAGCCCGAATTGATGGCCAGGATTGCGCAGACCACAACAGCACTAAAGAGGCTCAAGGAATTATGGAACGACAAAAATATAGCCACCAGCATCAAAATCAGGCTGATGCGCTCATTAATCCTCTCCATTTTCTTATATGCCTGTGAGTCCTGGACATTAACAGCAGAACTTGAAAGGAAAATAAAGGCGATGGAGATGAGATGTTTCAGAGGCATTCTTGGCTTCTGCTATAGAGACCATATCACCAATGAACAAGTAAAAGAAAGGATTCGTCAAACAACTGGGCAGTACGATGACCTCCTGGCTTCTGTAAAAAAGCGCAAACTTGAATGGTATGGCCACTTAACCAGAAAACAAGGGCTCGCCAAAGAAATCTTGCAGGGCACAACTAGAGGAGGAAGAAGAAGAGGAAGACAGAGAAAAAGATAACATCAAAGAATGGACGGGATTACAACTAGGCGATGCTCTGCATAGGGCAGGAGACCAAGAGGAATGGAGAAGAATCGATTTATTTCATTTGTGGCGCCTCAACGGTCGAAAGACTACAGGACATGATGATGAAGATGATGATGACCCACCGACCAACCTACTACCTACCTAACTGCCGACATGGCGGTATATTATGTCACTATGTCTGCCTCAGTGTATGTCTGTCCGTGTCAGGGTCTGTGTATCTTTCTATTTTTCTATTAATAACTTCAAAATGTATTCCAAATCTTTATTTTCACACTGACATTTTCTATGGATTATATTATCAGATATGTTCATGCGGCCGTAAATTTTTTTTAAAGTTTTTATTAAAAATATCAATTCCTGGTCTATGGTCCATAGTTTGTGTTGTATGTGCTGCTTTGCCTTCGGGTGGAAGCAATAAGAAATATAGAAAACCTGTAGAAAAGGGAAACAAAACAGGGAAAGTTTGGCTTGAACACTTCGACAGCAAAAAAACATACAACGAATAACAAAGAATAATAGATGAAAAAAATCAGACAGAATAAAATTACTTTCTTGAGATGAACTGGACAATAAATATTCAATGATTTAATTTTACAGCAGCGTGAATTAACAATAACATAATTGGGTATGAAATTAACAAGGAAACGTAAATAATTATTAAAGTATAAAATAAAATTGGATAAATACCGAAGATCACTGTACTACGTATGTAAAGTTATTATGATGACAACAAGGAAAGTATACAGAAGGTAAGATTAGATTATATTTGGAACTCTGGACAAATAAGGACAGACACAAAAATTACAATTAGTTAAATTGTAAAAATGTTTGCTGTCTTCTATATTTCCTAATACTTTTAATCAACACAGAAATTTTGGAACAAACTTTAAGCCTTCGTGATAGTTGATTTTGTACAGTCCTTAAAATCAAATGGTTTTCTATACTATCCAAAATATACCAGTGAGGGAAATGGGATCTATAGCTATTGGCCATCGCATTTTTCTGAATATTTCCAGATGGAATATGATCTGGTCTACTTCAATCACGTAGGGTCATGAGCTACAGTGGCTACGGTTTCAAATTTTGGTGCCAAAATGTGTTTTAATATCAGGGAGGTGGCTTCTAACACGCATGTTGTTAATCCTCTTGTCCCTCGGTAAAGCAAAAAGAGAATTATTTTTTTTTTTAAATCTCATTGGTGAGCATGTCTGCCATAATAATGGACTGGATTTTTGAGAAACAGAAAACAATCCGTAAGGTTATGGGGAAAATTTCATAAATTTTAACGTATTTCCATCCCTGGACATATGCTGATAACGTCAGATAGGAGATGGCGTCGGTGGACCGTCGAGCTCGAGCTCTTAATTCCCCCCCCCCCGGCACACCTCCACACGGGCCAGCCGCCGGGTCTCCCCGCCGACATACCGTGCGGGGACGCGCCGGGAACCTCCCCCCTGGCCTGGGGGACGTCCGGTCGACCGAGAACGCTGCGTTTAAAGCGTTCGTGATCCACTCTCCAGGAGTCAGGGCGGCTTTGCTTCCACTCCGGAGGGATGGTGTTGTGTTACCACCCCTCACCACCCAGGGAGTCTTCCGGTCGGGACGCTTAGAAACTTAATTAAGTGTAGAATCTGGTAGATGATATAGACGATTTTTGTAAGTTTTAACTTATCAGTGTCCTGACTTACCTGGGGCACCACATGTGTAGGAACAATTGTAGGATTCAATAAATACATCAAAGTTGCCTTCTTTTACTTCATTTATAGGACACTCTCTTGTTTCACTGTTGTTGAAAGTTATGACGCTATCTCCAATAATGATCGTCGCATTGAAATATCTCCAATAATACCAGTAGAATGTAGTCTTGTTTAGCATGGCCGGACTTGTTTTGTCAAGAAATGTGTAAGCGAAATCCAAATGCCAAAAGCTGTTTTGATATTTATTCCCTTTAAACAAAAAGTCAAATTAGCGCAGAAATAAAAAGTTTGGATAGTTTATAAAAAATTAATCATTAGGATTTTTGACAAGCATATTTTAAATCATTTTAATTTAAATCCTAACATTTACAAAGTGTTTAAATAAAATAAAAGTTTAATATGGGATGTCTTAATCCATAAAAGCTTGAAGCAAAACAGATATGTAGCAATAATACATAGGCCAACATATTTATGTAAATATATTGTTATGTAGACGACATGTTTACGTCATCTTTCCCTGTGAATGAACTCTAACAGACACCAAGCTCGGTACCGCATTTAGGGTGTGGCTTCCTAAACATAGTCTTTCGTGACCTTGTTGACAACTAAATAAAATGAATAGTCTGTTTCCTTAGAATGATCTGGAGAACTCTGGAAATTAAACCATTGTGTAAGGTATTTCTAGAAATATCAGTAAAACCGACTATAAAAGAATAGTAGCGCTATTCTGATATGTGCTATAATTCTTATCACGAGATATTTTGAGCATGTGATATTTTTGCTACGAGGCAAGAGATTTGTTAACTGTGTGTGTGTAGATTCCTTTACATTATTTACATTTCTACAACATTGTGTATTTTTCAACATTTTACCGGAACAAGCCAATCATTATTCTAAATGTCGATAGCTTTAATTATGTTCTATTGATTTAGTAATTTATCATTATTATATTAAAAGTTATTGATTACATTTAATCCTCGTTTGAGTATCGTATTCTTTGTTATATTATTTAACTTAAAATATCGTCTTTTGTTGTGTACTGTTTTAGAACGAGCCATATACTTAGATAAGAGATTAATTTCTCCACACGATAACAGTGCGCAATAAAATATATAAAACTGTGACTGGGTGTTATAAGGGATGACGTATTTTGAGACGCTTTGCCCGCCTTCCACGTGCATGACCTCTTTCAAGTCGGTCCCGTGTTGGGGCGGCTAGAAAAAAATATCCCTTTGTTGATACTTTTGTTTACTATCGTCCGTTTCTGTGGAACAGGATCGAACGATCTAGAGAATGCGGGAAGCAGTAAGACTGCGTATTCCTTTTTCCAGAATGATCATCTGAAACTGGGTATAAAAGGGATAAGAATAAATGACGAGGGAGAGATTTTCCTTTCCTTGATTACGAGGCATACTGTGTCATTATACTTTGTTGTGTGTAGAGATTTTTATTTCCTCGTACAATTTTGTGCTCATTGTATTTTTATATACAGTACCGGTACCAGCAAATCTGAAAGTTTATAATTTCAATCATATTTTCTCTTGCTGCTATTATTTAATTGAAGTTCACAAATTAAAAAGTTATTAATTGTAATTAGCTCTGGCCTTGATTCTCGTTTTATTTGTTATTATTTTTAACCTTTGGTATCGTCCTTTATTATGGACTGTTGTTAGAACGAGCCCTAGACAAAACAATAGAGATTAAATTCTCCATCTATAACGGTCCGTAATAAATTGGAGGCGTCGTCCGGGAAAGAAGCCCCCAGCGTAATAAATTGTGCGCTCTTCCATGGATATATAGAATCCATATTGTTTATTTCTCACAAGCCCCCCAAATAAATTTGGTGACTCGTCCTTGGATGTTTTTGAATCCATAAAATTATTATTACACCAATAATAAATTGAGTGTTTGAGGATTTTTGACCCACTTTTTCTTTAATTTACTCAGACTAAATTGAATATACGATACCATATTTTTTAACGATACTAATAACAGAGCTTGTTGCAATTTATTTTTGAAATTCTATTTT
Organism: Omphiscola glabra; assembly: GCA_964017045.1. Classification (NCBI taxonomy): domain Eukaryota; kingdom Metazoa; phylum Mollusca; class Gastropoda; family Lymnaeidae; genus Omphiscola; species Omphiscola glabra. The sequence continues at coordinate 16,817,147 of OZ024810.1, forward strand.
TTATAAAAGTGTTCACTAAGCTTGAATATTTATAAAACTTTTATTGTTATAATTTGCCTGTGTCAAAATGGAGTTTTATATTGTTAACCCATCAGTAGAGGCATTGGACAAATGTTCGAGAAAGGAGCTATTTTCCATTGCGAAAGACACAGCCGAATGATCCTAGTATGGAGCTCCAACTAAAGCTCAAACAAATGGAGCTAGATGCTCAGAGAGAGAAAGAACGAGAGCTAAAGCAAATGGAGCTAGAACTACAAATAAAATTAAAAGAAATGGAAATTAAGTCCCATTTGGGAGCAATGGAAAATAGACTCACGGCTCCAACCGGTCAGGGTTGCGATGCAATTAAATTTGCAAAAGTAATACCGAAATTTGCAGAAAAAGAGGTGGACCAATATTTTGCACAGTTTGAAATAACTGCCCAAAATTTTAAAATTCCTGAAAACATGTGGTCTACATTATTGCAACCGGCTCTGACTGGCAGGGCAGCCGAAGTTTTTGTATCCTTGAAAGCAGAACAGCGTGGGGATTATAACATTGTTAAATCCTTAATACTTAAGGCTTATGAATGTGTCCCCGAAGCATACCGTAAAAAGTTTAGGGAGCTGAGGAAACGGGATGGCCAAACTCACGTTGAGTTCCTCAGGGAAAAGGAACGACTCCTGGATAAATGGCTGCAGTCAAAGAACACTGACACAGACTTCAAAAAGTTCAAGAACCTAATTCTGATGGAAGAGTTTAAGAATTGTGTTCGTGAAGAAGTACGAACACATGTTGCAGACCGTGGCGAAGGTGACGCACATACGGCAGCAGTGTTAGCTGATGACTTCACCATCTCACATCAACTCTCAAAGAACCCATTTGACACCAGAAAAGACAGGCAAAATAAGGCAACAACATCGACTTACAGCAAACCTCCACAAAAGCCATTTAAGCCCGGTACAAAAGAAATGAGTGCAAAAGAAACATGTGCCTACTGTAAAAAAGAAGGACATAAGAGGGATGAGTTTTGGAAACTCAAGAAGAAAACTGAGAAGACCACACATCCTGGTACACCACACAAAGTCTCCGCTTGTACGTCTCGTCATACATCTGGAAACACATTTTCAAAAGTCAAAAGTTTTGGCTCTCCAGATGTCCATACAAACTTCAAAGAGGTTTGTCACAACTCATCAAAGAGTTTCAATATGAACAATAAGGCTAGTTTTACCGACTCCAGCCAAGTTCCTGCTTCGACTGCGAGTTTTATGAGCTTGTCGCCAAGATCCTTTTGCTCCAAGAAGAGGTCTACCTCCAGAGGGCGTCTTACTGAGGACTTGAGTGCAAGTTTTGACGACTCTACACAGAGTTTTACTTACTCTACCCTAGCCGAATGTTCTCGAGACTCCAACGAGAGTTTTTTTACCAAGGTCCGAAATTCCACATCAGAAAACACTGATGTCATACAAGACTTCATGCCTTTCATATCGGAAGGATTTGTATCACTGCCAGGTGATTTTTCAAGTCTACGACCAATTAAAATCCTAAGAGATGCAGGTGCTTCACAGTCCTTATTACTAGAGTGTATACTTCCCTTATCTGCATCAACTGCTACTGGAAGCAACATACTGTTGAAAGGCGTAGAACTAGGATGTATCGATGTACCTATACATCTCATCCATCTCAAATCAGACCTAGTTTCTGGACCTGTGGTTGTAGGTGTCCGACCAACATTACCCTTGGACGGCATCTCGTTGTTGCTAGGCAACGACTTAGCTGGTGGGAAGGTGAAAGCCGAACCCATCGTAACTCAAGAACCCTGTCACATTGAATCTCTAGAAGAAGATCCAGAAATATATACAGCATGCGCTGTTACCAAGGCAATGAGTTTGAAGATCTCCAAAGAAGAGAATTCACCAAAAAGTAATAAAATCCAATCTGAAATTGATCTGGGAACGACCTTTTTTGCCCAACTGAATGAAGAATCAAAGGATCACAAAACACCAACTCGAATACAGCTTATTGAAGAGCAGAAGAATGATCCAGAAATCATTAAACTTCGAGAGAGCGCTATGACCGAAGAAGAAGCTGAGCAATTCCCTGTTTGTTATTTTTTACAAAATGACATGCTTATGAGGAAATGGCGACCTCCAGATGCCAAGGCTGATGAAGAATGGAGGATTGTTCACCAGATTGTAGTTCCTGCACTTTTCAGGAACGAAGTCCTCAACTTAGACCATGATTCACCACTTTCAGGCCATTTGGGAGTGAACAAAACATATCATAAAATCACGTCACACTTCTTTTGGCCCAAAATGAAGAAAGATGTGGTGGACTACTGCAGATCATGTCATACTTGTCAAGTGGTAGGGAAACCAAATCAGAAGATACCAGCAGCTCCTCTTCAACCCATTCCAGCGTTTGAAGAACCTTTCAGTCGCGTCATAATAGACTGTGTTGGGCCACTGCCAAAGACAAAATCATGTCACCAATACTTGCTGACAATCATGTGTGCATCAACAAGGTTCCCAGAAGCTATTCCTTTTCGCAATATCAAGACTCCGAACATCGTCAAAGCACTGACGAAGTTTTTTACATTGTTTGGTCTTCCGAAGTCTGTACAGTCTGACCAAGGAACCAACTTCAAGGCTGGACTATTCAAACAAGTGATGAACCAATTGGGTATAGAACACTGCTTGTCGAGTGCGTTTCATCCTGAGTCGCAGGGAGCACTTGAGCGATTCCATCAGATATTAAAGAACATGATGAGAACTTACTGCCTAGAACAAGAGAAAGACTGGGATGAAGGGATCAACATGTTACTGTTCGCCGCAAGAGAAGCAGTTCAAGAATCACTTTGATTCAGCCCTTTTGAACTGGTGTTTGGCCATACGGTTCGAGGCCCCCTTAAACTTTTAAAAGACACGTGGATGTCATCGACACCCACTGAAGGACTTTTGGACTATGTCCTAAAGTTTAAAACTAAACTTTTTAATGCCGTTAATTTGGCTAAATCCCATTTAAAGCATTCTCAATCCAAAATGAAAGTTTGGTATGACAAAAAGTCAAAATTCAGACAGTTTGCTTCAGGGGACAAAGTGCTTGTACTTTTGCCAATACCAGGACAGGCACTACAAGCTAGATATTTTGGTCCTTATGTAGTTGAGTCCAAACTTAATGACTTAAATTATATTGTGCTAACACCAGATCGTAAAAGAAAGAAACAGTTATGTCACATTAATATGTTAAAAGAATATGTAGAAAGAAAATGTGATGATAATTGACCATTCTCAGAAACTAATGTTAACACAATCTCAACTGTAACTTCAGGACCTGAAGAAAATGTTACTGAAATATTTGACAGTGTCCCAGAAAATATTGGTCATTACAAACTTAAAAATTCAGAAATTCTGGCCAATATAGATCAGAAACTCGGACATTTGTCATTGTCGGAAAAAGATTTTGTTAAATCTGTTATTGCAGATTTTGTTTCACTTTTTCCTGATGTCCCTAATAAAACCAACATTGCTGTGCATGATGTTGACATTGGCAATGCAGTTCCGGTCAAGCAACACCCCTATAGGGTCAATCGGGAAAAACTAGAAGTAATCCGGTCTGAAATAAAATACATGCTTGAAAATGATATAATTGAACCAAGCTCTAGTAACTGGAGTTCTCCGTGTATTTTAGTCCCAAAACCTGACAAAAGTTACAGGTTTTGCACTGATTTCAGGAAAGTGAATTCAGTTACAAAGTCTGATTCCCTTCCAATTCCAAGGATAGACGATCTTATAGATCGAATAGGCGATGCCAAATATGTAACCAAGATAGACCTACTATCAGGTTATTGGAAAGTTCCTCTATCTGACAAAGCAAAAGAAGTCTCTGCTTTTTGTACTCCAGATGGTTTATAACAATATAAAGTAATGCCGTTTGGAATGAAAAATGCCCCAGCTACATTCCAACATCTAGTTAACAACATTATTGCTGACCAGGAAAATTGCAGCGCCTATATAGATGATGTAATTATTTACAGCCAAGATTTTTCCAAACATGTAAAACAATTAAGATCTCTGTTTACAAAATTCTCGCAGGCAAATGTAACTGTAAATTTAAATAAGTGTGAATTTTGCCATGCAACTGTGGAATATTTAGGTCACATAGTGGGTCAAGGTCATGTAAAGCCTGTTCAAGCTAAGATAAATGCTATTATGTCACTTCCACCACCCACTACTAGAAAACAGTTAATGAGATTTTTGGGAATGGCAGGTTACTATAGAAAATTTTGCAAAAATTTCTCAGTTATTGCTTCTCCCCTAAGTAATATGTTAAAGAAAAATGCAAAATTTCATTGGTCAGATGTTTGTCAGGAAGCATTCGAAAATATTAAAAATATACTAGCTAATGCTCCTGTTCTCATTGCACCAGACTTTAACAAACAGTTTAAATTAGCTGTAGATGCCAGTGATGTTGGCATTGGTGCAGTTCTTTTTCAAGAAGATGACCACAGTGTAGATCATCCTGTTTGTTATTTCTCAAAGAAATTTAACACCCATCAGAAAAATTACTCCACTGTAGAAAAAGAATGTTTAGGATTAATTCTTGCTCTACAACAATTTGATTTTTATGTCAGTTGTTCCTTACATTCAGTACTTGTTTTTACTGATCACAATCCTTTAACATTTTTTAATAAGATGGTCTCCAAAAATCAAAGATTGTTAAGATGGAGTATATTCTTACAAGAATATAATTTGGACATAAAACATATCAAAGGCAAAGATAATGTGATTGCTGATACTTTGTCCAGAAATTAATTTTCTCTGCACAAAAATTATGTAGTTGATTATAAGCTATAAAGAAGCTTGTTTAATATTTTTTTAAAGTAAGAAGTTTATTTTCTTGTACTTGCTTAATGGAAAAGAATTTTTTCTTTAAAGAGGGGAGGTGTTATAAGGGATTATGTATTTTGAGACGCTTTGCCCGCCTTCCACGTGCATGACCTCTTTCAAGTCGGTCCCGTGTTGGGGCGGCTAGAAAAAAATATCCCTTTGTTGATACTTTTGTTTACTATCGTCCGTTTCTGTGGAACAGGATCGAACGATCTAGAGAATGCGGGAAGCAGTAAGACTGCGTATTCCTTTTTCCAGAATGATCATCTGAAACTGGGTATAAAAGGGATAAGAATAAATGACGAGGGAGAGATTTTCCTTTCCTTGATTACGAGGCATGCTATGTGTCATTATACTTTGTTGTGTGTAGAGATTTGTATTTCCTCGTAAAATTTTGTGCTCATCGTATTTTTATATGCAGTACCGGTACCAGCAAATCTGTAAGTTTATAATTTTAATCATATTTTCTCTTGCTATTATTATTTAATTAAAGTTCACAAATTAAAAAGTTATTAATTGTAATTAGCTCTGGCCTTAATTGTCGTTTTATTTGTTATTATTTTTAACCTTTGGTTTCGTCCTTTATTATGGACTGTTGTTAGAACGAGCCCTAGACAAAACAACAGAGATTAAATTCTCCATCTATAACGGTCCGTAATACTGGGGTATACAAATATCCACAAAAACAAATAAGTGCACTGTCGTTCCGCACATACAGGGGTGACAAAAAAAAATCACTTCACGGACCACTCGAATCCCGAGTCCACTTTTTGCTGACCGCATGTCATCAAAACTAACAAAGAAAAGAAATACCAAATAACCCATGAACATAATTGAACATGGGATTTATTCTGAATGAACATAATTCTCAGAGAATAATTCATCACTTAGTGCCACCAAGTGGACACAAATTGTATTAATTTGCATATCACCTTAATATGTATCCACATTGCAAACATTGCCACATTAGTCGACAAAGGTATGAGAATCTACAGTGTAAGTTTACTTTCTGAAGGTAGTGAGTATATACACGTCATTAAAGTTAGTTTTTTTTAATAGTACAATAGCATGTCGATTTTCCCTCTACCGATTGTCCGAATCCCACCTGTTTTAATATTATTGTTATGGTTCACAAAGCTCGTGGCATGTGACAAATGCATACAAACACGGCAAAATTATGTCGATCATTTTTTCACTATTCAGATAAAATATAGAAATTTACTATAAGAGGGTAGTCCACATTAAGTGGCCAGACTGTGATAATGCGATCTATCTCTAATAATTCCATACTATAAAACCTAGTCACTTCCACTTTAACTCTAAGCACCTCATCTATTTTTGAAATGACCAGTTTTGCAGAAAACAAACTTTCAAGCCCATTCAGCTCAGGGTTCGAGTCCTGTAAACGGTGTTTATGTATTTATTTATTTTTTTGGAAATGAAGTCAACACATATTTATTTCCGAAAGGGGGTGTGGAGAATCTTGGTTAAGTTGCCCAGACTTTTCCATTACTTGACACCTGGTGAACCTTATACTTTTGAACTGTACACAACAAGAAGGAGTCAGAATGATCAATAAATTGATCGTGGGGCCTCAAACATAAGAAGAAGTTATCATTTTAATGTCATTTCTCTGTTATTATTTTTGTTTAACTTTCTATACGAAATATTATGCAATGTAATATGCATTAACAACGATACAAATAATAATAAAACAAGGGGTAATTCGGATAAAGGACTTTCGTAAAATCGACACTCCACTGTTCTCTATCGCATAACTTCAAGTAAATAATGTGTATATACCACACAGAAAGAGTACTTACTCTGATGATTTTCACACGAGATGTATTATGGTACAAGTTTAAGTATCACCTGCTTGGTGTAAAATTATGCCCCCGACAAGGTTTAAATCATTCTAAAAGATGGGCCAGTACACCGAAATGGCGGATACAGTTATAAATTTTGTTCGATGAATGAAAATAATATCTAAACCAATGAAGAAATAATTTGATTTGTGAAACAGACATTGTGCCACAAATTTCAACGCAGCGGGTCATGGGTTGGCTACTATATGATACAATTAACTAAGGTTTATAACTCATACGTTTTAATTGCCCAAATGGTAGAACTATACGACTAGATTTGGTAAAGTGTTCGTACACGATTCAAATCAAAATATGATAAATGTATTTTCTCTCATTTCCATTAATAATGACAGCCATATCAATATTTCGTTAGTTCAAAAAAATATGTTTAAAATGCCAACGTTCATAAAGAAATAATAATTTGTTATTTTAAAATCCTCCATAGCTTTTGAATGCTATTTTCTTTTACCGTAATATTTCTATATAAATTTGTTAACACAATGAACATGTAAAGAAAGCGCCTAATGTCATTCTTTAAGTCATAAAATTATAATAGTGACATACTTTACCTGTAATTGGCAATGGTATTCGGGCATAATTACTCGCTATCCCCCTATAGTTATTTGAATCACTCCAATAGCAGTAACCAAAAGATCCACCATAATAATAATTGTAGTTTGGATCAACAGTCGAGATGTTAACCGTAATAAAATAGTTTTCATCTTCTTGTTGTACACAGTAACTGCAATGTGTCTGGCTTGCATTGAAACATCCTTCACTTGAAATTGTCATACGACATACATCGTAGAAATACTACATTGAAACAAGAATAACAAGAGAATTAAGTAAAGTAATGTATCGTTATACTAGTAAATGTGTGTGTACATGATAAGGGATGGGCGTCCCTCAACATCTTCATATGGTTGCCAAAGAACGCTAATCCAATCATAGAATGGATCAATCAAAGTTTCTATCTGTAAGCTCTATAGCATACGTTACGCTGATTTGTTTGTACGATGGGGAACGCGAAGCAGTTACTTCTTCATTCGATCTACGATAGCGTTTACTTTCAATCCTTACATTGTAAAACTTACTTTTTATCACTGTATGATAATGATGACTTGTACTTCTTAAGTTTGTTTTTAATTGAAGGTATTCAATGGCGTTAACCAAATATTAGCCGTACCAGTGTGAACGGGGTTTCTTTTAGCTATATCTCCTGGGGTAGAGGCACTGCCCCCGCGGGGAAAGTCAAGTGCCCCCCCCCCCCGGAGCAAAAATATGTACAACAATAAAAGAAAAATATATTTTATTTTAAAAAAACTACCAAAATGTCATTTTGAAAACAATTTTTAAAAAAGAATATATCTGATGTCATTAACCGATTACAAATAGTGGAATCAATTAATTAGAGCCAAACAGTCACTTAACACTGACTTAACATCTGACAACCCCATGAGAAATTACACCCGAAACAATAACAAATGCTTCACTGTGCCTCGGAGTAACACAGTGCAACATAAGCAGTCATTCTTTCCACGCACCATCATTGCTTGGAACAACCTGGACAATACCGCCGTGAACTCGACAACGATCGAAAGCTTCAAGGCCGCCCTGGCATCTGCTAGGGGCCGTTAGATTGGCAACATCGCTTCCCCAACCGTTGCACATATGCCAGTATATGGATGCAGCAACGTACCGAACCAGAACCAGAATCAAGGTAATATCGCTACCCTCGATGTATTTGTTGATCCGTATATTTAAGGCAAATCTTCTTAGAAGCTTACAGTATTCGATTATAAGTATCGCAATGTTCTGTAAATTTGCCTCACCCGAATATGAGCCGAAGTGTCACTTCCTGTTTGTCTGTATTTTTTGTTTAATAAATTCATTGCAGACTCACAAGTTTAAAGATTTTAATAACACTGTATTAAACTACATTTGCTACAATTTTAAGGTATATTTAATTTTAATACAGTTCTCACTGAGTATCAAACGTGAGCAATCTTTTCATGTTTTCAAGTTATATTTCATAATAAAAGCATGGCTTTTAAAGTAGAGAATGGTGTTAATTATAAATTTTATGATTATGATGGCGTTATGCTTTTAAAAAAATATAGTTATTATTAGCATCATTTTAAATGTACTCGACTCCATGTACGTTAAGCAAAAAAATAAAAATTTAAAAATGAAAACTTTAAAAAAAAAAAAAAATTACGAACTCAACGGGAGCATACTAATAGTGCACGATTCAAACAATTATTGTCTCTAAAGCGTTTGTGTTTTCTTAAAATGTACTTCTTTTGTAACAAAGATTCCTTTACAGTGGATATTTCTTTTTTTAAATCCCCTATATTTATTAGATTGCCAACTCATTTTCTCTTTTTTTTTGTAATATCACAATCATAAACAATTTGCCCCAACTATTTCCACGCACTTTTTAAAATTATTTTTTTTTTAAATTGAGAATCCAGTAGAAAGCTAATTAAACGTTTATGTGAAATAGACTTTCAATTATTATGCCGAATCCATATTTATGGTACTAATTTTAGAAATAATTCTTTTTTCTCCAAATCGTCGATTAAATAATTTCTATCGATTTAGTTTTAAAATGTGTTACAGTTTATTGAAGAGGCTATTTGTAATTTATCTGCAATAAGTTAAAACAGTTTGAAATTTCAAATAATCAGTACAATCAACTTAATTTTGAGAACTGTATACTTATTTTTAAACGATTTCCTTCAGATAAAATAACTCACGAATATATAAGATATCGTTTATAAACATTTCTTAACAAAAATTATGCCGTTCATTAACGATTTATAAAAATTACCAGTTTTTGAAACCACGATATAGTCGGTAGAAACAGGGTAAGGGTGATCAATACAATGTTTCCGCTAATGGATATGGAGCATCACGTAGATAGTGGCGACCTTGCGTCAATGATTTAATATACACAGCCATTGTGGAGGCTAATCCTATGGCAACCATTTCGTCCCAGCTACTACGTTATTTACTTTTTTGAGTAGAAACCCACTATCAGAGGGCGTCCGACACTTCCCCGGGATGGGCAAAGGGAGATATTAGGACGTAAGTATACCATCCTGACCACTGGGAAATTCGACTGATGATGTTGGGAGAGCGACATCACCGGCCGACCGGATATCAGTAGGTAAGGATAGCGCCCGTAAAGTAGGTCAGTCGAATGAAGCTTTGGGGGAGGGATCGCTCGCAAATTACGTCACACATAAGGGGATGAGGGGTCGAGAATGTGTGAGTCACTTTGTTTTTTTAAATCTAAAAGTTTCTAATTTTGAAAAAATATGTATTTAATTAATTTTAAAAAAATTAATTTGATATCGAAATTGCCTCTGGTATTATAGGTACTGTGAAACTCAGTTTTCTAATAATACTACGTCATCTTAATCCATTATGGGAAAATGTTAAAGAATACAATAAAATCTTACTTAAGTTATAAAAATGTTATTTATGTTTTGATTTTTTTTAGCTGTTACATGACAATGGGGGGGGGGGTGTAAAGAATTTGTGACACTTCGTGGAGGTAGTTCTAAAAAGGTCATTCTTAGCGTGACGTAATTTACGAACGAACCCTGAGATCTCCATCAGGGGACATCTCGGGCTCAAGGGTGGTACTTTGTGTGGAGGCATTTAGAGCTTTGGCTCTAAGGTTCGATGACGTTAGTTCATAATGTACATATTGACAGAAGCATGCAAGTATGTGTTCACCTTTCTAAAAAAATTATGAAATCCAGGTAGGTTATATTTAACATAATATCCGATTATTTGCATTAATAAGCAGATGACTGCAAAGTTTCCAAAACAATTGTGCCAAAAATTAAACGCTATACAGCCGCCTCATCATTTTTTGGCCAACTCTAGAGAAAAATACAGAGTGAGTTTGAGTGGTTCTGTCTTTATGTATTTGTTAGTGCATTATAGTTTATGCTTTAAACGGTCGTTTCTTCAGATTTAATTAAATTGTATTTCATTCATAGGTTTTTTTTTAAACAAACATAACGATAAAACTTACAAGATACAATTCTAGGTTGTATGGCGCCGAATAATCATTCAAGCCAGTTGTGTTTACAGTTACGTTGAAGAGCATCGTCTCTGGTACGTAGCACAGCTCTGACAGATACTCCAGCTCTATACTCTGACCGTTGGAATCTTGAGAAGTTAGAAATAAACAGATCATTTTTATTTTACGATGCTAACAGAATAGTTCCCATCAAATAAATTACTAATTAATTTGATACTCTATTTTTAGATCATTTACCTTACAGTAGATCAAAGTTAAAATTATATTTATTTGGTCTAACTATTGTACAATCCTTTTATGAGAAAGCTAGCTTGATTATAATGTGAAATAAAATCACATAATTAAAAGGTATAACGTTTTACCGTTACTACTTATTGTATATGCTGGCACAAAAATAGTATGTTACATCCTGTAATTGCACATATTATATACTTACTAATATTGGCAAAGTATGTACGTTCAACATAAGTTAATAAACAATATGAACATATTTTTTTAAAACTGTAATTTCAGTGTCTGAATTCATACCATTGAAATGCACTATACAAAAAACTACAAAATGAACCAAGAGTTCTCTCATCTTTAAACTGTTCATATTTCATTGGCCCTTGTGCCCTTGTTTCCTGCAAAATGGAAATGAACAAGGGGGCGTTATTTAAATCTAAATGTTGCAATGTCTACGAAATGTTCACTAATCCTAACAGGTTCATATTAATATAACGCGCAGCGCACAGGAATCTATTCAAAAAAATATTCTTACAGTATCTTAAAAATATATTGAATTGCAATAAACATAATTAACAATAATAATAAAGAAGTTCCAAAATGGTAAAAAAAAAATTCTTTAGAAAGCATCAAGTAATGAGCATTTCGTCAAATTTTTATCCCAGAAATCTAAGCCTGACCTCAACTGTCGTGTTGTAAAATAAATGTTTGATAATATACAGTGAACTCCAAACGATTTCATAAACCCGTCAACGGAATGCCTGGGTCTGGAAACCAGCTGTAAGGTTATTCATAAGACGTGTGGACCAAATAAAATCAATACCGCTGCTCTTTATAGTGAGAGTATAAAAGAAGGCAGGGATTCTAATATTATTTAACATCGAGTGTTTTCTCTGTTTTCCAATTTACCATGTAACATCACCAATAATTTTTTGGTGACAACAAAAAAATTCTATGTATTGTGTCCCTTTTTGTACGTAAATATAAACAAGAAATAGTTTCCAGTATATTTTTTAAAAGGAAATTTTATTTGATGTCATTATTGTGTGTGTCTCTATTTTATATATATATATTTTTTAATTTACTAGCAACAAATTGTTCTTTGTGTTCAGCTTTCATAAAAAAAATTTGAATGGAGAACAAGTAAATATATTAATTGTCCCTATCAGATCACGTGATATTGTTTTACTACGTCATGTCTTGTATTTTATGTTGTCATAGGAGGTCCTAGTGTAACTATTTTTTCCTGTAATCAAGAGGTGAGCTCAGTCACGTGGTCTACGGTTTAAAAAAAACAAGCCTATGAAAGATGTTCAATTTTGTGAACCTTGGTTAATGTATTTGTTTTGATGAAAGAAGTTGATGAAAGAAGTTAAATTTTTCCTGTTGAAAATTGTATGTATTTGTAGAGGCGGTTAAGTTATATTTTCGGTAGGAGCTTTGTCACTATATTTCCGTGAAAGCATGTGTAGGATATTTGAAAACGAATATTCATTTTGAAACGCCAATGATTAGTTCTTATTTATATTCGGACTGTCATGCATACGAAGTCAGAAAGTTTTAAAAACTTGAAACTTGTAAACGCTATATGTTTGTACGACTCTAACTGCACGTCAGATATGTAGAGGCTAGAAAGAAAGAGCCTTAGACTGTATTTATTTAAGTCAAAAGAGCCAGAAAACCAACGCCGATCGAAAACGCAACCATACTTCATTCAATAACCACACTGGTGGTCCATGTTCAAGGCGACACGCCACACCAACCCTATCCGAAGTGCACATGTGATGCTAAACAGAACTCACAAGCTTGACTTAGCCACGCGCCACACGCAATCCATGGCCCAACTCAACCAACCAAAATAGCCACGCCGGTCACAGCCGTCATCCACATTGGCCGCACAACAAAACGAACAAGCATCATTCCCCCCCCCCCCCCAACAACCTCTTCGAAAAGACGCACCCAGTACTTTTTACCTTAAAGGTGTATGTTGTCTCCTTGCATGTATTCTTGGAATTACGTCATTAAATAAAATATCAAATCTCTTTTTTTAAATTCCAGTGAGTTTAGAATTCTGCGATGTGCTGTAATTTTTTTTTTTTTGTTTTTTTTTTTTTTGGTCTTACACTAATTTACAGATTAATGTTTACATGTTAAAATTTTTACTGTTCCAAAATAAAAGGAGTGAAATAAACTCCAAGCACCCCGAGCTCTGTCGAAAAGTAGTGACCTCTGGATGGCAAATGATCATTAAAATTTTGAATGCCCCCCACCCCCCAACGAACATAAATAATTAGCCTGTATTTTCTTTTTCAATTTAAATATTTTGTACGCAGTTCTTGAATAAAGTGTTTTCTTCAATTTTAAAAAATAAAATAAGATTAATTTCAAAAAAACTTTTTTTTTCTGGGTTTTCCTTTTAGCTAACATCAGTTATTGAGGTGCATTTCAGGTTTTTCAATTTTTGAAAAATCATGTGTTTATTAAGTCTCTTTACCGTCCACTACACAGAAGCCCTCGTTCGGGTCCTGTTCAATTAATACTTCCCTTTGTAATGATTGTATGGTCTCGTGTGTGTTTGACTAAGATCCTCTATCAAAAAGATTTACTTTATGATGTGAATGAGATCCGAAAGTCTCCCTTGTTGTTTGTCTTTAAACAGAATCGGGAAATCACAGCAAACATACAGGTATGTTCTGTAGCTGTGTAATTCAATACCTTCAACTGTTCTTCTCTTTCCCTGCCTTCTTCGAAGGTCCCAAGCTTTGTTGCTTTTGGGGGTTCTCATGTTTTTATTCGAGGGTCCCATTTTGTTATTAGAGGTCACATATTGTTATTTTAGGGTTTCACTTTTGCACTGAGGGTCCTAGGTTGTTAGTTGGCATTGAATTAAAAAAAAAGAAGTTAGTAAATAATGTCATGCTATAAAGGAGTCGATAATCCAATAAATTTGAAAGCGATCATTCAATGAGCTGGAATTTAACATAAAGTACATAACAAGGAATTGATTACTGTTAGTTTCTAGTAGACACATTCTGTTCGGTTAACTAGAAGTCGTTTAACCTGTTTCTAAAGATAGATTTTAAAGGACGGTGGTTAAAAAAATTGATATTATAGACATCGCACAAATGAACAAATGTATAGAGACGAGTTATAGTTTTATCTATATAAGAATTATGCAAGGATTCATACGGAATATTTTTCTAAAAAAAACTTTGGATCTTTGAAATTGTTAACAATGAAAATTGTAATGTATTATTTTCAATCACAACTTATAAAGTAATACTAAACATGCACACGCACACATACTCACTCACACTTATACACACACATGCACACATACATATTATACCGTTCGTGCGGTTTATTTTGACTATGTTAATCCCTGTAAAATGAGTCTATTAAAAGGGGTCGCGACCCACAGGTTAGAACCGCTGGTTTAATACTAATCAAATGTCTAAACTCACTGTCAGAAACCACCAAGTTCTTAGAACTAGTATATCTTCACGTGTTTCTCAGAACTATCATATTTTTTTTTATTATTTTTTTTTTTAATTCTGGTGAGCCAGTTGTTTAAAGCATAAGTACTTTATTTTAAAACTTTTATTCAACAAAAAATGACAACATTTTTTTTTTATATATCCTGCGATTTACAATCGACGTTAAGTCTCTTTTATTTTCTACAGGAATGTTCTTGCTTTTTCAACACATGAGATAGGCTCAGTTGGTTTGTGTTACGATATATAATGTCTTTGAGTTAATCTTTGTCCGCTCGTCATGTGAAGCTGGTTTTAATAATCTTATAAACAAAACCCAAAAATAGAGAATTGTATGATTATGGATGTGTGATTTGATAATTTCTTTTATTAATCGTCTAATTCGAATAGGATTTTTTTTTTAATTTACCTTTAAATACTCACGACTAATCAAACCTTGGACATGTGATTTTTGTGTATGTTTACTTCCTGTTTGAGAATACATTATATTCCCATTACGTCTGAGTGCTGAGTTCAATGAAGTTAATATAATACACGCCACGAACACGGTCATAAATCATTCAGGTATAACATGAGACTGTATTGAAATCATTTCACTCGGGTATACCGGGGGACAGTAATGAAATCACTTTACTCGGGCTAGAGTTGCAGGTAGTGCCAGCATAACGTCACTGACGATAAGGAAGTGAATTGAACCTAAAGGTACAGATTCAATGCAGTGTGTGTACAGTAAATTATGAGTGTTAGTTACGGAACAATAATAACATTGACTAAAACCTTCCTATTACTTCCCATTTTAAATTATAAAAAAATAGAAACAAATGTTACATTGTAAGAGTTAAATTTGAAGCACGATAAGATGTCCAAGGCAGTGGTTCTCAACCTTTCTAATGCCGCGACACTTTAATACAGTTACACAAGTTGTGGTGACACCCAAACACAAAATTATTCTCATTGCTACTTCATAACTGTAAGGTATATGTGTTTTCCGATGATCTTACGCGACCCCTGTGACAGGGGCCATTCGACCCCCTAAATGGGTAGCGACCCACAGGTTGAGAACCGCTGGTCTAAGGCATTATTGTTTTTAATTTAAAGTTCATCATTTAAAAACACATAAAAATTAACTTTAATCTTCAAGCAATTTGTGTTCATCACATTCAGTCTTTTTCCCAAATATTTAGGCCAAGAAAATCAATGGATCTTGCGCGTAATCCAATGGATCTTGCGTGTAAACCAATGGATCTTGCGTGTAAACCAATGGATATTGCGTGTAAACCAATGGATCTTGCGTGTAAACCAATGGATATTGCGTGTAAACCAATGGATCTTGCACGTATACCAATGGATCTTGCGCGTAAACCAATGGATCTTAAGTGTAAACCAGTTGATCGTGCACGTAGACCAATGGATCTTGCGTGTAGACCAATGGATCTTGTGCGTAGACCAATGGATCTTGTGCGTAAATCAATGGATCTTGCGCGTAAACAAATGGGTCATGCGTGTAAACCAATGGGTCGTGTGTGTAAACCAATGGGTCGTGCGTGTAAACCAATGGGTCGTGCGTGTAAACCAATGGGTCGTGCGTGTAAACCAATGGGTCGTGTGTGTAAACCAATGGGTCGTGCGTGTAAACCAATGGGTCGTGCTTGTAAACCAATGGGTCGTGCTTGTAAACCAATGGGTCGTGCGTGTAAACCAATGGGTCGTGCGTGTAAACCAATGGGTCGTGCGTGTAAACCAATGGGTCGTGCGTGTAAACCAATGGGTCGTGCTTGTAAACCAATGGGTCGTGCGTGTAAACCAATGGGTCGTGCGTGTAAACCAATGGGTCGTGCTTGTAAACCAATGGGTCGTGCGTGTAAACCAATGGGTCGTGCTTGTAAACCAATGGGTCGTGAGTGTAAACCAATGGGTCTTGCGTGTAAACCAATGGGTCGTGCTTGTAAACCAATGGGTCGTGCGTGTAAACCAATGGGTCGTGCGTGTAAACCAATGGGTCGTGCGTGTAAACCAATGGGTCGTGCGTGTAAACCAATGGGTCGTGCGTGTAAACTTATGAATATTGTGTGTAAACGTATAGGGACACATAGGTGACGGAATGCCGTCTGGAGCTTCATGTTGTGGATTTCTAGGGACTCCTTAACACATTCAATCCACCGAAGGCGTGGTCTTCCTCTTGTCATGATAACAGAGTGCCTGCTTGACAGGAGCTCTAACCAGTTGATTCAGATGGCATGGACACTATAGGGTGTTTAAAATTGAAAATAAACGGTGAAAAAATATTCTGTACATTGACGCCACTTTACACAACCGTAAAGGGGGGTAAATAATTTTAGCAATGAATTTAGTATTGTTTCCCTTTATTTGAGTCTGTTCACTCACGTTTCCGTAAGGCGCAAGGTAGCCAGCTTCTTTTCCTACGTATACCCCACCCCAAATAAAAGTAATGTTCTCTTTAAAAAGATGTGTTTTAAAACACAAAAGCATTAGTATCAAACCTTACGACTAGTGTGCTTCTAATGCCGCAGTAGTAATGTGTGGCGAACTGGCGAATGCATTGCTAAGGTATACGAATTTTATTTTAATATTTTTTTATTTTTTTTTACATGTGTCCACACATTGACAATACGATAACTTTATTATCGTTGTTCATTCGCGTAGATTTTAAAGTTGTTTTACTCAAACGTCTTTTGTGACGTTTGTATTTTAAGGATACATATTTCCTTGGTGTTCTTGGAGATTTACTAGGAATATAAAACACGGGGGTTACGTTGAGGGGGAAACAAAAACTAACGAAAGAAGAAAGAAAACAAAGACACTTCCCCGGCTCCATGTCGCGTTGGGTAGTCAGGGCCTGTCCACTGAAACATGTGTTGCAACCAATTATATTGTGTAAACACAGTGTTTATGTTTAGCATATTAACAGTATACAACATGTATCTGAAAACTGCAAAACAACATATCAGAATAACATACAGTTGGTCCGATGTCTTAAAACTAACAACTAGGAAGATGTCCTTTTTAAAAAATGGGACTTTTTTTATGAAAATGTCGTTATTTTCATCATTTTTAAAAAAAAAAAAAAAAAAAAAGATCATGGGAACACAAAAAATATTATGTGATAGCAAAGGAGACAACTTTTGGACACGCGTTCAGTTAACAAATATGCATTTCTGTCCCCTTCTAAAATTTATAACATTTTTAGTAACTCAAATCTGTACATTGTAAATATGCAGTTGTCATTTTTTGAAAGGTAATAGAACTAGTTAAAGAAGTCACCGGCCAATAATCTTATTCATACAACCCATAAGGAATTGCCTACCCTGTTAAGCTGAGGATTTCTGTCGAATGCTTCTATTCCTACCATTGTCAGCCCCCTTAAAAGTTGAATTTGTAATGTTTTATTTTTTTATTCATTTCTGAATTAGCCAGATATGTATGTATGTATGTTAGTGTATGTAAATATATATATATGAATAAATGTTTATATGTATGTATTTGTACTGAATTTAACAATTCAGATGTTACAGATAATAATAAACGACAAAAAAACAAAACAAAACTTTGAGACACAGGTTTGTAGCTGTAAGATCCCGGTTTCGGTACATATACTGTCCACCCCGTGGCTATGGGCTACATTTCTCTCCATGTTTGCTCTCCGTCTCTTAACGTAACCAAAGAAATCGGTGACTTTACCAATAACAATGACTTGACGGGGTTACAATCCATTGCCTTATACCAGAGTAGGCCGGTAGGCCTGGAGTTCAATCCCCACAAAAGCCCAAGCAATCAACAGCATACGCAGTACCAGCCCCCGCACTCCCCATGGGTGATTGGGACTCGTTATCCTTGGATGGCAACTCGTTATCCTTGGATAGCTACTCGTTATCCTTGGATGGCAACTCGTTATCCTTGGATGGCAACTCGTCAACTTTCTTCTTTTTTTTCAGGTTAATAATTCAAATTATTTGTCAATGTTCCTGGTGACAGTGAACAGCAATTAGATGTCTCTTCGCGGTCTCAGCCAATAGAAACTGATAATTATATACAGCAAGACATCATGTTTTTTTGTTAGAAATTAATAGCCTAACTGCATGTGAGTTACAGAAATACACTTGCTCTTCGGGGTGAAAAATATAATGCTTATTATTTTGTTATGTATAGCACTGGTATCGGGACGTTTTAAATCAGGAATCTAAACCTAAAATTTAAAGGCAATGGCAATTTTCTGTACATAAATTAAATTTCTTACATGCATCTTGTTGATTATCGTTCAGCCCAGTTTTTCTTTTAGGGAAATTTTATCGGGAAATAGGGCAGAAATCGAGGGCGCCGATGGCTCTTGGGCGAAAATGGGGGTATAGATTATTTCAAAATAGAAGGTGCATTTTGGTGTAAAACGGAATTATTTCTATTAGACTTTTTGATCAGGGGAAGGATTTTTTTTAATTAAAGCGTCAGCGAGTCCCATGGTAATTATTTGGCACAAGCTTCGTTTCAACCCAAAACTGTCCCAGTGATTCGCGTGAGGGACGGGAGAAACAGATATCTGGTGTGCCGAAGACTGTTGCGTAACTTTAAAAAGCAAGCATTTTTTGGGGTCAACTTCTTAATTAATGAATGATTTAAAGGGGGGAAAAAAAACTAAATTCCTTTAAAAAAAAAAAAAAGTTTCATCATTAAAAAGCTCTTTTAACATCACTTAAAATTTTGAACGCAAATTATCAAATTTAAAAAAAGAAAACGTATAATAATTTCATTTCTGAATATTTCCAAGATTTACCAGATGACTAATAAGGTTTTTTTAAAAAAAACAGTTTTAAACAAAGGTCTATACATATTTATAGGTTTTTAAAACTAGTCGTTTTTATAAATCGTATATAATAATTGTTTAAAGACGTGAGACATTACATATTTATTAATGTGTGATATTATCCAAGGGAAATCGTATAAAAATAAGGTAAATATTTTTCAATATTCAGTTGATTGAAATGTTTATTTGGAATTTCCAACCTCAAAAACTTTATTAACATCAATAAAAAATTGGCTTTTCACATTTCTTTACCAAATCCACATTTAAATTGACGGTTTATGACATTTTTTTTTTCCAAAAATAGTAAAAAGACAAATAAAAATAAAGTATTGACATGATTAACGAAATAAAAGGTCACAACAAATGGTGCCTGTTTTTTTTTCTATTATTAAACAAATTAATTTAAAATTAAACTGGGATAAATAATTTAATATTCTGATATTAAAAAAGAAAAGCACTTTGGAATTAAATTTTAAAAAACCTGTTATCCATAGATGGACTGGCTGGAAGCAAAGAAGAGCTAGCCAACCTGCTAAAGCGTCTCGACAAGACTTCATCGTCCTTTGGCATGCAAATCAGTGCAGTGTTATCCATAGATGGACTGGCTGGAAGCAAAGAAGAGCTAGCCAACCTGCTAAAGCGTCTCGACAAGACTTCATCGTCCTTTGGCATGCAAATCAGTGCAGAAAAGACAAAAATGATGACAAATAGCACCACTGGCATCAACACTGAAATTAAGGTCGGGGAGGAATATTAGAGACAGTTGGCAGCTTCAAGTAACTCGGAGCAATAGTCTCGGAAGAAGGCCACAAGTCCGAATTGATGGCCAGGATTGCGCAGACCACATCAGCACTAAAGAGGCTCAAGAAAATATGGAACGAAAAAAATATAACCCCCAGCAACAAAGTCAGGCTGATGCGCTCAATAATCCTCTCCATTTTCTTATATACCTGTGAGTCCTGGACATTAACAGCAGAACTTGAAAAGAAAATAAAGGCGATGGAGATGAGATGTTTCAGAGGCATTCTTGGCATCTGCTATAGAGACCATATCACCAATGAACAAGTAAAAGGAAGGATTCGTCAAGGAACTGGGCAGTACGATGACCTCCTGGCGTCTGTAAAAAAGCGCAAACTTGAGCGGTATGGCCACGTGACCAGAAAACAAGGGCTCGCCAAAGAAATCTTGCAGGGCACAAATAGAGGAGGAAGAAGAAGAGGAAGACAGAGAAAGAGATGGGAAGATAACATCAAAGAATGGACGGGATTACAACTAGGCGATGCTATGCATAGGGCAGGATACCGAGAGGGATGGAGAAGAATCGTTTTTATGTCATCTGTGGCGCCCCAACGGTCGAAAGACTACGGGATCTGATGATGATGATGATGATGTTATCCAGGAAACTTTGTACAAAAGTATCACATTTAATGAAAATACAAACGCCTTTGATTTTTAGTAATTATTGATGAAACGTTCACTATTTGTATGCGCCCGTTAAATTCCTTTTTAAATTTTAAAATTGAGCTAATAAATATATCATTTGAAAGCCTAAAGCTATCATACAATTTACAATTAACACCTCTCCCTGCTCAGAAATGCATGCTTTTGTATGATGAACTATAATTTTAAATTAGAATGCACATGTTTGATACTTCGCGAGAATTATAATTAAAAACTATAGACCTTTATATTGATGACAATGGTAGTTCGTTACCGTGTTATTAACGTCTTTAAACTTGTGAAGTTGCACACAATAAATCAATAACAACACCTACTATACAGGCGAACAACATGAGTCAAACTTCTGCTTACAATCAGGGGCGGCACATTTTTGGAACAATTAATATTTATGATGGAGTATCTTAAAAGCGTCTGACAAAATTGACCTTAAATATATGGCTCATCAAATATATCGATGGTAGCAAAATTTCATAGGTTCTAATTGTAATCGGTTAAAGGTGCCAGTTACTCGTTACTAGTCTTTTTAAAAGAATATAAAAATTACAATATAGTCGGGGTGTTGTTGGTTTTTTTTTAATACATTTTTTTCTTTTTGTTGTACACATTAAAAAGGAAGGAATGCCTGAAATAAACACTGGATGATCCTTTAGAACATGATGTTGTATGTACGGCCCACATGCAATGCAAGGTGTGATGACGAATCACCGTTTCTCTTGAAACACCATAAGCACTTCCACGGGTCCATGTCATGTTGTGTATTCAGGTCTGTCCACGAGTATACGGGTTACGGACTGGTTATAAATAATTATATCATGTAAGCGATGCACAAAATATCACAATGAAATACCACACGACAAATCATTTTCTGAATACGCAGCTATTTTCCTTGTGACAAGTGAGATGCCAGGAGTTAGCAGGAGAGACTACTCTTCGAAGGGCACTTCACTGCCGAATATGCATTTGCGTCCCTTTTTAAGGAGTTTGACATATTTTGTTTTTGTAATTATTTCCATGATTAACTGAAAAGTAACATATTGGAATTTCAAGGCTTTTTAACCTAAATTTTACGGAACCTTTTGACTTGAGAAATTGTCAATGGTCTGTGGTTTAGCGTTACTCTGTAAGGTTTTTTTTTGCATTTCAAAACTTTATTCTAAGAAGGGGTTCGTTGCCCAAATGAATCTGCATGACAAAGGGCACATAGACTGAACAGTGTTATAACACTCAGCTTTAGAATAAAAGTTAGGGTTAAGTTAAGGCTTACGGTCAGGATTAGGATAACATTTGAATATGTTAGGGACAAATTAATTATATGGTGAAATCAATTTAGGATACATCAGTCATTGACCTTAAATCAATCATGTACACGTGAAAAATACAGTGAAATCATGCATAGACATCTGAATGTCAAAAGTAGGATCAATACAGTGAAATCATGTAAAGGCAACTCAATCATACAAGTATGATCAATACAACTAAATTATATAAAGGCATCTCAATCATACAATTTGGATCAATACATTGAAATCAGACTGTTAAATTAATATCGAGCACAACAATAAATTATAATATACTTAAACATGTTTATGGGTTTGTTTTAACTCTTCTTAAAAATGAAGTATACATGTTTGCTTTTTTCTATTTACCCAATGATTATCTCTCTCTCTCTCTCTTGCCCGCAATCCGATCATCAGGTGGAAAAAAAATCGCATTGCTCATATTTATTACTTTAAAAAATTGGGAACACAGCCCAGCTCTTGTTTGTATTAAATAAGAGACGGGTTGTCTTTTTTTTTAAATGATTGTGTATTATTGAGTATTATCTTTGATGATGGCGCCTTGTTCGCGTTTTGAGACCGAGTCATTTAATGGATCTATATTACATACAAGTATAACTCAAAGCCTGTCTCAACCAATGACTGGGCTGCGTGTCTCACGTAGTGACGTGAACCGTGTGTCTCAGCCAGTGCCGTCAGGCTGTGTGTCTCAGCCAGTGCTGTCAGGCTGTGTGTCTCAGCCAGTGCCGTGAACATTGTGTCTCAACTAGTGACGTGAACTATGTGTCTCA
This sequence comes from Omphiscola glabra, assembly GCA_964017045.1. Classification (NCBI taxonomy): domain Eukaryota; kingdom Metazoa; phylum Mollusca; class Gastropoda; family Lymnaeidae; genus Omphiscola; species Omphiscola glabra. Next base: position 16,840,004 of record OZ024810.1, read on the forward strand.
CCCAGTGCCGTCAGCCGTGTGTCTCAGCCAGTGAAGTGAACAGTGTGTCACTGTTAAGTACCGTTCTCAATCGATAGGGAGAATTGAATCTCTTATTTAAGTGTATGGCTCGTCCTAAGACGATACCAAATGATAAATACAATAAACAAAGAATACGATACTCAAACCGGGGCTGATTACAATTAATAAGTTTTAATGTGTTCATTATAATAAATTACAAAATCAAAAGAAAAACAATTAAACTATTGACTTACGGTACATTCTTTTGGCTTGTACCGGTACGGTGTTAATAAAAAATACAATGTGCAACAGTGGTACAATGGTGAAAAAGAAATCACAAACAGTAAACAAAGTACTGTCTAGTAGCACAAAAATAACACACGCTCCAAGTCTCGTGATAAATGATCTGCTTCCTCTCATTCAATCTTCGGCCTTTTTATAAAAGGATTCATCTGATTCCAGAACTGCCTACGCATTGTTTTGCTTTCCAGTTTTATCCAGATTCTTCTATAAAATTCTGTATGAAACTGACTATACTAAGCTTGTTGTAAACAAGGTTAAATTAAGACTGTTAGTTTACTACCCACACCTTAAAAGCGGTCACGAGTTATTTGTCTGCCAGAGTTCGTGCACGGGGAAAGCATGAAGCAAAACACGTCACCTACATAACAGTCACAAAAAAACACGTGAAATGTGTCTCAAGCAGGGACGTGAACTGTGTGTCTCAACAAATGACGTGAACTGTGTGTCTCAACAAATGACGTGAACTGTGTGTCTCAACCAGTGACTTGATCAATGTGATTCAGCCAGTGGCGGGAAATGTGTGTCTCAAACGGTGACGTGAACTGTGTGTCTCAACAAATGACGTGAACTGTGTGTCTCAACCAGTGACTTGATCAGTGTGATTCAGCCAGTGACGTGAAATGTGTGTCTCAACAGATGACGTGAACTGTGTGTCAACTAGTGACGTGAACTGCTTGTCTCAACCAGTCATGCAACTGTGTGTCTCAACCAGTGGCGTGAACTATGTGTCTCAACTGTGTGTTTCCTGGTGTACAGACCTGGGTCAGTAAAAATAGCTTCATGGTGTACAGACCTGAATCAGTTTAAATAGCTTCATGGTGTACAGACCCGGGTCAGTGAAAACAGTTTCCTGGCGTAGAGATCTAGATTAGTGAAAATACTTACATTGCTTCAAAGACATGTTGTCTTTCCAGATAATGTAACGTTGTAACAATTTTGTAAATTGACCTCGGTACACACTACATTACCCCCCGTTTTCCACCCCCATAAAAAAAGCAGTCGAATCGCTAACTTTGAAACAGAGCTATAAAAAATCAGCTCAAGTTCGCGTGTTATTGTATTCCGTCTCCCCCGTACTCGCATCTGGCCACTTGTCGGCTACACGACCCACCTCTTCACAGCAACTCGCCGGGTACAAAGTGCTCACGCTCAGTATTGGTTACATTTAGTTAGAAAAACATCGGCGAAGCATCAACACGGTGACGGGTGGGTAAATGTTTACTTCTGGTCGAGCGGACCCGGCGCGTGAGTTTCGCCTTACGACATAATGAGCCAGGAACTCGAAGCCTTTCAAACGGCATTCACGTTTGTCTAAGTTGTGGGGGAGTTGGGTTGGTTGGGGGTGGGGGGGGGGGGGTGTTTTCGTAAGGTGAAGTATGCGGAAATAAACATCGGTTCTATAAATAAGACATGTGTTTCATGTTTTCTTGAATTGCTTAAACAAATAAAACAGTGTATCCATTTCTAAACACGAATATTATTTGCGGCTTTCTGTTTGTTTGTATTTTTTTTATCGTCTATTTATTTATTGTTTGTTGTTCTTTTTATTTTTAATTTAGACTAACACACTTTTAGAATTGGAACGAGGTTTGGAAATCTAAAAATTTGATATATATTTAACATTAGTTTTCGTAAAGGTTTCCCTTTTTTTAACCGGACACAGTGTTGTCCGTGGCGCAGAAGTGCTAGGAGATGTGGTCCGGACTGCAGACGTAATGAGGTTAAAAGAAATGATAAAGGGGGGGGGGGGGGGAACATGGTAATGACATGGTGACGTAGTGTGAGTTGACCGGTTCTCTCGTATACAGGGCGAAGTTTCTCAGATTATCACAGGATTCGATCGTATAAATAGTTTTATCTATGATTAAATTATAAGAAATGCTTCAAATAGTATGGAAGTGGTATGTGAAAGCTTTTATCAGCTAAAACTATTAAAGACAACAACAGATGTACAAATTGTTTAAAGGATTTAGATTTCGTAACATTGAATTTTTTTATGATGGGCAATTATTGACAATGATGAACGGAAGAAACACACATAGTCGCAACAATTTAACAGGGTAGTCTGAGATTGGCAGAGAATACCCTTAGCCTTAGAGCAGTGGTCGGCAAACTCATTCGTCGAATGAGGCAAAAATCAGCAGCAGGACGATTAAAAAAAAATTTGAGAGCCAAATTTCTTTTCAAGAACCAAGTTTTTTGGAGTCAAAACCGATTTGTGGCCGACTGGCAGAGCCGCACTCAGGTCGCTAAAGAGCTGCGATTTTCCGACCACTGCCATAGAGGGTGCCAGATTGTCAAGCAGCAAAAGTGATCTACGTGTTGAAACTTAGGAACAGGCGGTTGACCAAGACTAAAATGGACTGACGATGAAGATAAGGATTTACACCAGGTAAGGGTACACGCAGCATGGATGCGAAAGCCATGGATAATTCGAATGGGAGGATGTGGTGGAGCATGCCAGGGCGCTACATGGGATCTACCGCCACCGAATATGATATAACTTACATAAGTATGCAGGAAGGTATTTGAATTTAACATAACAGAATCACATATAGTCAAGACTATGTTATTCTTTTTAATGATCATTTTAGGAGGATTTAGATCTTGTGGCGCCTGGGGCGGTTTGTTACTTTGAAGCCCCCTTTACACGCACGACGACCACTAAACATCATCCGTGTTACACCCCAAGCCTAAACAACTAACTGGGTATGAAGTGGGCCCACAAGAACTGGGCCCTAGTAGGGCTCCCACCCAGCCCCACCTCCATTTTCGCCCCCGTCGCTACTTCGCACGTGATTAATTGTAGTAATGTATTACTGCACGTATTGCTTGACACACGTCGTTAACACCAATCGATGTAACGCTGGATTGAAACAAGTTCGTCGCCGTACTGTTGGTCAACGAACACATTTAATTCTATGCCCAGAAAATGACACTAATCGAGGACGAAAAGTTTCAGCATTTCCTCGCGAATCTGTGTTTAATTCTGTGTTGTTCTATCCGATAAACACAAGAATCGAGTGGTCTCTTTGATGGGCGAAACAATCCGTGTGTTCTATGAAGATGTTATCTCGCCCGATTGTCTCAAGCTTGCGACGCGTTATGGGGGAGGGGAGGAGCTGGGCGAAACTAGGGTAGGTAATAGGCCAGGACAGCAGAAAGTCTGGTGACCCTCCATGTTTGAAACGTCGCCACGGGAGAAAGTCTAAGGGCCCTCCATGTTTGATAAGTCACCACAGGAAAAAGTCTAAGGACCCTGCAAGTTTGATACGTCACCAAAGGAGAAAGTCTAAGGACCCTCCATATTTGAAACGTCATCACAGGAGAAAGTCTAAGGGCCCTCCATGTTTGAAACGTCATCACAGGAGAAAGTCTAAGGACCCTCCATATTTGAAACGTCATCACAGGAGAAAGTCTAAGGGCCCTCCATGTTTGATAAGTTATCACAGGAGAAAGTCTAAGGGCCATCCATGTTTGATAAGTCACCACAGGAGAAAGTCTAAGGACCCTCCAAGTTTGATACGTCACCAAAGGAGAAAGTCTAAGGACCCTCCATATTTGAAACGTCATCACAGGAGAAAGTCTAAGGGCCCTCCATGTTTGATAAGTCACTACAGGAGAAAGTCTAAGGACCCTCCAAGTTTGATACGTCACCAAAGGAGAAAGTCTAAGGACCCTCCATATTTGAAACGTCACCACAGGAGAAAGTCTAAGGGCCCTCCATGTTTGATAAGTCACCACAGGAGAAAGTCTAAGGACCCTCCATGTTTGATACGTGCCCTTTCCACCCCACACCCCATCTTTCACAAGGCGCTTGTTATCACTGCTAAAAAATGTATATTTATATAGACCCCCCCCCCCCCAGCTCACAAATTACCTTTAACCTTGGGTCTTGAGACCCAATTCCCAACTGGCCCATAGATGTTATATTCCCAGGACAACGTCTCTATCTCTGACATTCCTTTTAATAATAGAATACACCGTGAGAGTGTCACAAGCATGTACGTGTAGTGTAGTGCCCGTATTCGCCCTGGGGGCCACCAAACAATCCCATCGCCAGCAATCTGCCTTCAACAATGGTCCCCCGTAGTAGTCAAGAACTGTATAGCCTTCCTTGGACCTCGGCAGCAGCGACGAGCCCCCATTGTTGCAAGAAACTTTAGATCATCTGACTCGTAGAAGAGCTCATTTTTTTCTTCTTCTTCTTCTCATTCTGCACTTGTTGCTTGGGCCTAGATGGCGGAGGGAGAGGCGTCCTGGTCGGAGTCTTCTATCTTCGGTGTCTACCACCCCCACCCCCCACCCCTTCATCCGTTCTGCTTTGAAGTTTTGTAGACAAAACGAATGAAAACAAACATGGGTTGTGAAAGGTTCGGCCACGGCGAGTCGCTCGGTCTGGGGTGGAGTCGTCCGTTCACAAACACACACATGAAAAGGAGGGCGGCTCGCGGATGTCGCCTGCTTCTTAAAATCTTTCTATGCGGCATTAATTCTCAGGTTCGTTGTTTATTTACACACGGTCCGGGGCATTTCTGCATGGTACGGGCATTTAGGCATGGTTCGGGGCATTTATACATGGTACAGGGAATTTCTGCATGGTACGGGCATTTAGGCATGGTTCGGGGCATTTATACATGGTACAGGGCATTTATGCATGGTACGGGGCATTTATACATGGTAGAGGCAGAGGCATTTATACATGGTACGGGGCATTTAGGCAGGGTTCGAGGCATTTATACATGGTACGGGGCATTTAGGCATGGTACGGGGCATTTATGCATGGTACGGGGCATTTATATATGATAGAGGCATTTATACATGGTACGGGGCATTTATACATGGTAGAGGCATTTATACATGGCACGGGGCATTTACGCAAAGTTCGGGGCATTTATACATAGTAGAGGCATTGATGCATGGTAATTGGCATTTATACATGGTACGGGGCATTTGTGCATGGTACGGGGCATTTATACATAGTAGAGGCATTTATACATAGTAGAGGCATTTATACTTGGTACGGGGCATTTATACATGGTACGGAGCGTTTATACATGGTACGGGGCATTTATGCATGGTAGGGGCATTTATACATGGTACGGGGCGTTTATGCATGGTACGGGGAATTTATACATCGGATGGGACATTTATACATGGTTCGGGGCATTTACAAATGATTCGCGGCATTTACACATTGTTCGGAGCACTAACACGTAGTTCGGGGTATATTTTTTACCCACACACCGCTCAGGAATCAAATTCTTATATTGATTAGTGAGACGTCGGGTCAATGCTGTTATGATTTAGTTGAAGATTTAAAGAGATACCAAGAAATATGTGGATTGATTAGAAGCCAATGAAAGTATCGATACTAAAACTAAAGTCGAGAGAAATTGGTAAACTGTATTTCAAGGTAATCTCTGTGACTGTTATATTGATATGATTAACTAAATGAGTAAATGGCACATTTTTTTTTAAGAAAAAAAAAAATAAAAACCAGGTATGTATATTGCACATATAATATGCTATATAATATAAAAAATCAAGATATTTAAACAGTCCGATGGCCCGGAATTTGAAAGTCGCGTGTTAGCCTAATGAGATACTAGAAGATGTTACCCGCATATGACACGGGACAAAAATTGTAAGCTTATTTCACTTGTTTTATTTTTTTTAAATGCGGGAACCCAAAAAAAATTCTTATAAAAAAAAAGATGGTTTCAAAGACAGGCATGCGTTGTAACAGATAATTGGAGTGCTAACCTTTGACGTTAATTTATATATATATATATATTTTTTTTTTTTTTTTTTTTTTTAATTTTTTTTTTTTTTGTAGTCAATATTATTGACAGCTGTAAGGGTGTAGCGATTTTAAACTAACTTAAAACCGAAACCACCACTGGGTCACATGGTACCAGGTACCCTATGGCAAATTTGGTGCAGATCGATTTGTCGTTTTTAACAAATATAATTACTAAACATACCAGTATACATACCAGTACACGTATCAGTATAAATATCGGTACATAAAACAGAATACATATCAGTACATATATCAGAATACAAATCAGTATATATATCAGAATACATATCAGAACACATATCAGTATACATATCAGTATACATATAAATATATGTATAAGTACACATATCAGTGCAATATCAGTGCACATATCAGTATAGGCTACATATCAGTGCACATATCAGTATAGGCTACATATCAGTGCAATATCCAATATCAGTGCACATATCAGTACACATATCAGTATACATATCAGTGCAATATCAGTGCACATATCAGTACACATATCAGTACACATATCAGTGCAATATCAGTACACATAGCAGTATACATATAAGACCGCGTACCGGTATCAGTGTACATACACGTGGCCGTTAATTCAATTATTTAATTATTTTTTTAAAAGATGTTTGAACAATAACCTATAATAGATATTATGGATATCACATCAATTCCTCAATTTCACATTTGTTTAAAGTATGGTAGTAATAATTCTCAAGAAGCAAAAAGAATTATAGATAATATCTTCCTAGCTGAAAAGTCCCGATTGTTTTTTCTTTAACCCTGCGCCCGCGTTCATTCCTCGCATTTCAGCTTACTAACATCCTTCACGCCATTTCTAATTATTTGTTATTCCTTGTGAAATGTAGCTAACCAGAAGTGATATCTGATAGACCGTAGGAGGCGGAGGCAGGGAGGGGGGGGGGGCCACTAATCTGGTGAGTAATGGAGACGAGAGGGTCACATGAAAGGACGGGTCCATGTTTACCTTGACGGTAACCGAGCTGGTACAACGGGGGTAACACAAAGATGCCAATATGCACGACGAAAGGGCTTTATTTCCTTTAACGACTGCTCTCTACTAGTCATCAAGCAGCAGGGCGTATCCACCTGGGTTTGATGGGGTGGGTGCCATGGAGTTATAGTTTGATTGTACGGTTTATTTGTTTGTTTTTACAGTTCACAGAAATGCTGATGCAATCGTTAATGTGGGATGATGCTGTGTTGACGTCATTGAACGCCATTCTATAAAGTCGTAGTAAGAGATTTGATTTCATGTCTTACTGACTAACAACTGACCTCATGTTTTAACAACTGACCTCATGATTTAACAACTGACTTCATGATTTAACAACTGACCTCATGATTTAACGACTGACTTAAAAGATTTAGCGTGACGGTATGTGGGGGTTGACTATCTTGCCCTACACCACTTATTATACAGTGTGAATATCACACACTCTGCACCACTGACATAGTCGACACATACACGCCTACATCAACGATTCTCAACATGTTTGAGTCATGGCCCTATTGATGGAAACAAAGTTAATGGTCCGCCATTTTAGTGACGTCAAGAGGCGCGCGCTCTGGTTTCATTAAAAGAGAGTAAAGATGAAACGGTGAGCGAAAAGAAAATAGTCACAGGGAAATAGTCACAGCAAAATAATCACAGGAAAATAGTCACCGGAAATAGTCAAGGAAAAATGTCATACATTTTGCTAGGAAAATGTCACAGGAAAAAGTCACAGAGAAAAAAAAGTCACAGGAAAAAGTCAAAGAGAAAAAAAAGTTACAGGAAAAAAAATCAGAAAAAATCAAACATCAGATTTTCTAAATAAATCCTGAAAATATGGGGGCAAAAATGTACGTCTTTCTGTCCGGCCACACTTGGTTACAATGATTACAGGTATGTAATTGCACAAAACAGACGGGGGAACACCTTAGTAAAGTCTGGCGAGATTGGGGAACAAATGAATTGTTATATCTTCTTGTTCGTGACTTTTTTTTTTCCTGTAACTTTGCTCAGCTCTTCTATCCATCCATCCCTGTGGCGCTACAACCCGTGTACGACTTTGGCCAGACTCACTACTTCCTTCCAACCAAACTTAAATAATGCTTTTCTTTCACATGCTGGTATTCCCAGGTGTTGTAGATTTTTTTTCCACATCATCCATCCATCTAAGCCTCCTTAAGGCCGTTTCACCCTGGAGTTTTGGTGATGCACTCCTCTTCACTCCTCTGTCGTTTGGAATTCTCTTTAAGTGTCCTGCCCAGCGTAGCCGTAGCCTGTCCCTTTTTATTTCTGCTACTATCGTGGGCTATAGACTGTACAATTCATACTTGGTTCGTATTCTCGATTTATATTCATCATTTGTTCGCCCATATACATTCCTGAGTTTCCGCTCAACCATTCTAAGAAAAATGTTGCTGTAGAACTATTTTTAAAAATTTGGATGATGCATCCCACCCACTTCATCACAGACGCTTAGGATCAAGTCGAACAGGGCGAATTCTTACTCTTAACATAAAGTTAGGACCGAAAGAAATAAAGAGTCTTTTGTTCCCCAGTAAGTAAGTAGTAAGAATTTACCAGCCTTCCCCCCCCCCCCCCCCCAAAGCGATTACCAAAACTAAAAGATCACTAATTGAGTCATTATTGTCACTAAAGGAGTTCATTTATGGCTGACTTCTACGCTATAGAAATGATGTCTTGTGTTGAAATTGTTAAAGTTGTAAAATGTCTTGGTTAAAAATGTGTATTTATTTATGTGCAGAAAACAAATATGTACAACGTAGTCTTGTAAAATGTCTTGGTTAAAAATGTGTATTTATTTATGTGCAGAAAACAAATATGTACAACGTAGTCTTGTAAAATGTCTTGGTTAAAAATGTGTATTTATTTATGTGCAGAAAACAAATATGTACAACGTAGTCTTGTAAAATGTCTTGGTTAAAAATGTGTATTTATTTATGTGCAGAAAACAAATATGTACAACGTAGTCTTGTAAAATGTCTTGGTTAAAAATGTGTATTTATTTATGTGCAGAAAACAAATATGTACAACGTAGTCTTGTAAAATGTCTTGGTTAAAAATGTGTATTTATTTATGTGCAGAAAACAAATATGTACAACGTAGTCTTGTAAAATGTCTTGGTTAAAAATGTGTATTTATTTATGTGCAGAAAACAAATATGTACAACGTAGTCTTGTAAAATGTCTTGGTTAAAAATGTGTATTTATTTATGTGCATAAAACAAATATGTACAACGTAGTTAAAAAAAAACACACAACATTTTCATTTTTTTGGATCAATATAGAATCTTATCTTAACTTATCTGATCTTATCTTGTTGACAGATAATATTGCGCCACAGGCATCGCCGTCACACATTCTGTTATACGACTGACACAGCCATCACACATTCTGTTATACGACTGACACAGCCATCACACATTCTGTTACACGACTAACACAGCCATCACACATTCTGTTATACGACTAACACAGCCATCACACATTCTGTTACACGACTGACACAGCCATCACACATTCTGTTATACGACTGACACAGCCATCACACATTCTGTTATACGACTGACACAGCCATCACACAGTCTGTTATACGACTGACACAGCCATCACACATTCTGTTATACGACTGACACAGCCATCACACATTCTGTTATACGACTGACACAGCCATCACACATTCTGTACCAAACACTCTGAGGTAGTAGGTAGCAGACCGTCCATCCATATCAATGTTCATGAGGGAAAAGATTATTTCGGTATTACCATTATGGGCAGAGATCGCAGCGTCGGCAGAATGGTGGAGTGGGGAACAGTGCAGTCATCACGCGAGCCCACATCACTACTGGCACTGGCTACACAGCTAGCCAAAATATCACTTGAAGTTATATTATAAATTTGGAAGTTTTAGTGATTTGAAAATTTGTTTTGTTTTAGAAACGGGACCTTTAGGCGTCTTGACGTAGTTTTTTGAGACACCGTGTAGTGTACGATCTTGACAATACGGGACAGTCTCGTTTTTTTACAGGTCGTTTGGTCACCCTAGCAGTAGGTTAGAAAAATCTTTACATTTACATGCTCAAAAATTATTTAAAAATCAAAAAGCTTTAAAATAAAATTCAAATCCAACTGGTCTACTACCCAACTGATTCTCCTCATTTAACTCCCGTCTCAACTGCTTCTCCTACATTTCATGAGATACCTGCCTCCACGCCCCTGACGCATCTAAAAACGGCCCTGGAAACAGAAGACGATTGAGTCGAGAATTGTTTTCTTTCGAGCGATTTGAACCGCTATCGCGTGTCGTTCTCCCCTCCAGATTAGCTCGGCCGGTTGGATCACACGAGTAGGGTACACATGGAGTCGGCCCTTTGAAGTCGTACGCGAGTAAACATGGCGTCCTGAGACACCCCGCTCTCGAAAGGCGCGTCCTCGGGCACACACAGCACGGAGAAGAAGAAGAAGAAGGGGGAAAAAAACACCCAGTTGCAGCAACACAAGAGAAACAGAGAAAGACGAAGGCGACGGGGCCTGTGGGAATCTTTCCGAGGAGATACACGATAAATACGGACCACGTGAAAGAGCAGGGGGGAGTTTACTTAGTTTATAGTTAAGATATAGAGTTATCTCTCATTACAACGGCAGTCTTGGGGATTAGCAGTAGAGTTGTGTTCTTTCTTTCTTGCTTTCCCCCTTTTTCCTCTTCAATCTTTAAATTTTGTGCGTGTAAATTATTGAAGTTTTTAATACCAAATGATTAGATATCTAAAATTCGCATTTCAAAATAAGAAGAAGAAAAAAAAGTATAACCATAACCAAACATTATCATGCTTCTTTTAAAGATTTAAAGAAAGTTAATGTTTAAACAAAGCAAAGCGGTTTTTAATGGTGAAATACTAGTTGAAACGCATTTTTTAGCGATAAATGTTTTTGGAACCATCTTGACATCAGAAAGATATCTTATTTCATGATTAGATGCTGATGCTTGCCTACACGTACATCGCTAAATAGTTTCATTTCAATCGGGGGACAACTTCGGCCGCGTCTATAAGCAATAATTGCAAACATAGACCTTTAAATTAATTATAGTCAAAAACTTTATTTTTGTTAGAATTCTTATTTTGTTCCGTTTAGCTGGAAGTTTTTCAACAAAAAAAACAAAATTCTCATCTATTCTGGTTTGTACTTTTATATAGTTTTACAAATTTAATCCGTTTTAAAATTTGGCTCGTTAGATGATGCGTAACAAAGTAACAAAGAACTGAGAAACGGCAAACGAAGAACAACAATACCAAAGAAGATAGTGATACTAACAATCATCAATTCATTTGTACTACTACATTTATATAATATAATATTATTAATATATGTATATGTGTATATGAAAATAACTATAATAAGCCAAAGGACAGCAAGTGGAAAACTATAATCCTCGAAAGATTTAAATATTAATTTATACACACACAAAGGTCATAACCTGGTACGTACATTACGTCTCGTACAAGTGTAAGGAAAATAGCAAAAATCTCTCCCGGCCAATGTTCCCTCTAAGGTTTGCTGGTTCGTGTGCAAAAGCATAAATTTGTGCAGCGTATCTGTTCGAAATTATTTTTATAAAATTTTGCTGCGCGGATGCTCAAAACTGCTGCGCGGCATCTGTGAGGTAACTGCGCGGCCGCGCAGCCGCGCAGCTTAAAGGGAACATTACTCCCGGCTAGAAAAGCTTACGCCTTATTTATAGGGGAAAGTTGGAACCCTCCGGAAAAGATATTCTTGAAATTGCGGCACCTTACGGCAATTTTTAGAATTTTTTAGACCGTGCTCAAGCGGAAACAATCGTTTCCCAAATCAGTAGATGTGTGGGGTTGGGACCGTTGGTGCTGCTCTACACATCTATTCGATGGTTTCCAGGAAATTTGATCGAAAGAAATTTTGTCGAAGTTAAAACTTTGGTCAAATTTATTTTTGAATGCACTATACTATATAGTAAAACAAAATAATGCGTTCAAAAAGAAATTTGACGCAAAATTTTAAGGTATAAACTGAAAAAAGATTCGACCAAATTCCCGTTCGATCAAATTTCCGTCGATCAATTTTCTGTCGACGAAATTTTTTTCGATCAAATTTCTGGATACGCTATTCGATGACATGGATATCATTTTTTTTTAACAGTGGGAGAGGAGTGGATGACCCATTAGCTATTCGTTGAATTAATATTAGATCAAAACACATGCTATAATATATTCTGAATGTCTAAACCGTTAATTTTTAGAAATTAGAGGACCGAAATTGCTGACGTCAGACTCCACCTTTTAGCAAATTTAAAAATAATTGTGTTAGCTTGAAAAGATGCTTTTTCCAAACGAGATGACAATTTTATTGAGCTTAAAAGGAAAAAATAATACATAAAATTAATATAAAAGTATAGGAGGGAAATACCCTTGCCCTAACCCATACTCTTTATCTCTTAAAAAACAAGAAAAATCATATGTGCGACATAAAAAGTGGTGGAGGTGGGGGCCATGGCGTAGTCTTTGTAAAATGTTCAGAATTTTACTGTCGTCACTCATGTAACAAAATTCCACGTTGATACTATCACTCATGTAACGAAAGTTCATGTTCAGAATATCACTCATGTAACGAAAGTTCATGTTCAGAATATCACTCATGTAACGAAAGTTCATGTTCAGAATATCACTCATGTAACGAAAGTTCATGTTCAGAATATCACTCATGTAACAAAATTACACGTTGATACTATCACTCATGTAACGAAAGTTCATGCTCAGAATATCACTCGTGTAACAAAAGTCTACATCGATACTATCACTCATGCAAAAAAGTTGACCTTGAGACTATCACTCATGTAACAAAAGTCCAGGTCACGCGTATATGCAAATAAAAGTCTAACATCAACTAAATTGTTTGTCCAAGTCAGCGCTGTTGGTGAGTGGAGAAAAAAAAGAAGTCACGGAAAAAAAGATCGTAAGTTTTGCCATGAAAAAAGTCACAGAAAAAATTAACGACTTTTAATTGCTCCTAAGGTTTACTTAACTTCGTTCCCGGTGGTACTTGACTTTGTTCACGACGATGATAATTTACTTTGTTTCAGTCTGTACTTGACTTTGTTCCCGGTGGTTCTCTACACTGTTCCCTGTGGTACTTTACTTTTTTTCCCCTGTGGATATGACAAGAACAAGCGTATAAGAATAACAATTTCATTTCACAGCCCCAAACATGAAGACACGTACAGTTTTGTATGAGCTGAGAAAGCACTGTAGGTCTACGAGAAGGACAAGGTTTGCATTATCTTAGTTCCATTATCATTCACGAATCGTGTACAAACACAATTCCCCACCACACAACTGATGCTATCTTATCGGTGGTTTTTACAAGAGCACGTTACTGAAATAAAATAATACGATAAGATAAGATTAGATTCTTTTATTGATCTAAACAAATTGAAATGTTGTTTGATTGCATTGTACATTTTCATCACATAAATAAAACAATTTGAACAAAAGACGTGTATATTAAGTTTTTAGTAAAAGAAAACAACAACAACAAAACAGCCATACATTGAATTCCCTTAACCATATCATAAATGACGCAAATTTAATGATTGTACAAATTTGATATTGATCCTCTTTTTTTTTTCCCCCAATCACAACTTCCTCCGAGACAAAAATCCACTTTGAGAGTCCTTAAACACATTGGGGATAGTGTTGATATTACAGTATCGCTTCGTAGTTCTAATGAGCTTTTGAGCTTTTTTTTAAATTATGCTGGGCCTTGGACTAAATAAAGTGAGGAACCACTGGACTACTGATAAGTTTGGGGGGGGGGGGGGGTTGTTCTTTTTTTTTTAGGATATGAAAATAATGAATTGCGCTATGTACGCAATTACGCCAAATTCTATAGCAAAATCTCTTATCATTTTATTTACAGTAATTACTAGTAGCAATGATGAATAATAGATATTCGCCTTTTTCCTTTAAAATTGCAAAACTGAGTTAGTTATTATATGGTTTGCCCACATAGGGATATGTGTATGTATCTATTCATCTGCTGAAATAAATTTTTTAATGATGATTTTTCACGTGATCGCCGCTGCCTACAGCTGACTCAGAAAATATCATCTAGCTGATCATGACGTCATGGGTTCGGTTTCCTTATTATCTAATTTTATATTGGTTGGTCACGAGCCATTTATTTTGGTTGGTCACGAGCCATTTATTTTGGTTTGTCACGAGCCATTTATTTTGGTTTGTCACGAGGCATTTATTTTGGTTTGCCACGAGGCATTTATTTTGTTTTGTCACGAGGCATTTATTTTGGTTTGCCACGAGGCATTTATTTTGGTTTGCCACGAGGCATTTATTTTGGTTTGCCACGAGGCATTTATTTTGGTTTGCCACGAGGCATTTATTTTGGTTTGCCACGAGGCATTTATTTTGGTTTGCCACGAGGCATTTATTTTGGTTTGCCACGAGGCATTTATTTTGGTTTGTCACCAGCCATTTATTTTGGTTTGCCACGAGCCATTTATTTTGATAATTAGAGTTTAGGCTGAGCATTATCACTTGACGCCAAGTTAACAAACGATCTAAGATTATGAGATCCTACTTTAGATAAAAATGATTCTGTGTTTTTCGACTTCCCGATAATATAGTAGAGAAGCGAGGCCAAAATTTGGTTACACTTTAATCAAGATACCAATACATCAAATTAAGTTAGTGTTAAAGATATTTAAAATTTTCGATAGATTATTCATTTGTTTATTTATTATTCTTTATTTTTTTGTGATAAATTTAAGTACTTTTTACCCACACTTTTTGTGTGTTGTTTAGGGGCGCAAAAATTGGTAAGTAATGCTTATATTATATAGCAGTTAACATTCTTAAAACTAAATGATATTAGAAACGTTATCATTAAAACATATCTACCATATGTAAAAGAAGGAAAGTCTGATTTAATAAGTCATACACATACAATTCATGAGCGCAAAATGGTGTCGTTTTTGTTTGTTTTTTTGTCGGATACAAAACATCAACACCCGATTCAGATAAATACGTAGCAATTTGATTGTTAGACGTTGAAACTTCGCAATAGCAAGTAGAGAGTATAGAAAATGCCTTCCAATGAGTACCGGTAACGGCGGGTCATAACTTCTAGTGTCTATAGGAAATCTTTTTTAGGAAGCGCGTTTCTTTTTGGTTTACGTGTACTCTCCAACCCAAATAAACTGTTCGATATACGTCATATTTAAAAATTCAACTGCGTTAATTGTGCTTAGTGACAAAATCTCTCCATCAGTTGACAATAAACACTCTTCATAAACTACTCCATTACTAACTACGCCATTACTGCTGCTCCTGCTAAAATATAACAACATTAACAACGCATTTTCCCATGCCCGAAAAGCGCAAATAGTCTCAGCACCAAATACGCTGAATAGGACGCTTGTTAGGAAGCAGCCGGAAATGGAAGCAGTCACACAACAAGTGTAATATATTATATATATATATATATATATATTAGAGATGTACTATAGCTTTCTTGATTGGTCACCTGTTCCTTCAGACAAACAGTTAAAGCATGTATCTGGAAAATTTAGAATGGTATCACCCTACCCTGTTCAAATTGTATCATCCCACCTTGTCACTATTGTATCGTCCCACCCTGTCACTATTGTATCGTCCCACCCTGCCACTATTATATCGTCCCACTATGTCGCCATGCTATCGCCGCTACCTGACACCAGTGTATCGTCACAGCACGTCACCATGCACTCACCCTCACCGTCACTGTGGTATCATCTCTCCCAGCCACATCATATGAGCACGTACACCCCTATTATGCGACCCACCCCAATAAGATATAACAGAGTCCATCCCGCCCACAGTGCCAACAATTTTTAACATTTCAATGTGTTCAAATCTCTGCGTTAAAATCAAAGCTCTTGGGTCATTAATGTAAATTATTTTAACATATTGCGAAACTATTCTCCAAAAAACGACACACTCTAATAAGAAATTTTGGTTGAAGAAAAATGTAAAAGGGAGACTTGGGCCGTAAACGGTTAATCATTAATCAGGAAAAGCTGCATCACGCAACGACGAAAAAGGGGGAAGGGTGGCGATAACGCGTTTGTCCCTATGTTGGAGTTTTACAAGGGGCAACGGTTTGAAACTACAAATGCTATGCAAACCTTCGGCGTCATTTGTTTTAATACAAACGACAGAAAGGACCAACAACCACAAGCCCAAACTTTGAAGATAATCTTGTTAGTTCACTTTGATCATTTGCGTGTTTGAATGCAAACTTGTGTGTACAACTGTCCAACGTGAACATCAGTTGGGTCTCGGGGGATTAGATAACTATCAACGAGTCCCCCCGCTCAACAATAGAGGACCTGATGCTGTTAAGCTTGTTGATATGTGTTTGGGGGCACAAACAAGACTATTGAAGCGAGGAACACTACGCTCTGCTGGCGCTGTTTTGACATACACGAGAAAACTGAACAGTCTAACACATGTAATACCGCAAAGGGGGCACCTTAAGAAATGTAATACAACAGGGGGGCAACTTAAGAAATGTAATATTACAAGGGGGAACCTTAAGAACTGCAATACTTCAAGGGGGGTACTTTAAGAGGTGTAAAATACAGGGAAAGGTATTTAAAGACATGTAATACTAACGGGTACTTTAAGACATGTAATGCTACATATGGGGAATCTTTAAAACATGTAACACCCTTACAAAGTAAGTTAATTTAAGACATGTAATACATCAAGAACCTACTTTAATACATGTAATACAACGAAAATTACTTTAAGACATGTAATACTGCAATGGGATCATTTAAGAGATATAGTAATAGAATCGGGGTACTTTAAGACATATCATACTACAAGGGGTTTCTTTTAAACCATCACTATTTCAGGGAGGGTACTGTAAGACATGCAATGCTACAATGATTTGCTGTAAGGTATGTTGTTTTTTTTTTTTTAAAACTCTTTAAAGTTTAAATTGCATAAATCTTACATTGTCATTTATTTTGCTCCCTTGTTTTTTTCAAGTTTATGCTAGTTTTGAATGGCATTTATAAACTTAAATAGTTTTAAATTGTATTATTATTACACATGTTTTTTTTACTAAATATTTGAGTTTCTTATCTCAGATGTCAAGCGATATGTCAAGCGATATGTCAAGCGATATGTCAAGCGATATGTCAAGCGATATGTCAAGCGATATGTCAAGCGATATGTCAAGCGATATGTCAAGCGATATGTCAAGCGATATGTCAAGCGATATGTCAAGCGATATGTCAAGCGATATGTCAAGCGATATGTCAAGCGATATGTCAAGCGATATGTCAAGCGATATGTCAAGCGATATGTCAAGCGATATGTCAAGCGATATGTCAAGCGATATGTCAAGCGATATGTCAAGCGATATGCCAAGCGATATGCCAAGCGATATGTCAAGCGATATGTCAAGCGATATGTCAAGCGATATGCCAGAGGTATGTGCAGGGCGATGTCAAGGGGATAATTTAGATATATCAGCCAATATGACAGGCGATATGTCAAGCGATATGCCAGAGGTATGTGCAGGGCGATGTCAGGGGGATAATTTAGATATATCAGCCAATATGACAGGCGATATGTCAAGCGATATGCCAGAGGTATGTGCAGGGCGATGTCAGGGGGATAATTTAGATATATCAGCCAATATGACAGGCGATATGTCAAGCGATATGCCAGAGGTATGTGCAGGGCGATGTCAGGGGGATAATTTAGATATATCAGCCAATATGACAGGCGATATGTTAGGGCTTTTGTCATCTCATGTCAGTTGATATGTCAGTGTTTGGTCATGACGGGTAGGCACTAACACTATATTTCAAATCTAACCCTGTGACATGTGTGTGTGTGTGCAGTGGCGACGAAAGGGCCTATGGAGGGGGGCTGTTACGCCACGAGTGGCACTTCTCTGGTATTTGCAATTACATCGAGGGGTTGCCGTGCTCAGACGAGATTCTTCGTCGCACGTTCGCGGCAAAAAAAAAATGTTTGCTCGCTCTAAGTTGCAATAAACCTGTGTTATTATCTGAGAATTGAAGAGTTAAGGTCAAATGCATCGTTTTAATAAACAACAAATTATAAATGCTACTCCTACACAGGTCACTTGGTTTAATAGCGTCATCACAGGAAAGAACACTTCAAAATATGACGATGAAAAAAAAGAGACTACTAATAAATGTTCCTTTTTACCTCACAGATGCCGCGTAGCAGTTTTGAGCATCCGCACAGCAAATGTTTATAAAAAATAAATTTAAACAGATACGCTGCACTCTGCAAAGTAAAACTTTGCACACAACTTTATGATTTGGCACACGAACCAGCAAACCTTAGAGGGAACATTGCTACTAATTGCATTTCACAGCTGTATCTCTTAATTAAATGAGTAAAAAATGAGTAATTTTGAATTACGTTGTGTTCTTTATATATATATAGGCCCGCAGCTTTATCAGCCGGGATAGAGTTTCACTATATTCCCAACATATACAGGACGTTATATAAGTGCATGATTGCAATCTTTGTGTGTGAATTAGATATTTTGTTTTTTCAAGGTTTTTTTTTTTACCTTTCACGTGTGCTGTAAGTTGAATAATATATTTCTTTTGTTTCTGTCTATATGAATTTGTTGTTTTTTTTTAATACAGAAATGTAGTGTTATAATGGGTGGGGTTGTCTCAGGGGCGGGGAGCCCTCGGCATGCCGCTTCGCGGCCTGACTGGAATAGAGACCACTGGGGGAGTGGTTGAATGCCAGTCGGGGGCGGTGGAGGTGTGTTGGGGAAGACTTTATGAGCCTCGGCTCGATAGTCTGCTGATTTTCTTAAGTAAGTTAGTTAGTGTTATAATGAAATTGAATAATGTTAGTATCACTAGCTTTGGTATCGTTTACTTTGTAAACTGGTTTTCAGTCCATCACTATGGATTGCTCATTCCACGCGCCAAATCTTAAAATAGATTAAATCTTCAAAACAATAACGGTTCTCAACACTGAACCAAGTTGTTTTACTCGGGTCCACACAATTCTTTCGAGACGCACAGTACTAGCAATGGTTTTCCGAAAGCGGGAACAAAGAATAATGATCACTTAAATTTAAATCAGTGAAGTAATTGTGAAACAAATAAATTAACTAAGTTTTGCCGCTTAGGTTTATAAGAAGTGTCTGCTTTAAACTATAGCATTGGGTCTGTTTTAAGTAACCCTACTGGAATCGAGTTTAGAAACAACAAACATTATGTTGGAACCAACCAAAATTGAAAAAGAAAGAAAAAAAAAGTTGGTGGCGTCCAAGGACAAACTACTTTGTTTGGACGTACCCAATAGACATCAAGCAGCATATTATTCATCCGTCTTTATCTTTCGCCATTTCACTCTGTAATCGTATAACAAAAGTACTGAGTCTGGTAAGATGTATGGGGGGGGGGGGGGTGGAGATGGGTTGAAAATAGCGTGAGTGAAGAAAAAAAGTCACTGAAAAAAAATGTCACAGAAAAAAAATGTCACAGAAAAAAAATGTCACAGAAAAAAAATGTCACAGAAAAAAAATGTCACAGAAAAAAAATGTCACAGAAAAAAATGTCACAGAAAAAAAATGTCACAGAAAAAAAATGTCACAGAAAAAAAATGTCACAGAAAAAAAATGTCACAGAAAAAAAATGTCACTGAAAAAAAATGTCACAGAAAAAAAATGTCACAGAAAAAAAATGTCACAGAAAAAAAATGTCACTGAAAAAAAAATGTCACTGAAAAAAAATGTCACAGAAAAAAATGTCACTGGAAAAAAAAGGTCACTGAAGAAAAAATGTCACTGAAGAAAAAATGTCACTGAAAAAAAATGTCACAGAAAAAAAATGTCACTGAAGAAAAAATGTCACAGAAAAAAAATGTCACTGAAAAAAAAATGTCACTGAAAAAAGTGACTTGTTTTTCAGTGTCATTTTTCTGGTCCTTTTTTTCTGTTGCTTTTTTTTCAAGGAGTTTTTACTTACAATCAAAAACATCACGTTCAGGTACCGAGGAAGCGGACAATAGCTACTATGTAAGTTAACATGTCCGTTATTAAACTTGCATACCTAAGAGTGAAAACATTTAGAAATCTCTCCTGGCAGAACAGATGTATTGAACCAACCGACAATGTTTCCATAAGACAACAAAAAAGTTTGTTGTACAAGCAAGTAATTTTTTTTTTTCAATGCGAAGGCAAATCATGGCAAATGTTCAAAATTTATATTTAATAAATTTGCCTCACAAATGTATTTTACTGGGGGTTTTTTAAGTTTAATTTTTTTAATTAAGTTGTAGCCATTCTTCGATCAATGACATTGCCGCGACTTCTGTAGACTTAATTCTTCACCCCAAAAATGTGAGCTTTATTCACATAGAAACAATGTTGCCACTCTTCTCGCAGACTGGGCTTTTGTTGCCAAAACAATGCAGCAGAAAGCTGTCCGATTAACACCGGTCCGTTCACGTGCAATCTGGACATCAAAGAGTCGCACAGTGGTCCTAAGACCAGGGGAAATCTGGCTAGGTGTTAGCGGGGGCCGCCATTTTGGCTTCGCTTCCCTCCACATTTAGCGTTGTGTGCCAACCGGCCGTTCGGTGAATGCATAGCTTTGAAGTTGGTCAGGCTTTTAAGACGGCATCCTGGAATTTGAACGTTGTTTGGAATGTGCCTCTTGTTGGAATGTGCCTCTGGTTGGAATTTGAGGGGAGGGTGAGGGGCGCAGCTCGGTTACAAAATGCGATAAAAATATGTACTTGATGTGCTATTCTATTGTCAAATTTGAATATAATATAATGCATTATCAATATTTAATATGATTCATTCTCTTATGAGTCTCATCAAGTTTGAATTTTAAATTGATATGTTCAATTCTTTTAAATATTATTTATTCTATTGTCGATTTTGAATTTGATATATTATATTTTTAATTTTGAATAACATATATATTTGATTGATATATACTATAATATATATGCTATCATATTTTTTTTTATAAATCTTTAGGCCATAATTCTAATCTATAATTTGGTTCCCATGCCATATTTTCGAATATTTATTCATTTATTCTCATTCCCATTATATCTAGTACATTATGTCTTAGTATTTCTAGTACATTTATTTCTTAGTATTTCCGGTATTTTTTTTTATATTCCGAAAGTTCAAATGTCAAACCTAATAACATTAGTAGTGTAGTCAACCAACTTAAGCCAATGGCGGTCCTCGATCTACTGGCGGTGATTGTCATGGCGGTAATCCGTCGTGATAGTTAATGGAATAAAGCCAATTGTGGTTCTCATCTCCTAATAGTGTGACCCCCTCAAGCCAGAGCGGTCTTCGCCGTCCTGATTAGTAAACCCACTCAAACCATACGTGGTCATCGTCCTGATAGGGAATCCACTCAAGCCAATGGTGGTCCTCACACTGCTGATTCTGAACCCAATAAAGCCAACTGCGGTCTCCATCATACTTATAGTGAGCCCACCCAGCCAACAGCGATCCTCAAGTTATCCTATTATATTACCTATTCTGAACGATCACATTTTATATCATAAATAGTGAACCTATGTTAAAACTAGAGTTACTTTTATTGCTTAATATCCTGGGTTGTCCCATTGTTATATGTCCTGGGTTGTCCCATTGTTACATGTCCTGGGTTGTCCCATTGTTGTATGTCCTGGGTTGTCCCATTGTTATATGTCCTGGGTTATCCCATTGTGTGATGTCCTGGGTTGTCCCATTGTGTGATATCATGGGTTGTTCCATTTTGTGATTTTCTGGGTTGTCCCATTGTGTGATGTTCTGGGTTGTCCCATTGTGTGATGTCCTGGGATGTCCCATTGTGTGATGTCCTGGGTTGTCCGATTGTGTGATGTCCTTGGTTGTCCCATTGTGTGATGTCCTGGGATGTCCCATTGTGTGATGTCCTGGGTTGTCCCATTGTGTGATGTCCGGGTTGTACCATTGTGTGATGTCCTGAAATGTCCATTTGAGTGATGTCCTGGGATGTCCCATCGTATGATGTCCTGGACTGACCATTTGTGTGATGTCCTGGAATGTTCATTTGTGTGATGTCCTGGAATGTCCATTTGTGTTATGTCCTGGGATGTCCCATCGTGTGATTTCCTGGACCGACCATTTGTGTGATGTCATTGGACGTTCTATCCCATTTTGTAATGCCATTGACTGTTAACTTTAAGTGAATTTCTGGAATGTCAATTTAAGTTAAATCATAGGGTGACCTTTCAATGACTTTCATTTTCCGTTAATCTAAGATATTTAACTTAGTATTCTATAACGATTTTCATATATTCTCACACACGAACGATACATATTTTTTGGTTACTTTTCAATTCAATATGGGCTTACATCTTGGCTTAATCGATATATATATTAGTGGTGATATCTGTAATAGTATATTATGTCATGAACGGAAGGCTGTGGTCTTTGTAACAACTCACTTTTCTTCTCAAAGCTTCAATCACGTGACCACTAACTCAACCAATATTCACGCACATAAGTTTAGACATTCTATGAAACAAATCACCGCGTGCAAATAGACAACATGACCGCGACAGAGGACACAAAGGTCAATAAGCTCAGTCAGTGAGCACGACAACAATCTTGGTCAGTCAGACAGTCAATCTGCCACATAAGACTATCGGCAAATGCTTAAGGAAAAAAAAAAGCTTTCTTTGCACAAATAACTAAAATATTATTTTGCATTGTAAATCAGTGGGATTTTACATTTTTCTGTCATAGAAGCGTATTAGTCTTTTCACTTGCCTGCCATATCTTACCACTTGTGCTAGAATAGGATTGGATGCACTTGGTGGCACTTGGTGGTAACACATTCACTACAGTTTCTTTGTCAACCTGTTGGCAGCTAGCAGTTCATGGGCTGCGTCGGGGTTGTCCAGTTAGAATATAACATCTTGAGCACCGCTTTCCAAGCCCAATGTCTCTTTTTAAAATTATATCATTTCGTCAATATGTAATCCCATTTGGTGTGTTGACAATGTACAATCTTGGTGTATAGAGCTGCTGGAAAAAAACATCTACTGGCTTCCACGAACTTATGGGCTTTTTTCTGCAAATGAACACTGCTCCCAGTCTGCAGTGGTGGACGGTCAATAAGTTTCAATGTTTTTACTTGTAATATCGTGATCATTTCTTTATCGTTTTTTTTCTTCTTCTCTTACAGATGTTGGCCATTTCTTTTGGGCCTGGAACTTTAGGCTTGAGGTGGCCGTCAGTAGCCGAAAGAGTTGATCCCGACACGTCTCTGTCCATTGCCTTGAGCAGCCGTGCAGGTGAAGGTCCACCAGAACAAGGAGCATTACTACCAGTCAAGAAAAATAATTCTGTAGGACACATCAATAGAGATAGCTGAATCAAAGCTATACTAAATATATAATTGAAGGAATACCATACGTTTAATATCCCTCCAACTGGCAAAGATTTAGAAATGGTTTTATCAGACGTAACAGTAACCCCCCGCGTGAGGTATTTCAGCAGGACAACGATTGGGTATGGTTTTAACAACAGCACAGAAAGCATTGGATCAGTCGAAGTATTTAACCACATCAGCGCCAGTGTTAGCTTTCTGTGTTGTCTCAAAGATTGTACAGGATAAAGTCACTGTGGGAAAAAAAGGGCACAGAAAAAAAAAATTCACAGACAAACTTTTATCAACCGTAATTTTATTTTCAAGTCCATGTAATTGTTTATTTAAAAAAAAATAAATAAATATCAATCGTTGGTAATGAACTTTTTAACAAATTGCCCACACTTCGTCAAAGGGAATGACCAAACATCACTAACTAGAGAAAATGGTACCGAAGCGCCTCAAGGATGCGTTCTCTCCCCTGCCCGGTATACACTATATAACATCCAGAGCCCCACGCAACACCATTCCAATCATTAAATTTGTTTATGATACTAACATCTTTGGCTTAACATCTGAAGAGGAGAGCTCATACCGCAACCTAGTGACAAGCTGTACCAGTTGGCGTGATCTTTGGCTTAACATCTGAAGAGGAGAGCTCATACCGCAACCTAGTGACAAGCTGTACCAGTTGGCGTGATCTTTGGCTTAACATCTGAAGAGGAGAGCTCATACCGCAACCTAGTGACAAGCTGTACCAGTTGGCGTGATCTTTGGCTTAACATCTGAAGAGGAGAGGTCATACCGCAACCTAGTGACAAGCTGTACCAGTTGGCGTGATCTTTGGCTTAACATCTGAAGAGGAGAGCTCATACCGCAACCTAGTGACACGCTGTACCAGTTGGCGTGATCTTTGGCTTAACATCTGAAGAGGAGAGCTCATACTGCAACCTAGTGACAAGCTGTACCAGTTGGCGTGATCTTTGGCTTAACATCTGAAGAGGAGAGCTCATACCGCAACCTAGTGACAAGCTGTACCAGTTGGCGTGATCTTTGGCTTAACATCTGAAGAGGAGAGCTTATACCGCAACCTAGTGACAAGCTGTACCAGTTGGCGTGATCTTTGGCTTAACATCTGAAGAGGAGAGCTCATACCGCAACCTAGTGACAAGCTGTACCAGTTGGCGTGAAGAAAATGTTCTTTACGTGAATGTCTCAAATACAAAATAAATTGCTGTCCTTTTCCGGAGGGGCAATCGCCCAATGGCAGATTTCACAATAAATAATCACGATATAGAGCAAGTTGTGTCATCATTAATGAGAAGACTGACATGGCAAGATAGTGGCCAAATTCTTTATTTAAAAAAGTCAAGCTAAGAAATTGTACAATTTTGGCGTAAACCAACAAGATATTAGCTTATTCTGCAGTGCAACGATTAGAAGCCTACTAAACTTCAGTATTACATGCTAGTGTGGGAATTCATCGCCTGACATAAAAAATCGATTAAACAGACTAATAATGAAAGCTATAGTAACATCACAAAAACTATTTGGACAAAAATGCTGTGGTAAATCATTTTAAAAAATGGATGATACATCCCACACACTTCATCACAGATACCTAAGATCACATCCCAACCACTTCATCACAGATAACTAGGATCACATCCACACACTTCATCACAGATACCTAAGATCATATCCCACCCACAGCATCACATATACCTAAGATCACATCCCACCCACTTCATCACTGATACCTAAGATCACTTCCCACCCACTTCATCACAGATAACTAAGATAACATCTCACCACTTCACCACAGATACGTAAGATCACATCCTACCCTCTTCATTACGACAGCTTCTTTAAAAAAAAGTATCATTCCGTCTCTCGACGTTTCGGATGTGATTATTCATACGAAGTCTCATTTTCTTGCCATGGGATGACAAGTGAAGTAATGAGAGACAATGGACCCCAGTTTTGTTGTGAGGAGTTTCTCAACTTCTCCAAACGTTGGGGATTCAGATACATCACTTCAAGTCCCAGATACTGATACCCAGAGTCAAATGGCATGACTTGAAGAGCAATATTCACAGACAACACAGTGAAGAAACTTTTAAAGCAATTTCAAGCTTCGGGTCAAGACCAATATGTGTCCCTGTTGCAGTTTAGAAATTTTACATCAAGGCTTACATCAGTGCTTACACCAAGGCTTCCATAAGTGCTTACACCAGGGCTTACATCAATATTTACATTACGGCTAACATCAGTTGTTAAGGCCTGTACTCCGTATCGCGCATCCCTTATTTCCCCTTTGTTTTTACAACTGGCAATACCAATTAAACGTGTTCTTACTTGGCCGGCCATTGTACAACTACCGCAGCTCTTCAACTTACTGAACTGAAATCTTTTTTAAAAAAGCAGCAACCTCATTAGACCCTCCTCAGCGTACCCCTTTTTTCCCCTTGAAACTGATAATGCAAAACATCGGGCCGCAAAGCAGAATCCAGCCTCTGAGACAGCCCAACCCGCCGTCCACTAGACCGACCAAAGCAGCACGCCGAGAGTAGCCAGCCGCTGAGACAGTCCAACCCGCCGTCCACTAGACTGACCAAAGCAGCACGCCGAGAGTAGCCAGCCTCTGAGACAGCCCAACCCGCCGTCCACTAGACTGACCAAAGCAGCACGCCGAGAGTAGCCAGCCGCTGAGACAGTCCAACCCGCCGTCCACTAGACTGACCAAAGCAGCACGCCGAGAATAGCCAGCCGCTGAGACAGTCCAACCCGCCGTCCACTAGACTGACCAAAGCAGCACGCCGAGAATAGCCAGCCGCTGAGACAGTCCAACCCGCCGTCCACTAGACTGACCAAAGCAGCACGCCGAGAGTAGCCAGCCTCTGAGACAGCCCAACCCGCCGTCTACTTGAGTGACCAAGCAACAAGTGGGGCAATATCAACCAAGGAGCTACCTGGTCGGTTGGTAGTGCCGCTCTTTCAACACCAGCAATCAAACTTTCTAATTACGGGGGTGGATATATATTACGCCCTAAAATACACCTCTTCAAATTCCTCGCTATAATACACTAAGTTTCTGGGACGAAACGTTTGCCTAGGAAATGTCTCCTCAATAGCTGTATGACTGTATGATATAATCATGGGCATGGGCTGCCACTGCCCACACTTGCCTCAAATCCGTCAGCGGCAACTAGTATTTTGCTGCCACTTGCAGGCTGTTGTTTTATCCGTTTCGAAGATATGGGGACGGCATAATTCTTGCTCCGTCCCGGTCGCAACGAATCCTGGCTACACCACTGCACCAACCGCCTGAAACAGAAGTCATTATGAGACGAGCTTGTCTTGCTACGCCACTTTAAATCTCAACAGTTCTAATCACCCAGCCGCTCTGCGCCAGTGAGCCCCAGTTTTTGTTTTTAAACGCTGGGGAACAAGTCATAACGTGTAGAGTGCGCATCTAGCTGAGATTTCTTTACTTGAGCGCGTCTGTTTAAAGGCTATATCAGTAAACTGTGACGCTTTAAATACAAAATGTTCTTTGCTTTCAAAATTAAGAAAAATGAAAAAATTCTTAATGATTTTGGTCAAACCTTGGAAAATCTTAATGCCTCTTGTCTGGCGCTGAAACTGTTCAGGAAGGGAAGGTCCCGACCAAGGCTGTTATTTATTTATTTGGAATTTGGATAATTCACCGAGCCGAGCAATTGATGCAGAGGCGTAGCGTATGGGGGCAGGGGGGTACAGATGTACCCGGGCACCAGCTAGTTAGGGGCGCCAAAATATGATTTGGTATTATTTTATTGATGAAAATAATGGGTTGGAGAGTTGAAAAAAGGAAAAGAAGGCGCTTTAAAATGAATCTTGTCCCCGGGCGCGAATCTTGTCCCCGGGCGCCAAACACTCTAGCTACGCCTCTGAATTGATGTCAGACTAACTATTTAAACACCCTAAATCTAAATTAATACTGATATTGAATAGCATATACAGCCCTATGTTTCTAGATGCAAAATTTTGAGAAATTACAATGATGCTTGTTTTGTTGTTGTTTTTTTTTTTGTTTGTTTTTTTTAATACTTTTAAAAAGTTTTTTTTAAAAATGAACCCTGCACGAGAAGCATTAATTCTTTTTTTTTTAAATCCATCGAAAGAAAAATTCCCTCCTCCTTTGCCACGCCCATGTGACCGCTGTGATACGCCCCATCCGCCAACTGCCCCGCCCATTGGTAAACAATGCGACATCCCTCGTACTCCACCTTACTCCCCCCCCCCTCTCTCACCGGCACCCGCTCGCCTTTGATGTTGCACGCTAACCCCGCCCTCTTACCTGCACCCGCCGCCTTTGATGTCCCGCAACTGACCCCGCCCCCTGCCTGCGTTTTCCCCCTTCTCTTCCCCCCCCCCTCCCGCACCCCAGTGTCGGCGCTGTGTCTTTGATGTGCCGGGCGTGCGATACTTAGATCAACATTGCTAATCGAGTTTAATCGCCGCCTATTGATCTAGCGAATTAGGGGGGACGGTGTGAAAACAGGAAAAAGCTTTAAAGCGTCACCGCATAGGAGAATTTCTAAGTCTTTGCTAGAGTCTTACGGGGTACACACGAGAGGAAGAACTCCCCCCACCCCTTGAAAAAAAAATAATAATGAAGACGAGAGAATCCTGTAGTAGGAAGGGAGCGAAGAAGTGTCGAAGGCCCAAACTGTGGAGACCGTCTGGTGATACAACAAGAGGTTATTTCACGTGTTGACCCAGTGCCCGGCCGATAGTGACCACGAGCACAAGAAGGGGGAGGCGGTGTTACATTCAGTGCAATTGTGGTAGATTTTAAAAACATTGAAATCACAATGGATCTGACTTCAGTGTCCTTCTTAAATTCCGCCAGAGGACTAATTGGTTTACGCGGCGTGTCAACAAGATATACAGCAGTGTTTTTTTGACGACGGCGGCGTAGATCAAAGTTCTGTCGTCCATGTCGTTGTTTACACGCCTCTGGAACACTTTGACGAGGAGGGGGGCTGGCTAAGCATTCCTCCCCTTCACGAGTTTTGAGACAATATTTTGCCGTGCGAAAGACGGGCTCGACTCGAAGCAATCCAAGGAGAATGTTGCGCCTGTGAGGTCCCTGGACACTGTCGGGGGGGGATAGATCCACGTGGACATAGGCGGAGAATTGACAAGATTACCAGAGGAGTACGCTTCTGAAAGCTTCGGTTACACCACTTAAAACTCAATTTTAATACAAGGACGGGTGGCCGGGGAGCTTATTTCACTTGCCGGATTGTGCTGTGTGTTTTCTGAATAGGTTGCTGCATTATTTTATTAATACGGCACGGTACTTCATAAGAAGAGGAGTCAAATACAGGTAAAGAAGTATAACTAAATGTAATGATTTTAATAATTAATTATAAATAAGTCATTTAATCATTACTTAAACTCAAGGACGCCATTTTATTTTTATTTTTTTAAACCTATTATTATAACGAATTGACGTAATGCCTTAGCCATATCAATATCATACGGAAGTGGCAATCATTTAGTAATGATTAATGATTTCAACCTCAAACCTAAATTTTAAGAAAATGTCCAATTATAATGAATTAAGGTAGTCCCTTATATGGAAGTAGTAATGATTAATTCTTAAGTTTAATCTTTTTTTAAAAGAGTATTTAATATATTAATCCTTAATCTTAAGATAATCACTGAAGCTTCGATTGCCCTTACTGTTAAGTAACGTTCAATCAGTATGAATATGTTTCAGTGTTATGGATGTATGCATATTATGTTTCAGTGGTTGGATGTATGCATATGTTTCAGTGGTTGGATGTATGCATATGTTTCAGTGGTTGGATGTATGCATATGTTTCAGTGGTTGGATGTATGCCTATGTTTCAGTGGTTGGGTGTATGCATATATTTATATTTCATTGGTATGGAAGAATGCATATGTTTCAGTTGTATGGATGTATGCATATGCATATTCTTCAGTGGTACAGACATGCATATGTTTCAGTTGTATGGATGTATGCATATGATTCAGTTGTATGGATGGATGCTTATGTTTCAGTTGTATGGATGGATGCTTATGTTGCAGTTGTATGGATGGATGCACATGTTGCAGTTGTATGGATGGATGCATATGTTGCAGTTGTATGGATGGATGCTTATGTTGCAGTTGTATGGATGGATGCATATGTTGCAGTTGTATGGATGGATGCTTATGTTGCAGTTGTATGGATGGATGCATATGTTGCAGTTGTATGGATGGATGCTTATGTTGCAGTTGTATGGATGGATGCATATGTTGCAGTTGGATGGATGGATGCAAAACCATCAATTTCTCTGCTATAGTTGTTACTATTTGTATCCTATTTTAAATAAGCGTATGTTTATGTACAGGTGAGACGTTATGATATTCTATATTCCTTCTGCATAAGAACAAGATTGTTCTAAGTGCCTACTAAACCAAAGTTGTCATACATGACGATCTATCTATACTTAGTTTTATGGTGAACATTAAAAAGTTGCACCCCCACCAAAACCACGTAAATTTATTTTTTTTGTTGAGAGTTTGCAAGGCTACCATACCAAAAGTATCTCTTATATATATTAGGCGTCTGGTGTGACTCGTGGACTGCTTCCTAATCGGCGAATTTAGTATTGAGATTATATGACAAAAAATTCTACATGTTTGAAAGAACTCCGTCCCAAGCCGAATGTAAAATCATTAAAAATGGCCACAACAGTTTGTGCGTCATTTTTCAAGTTGTGAGCGACGGAGTTCATAGTACTCATAAATCTTGAGGCGATTTCGACCTCAAATTAATGTTTTTAAAATTAATTAAATATTTTTTTTTTAATTCCAAAAGTTTAGATACAAAATAAACAAAATTAAGGTCACAATTTTTTACCCCCACCAACCCCCCGCCCTTCCCCCGGGGTCACACAGTGTCAGTGACACAAATTCTTGACTCTCTGAGGGCGACGTAATTTGCGAATGACCCCTAATGAGCTCAGTAGCACGCAAAATATAATTCCCGATGACTACGATACATGATTTTTTATATATATTATATAATCGTCTCAATTTAATTTTAGTGTAAAAAAAATATTCGGTTTAAAAGTGGCTGGGACATCAAAATACTAGTAGAGTTCATGGGCGTGAAATCAAAAGTGCGCAGTGACGTGTCATGGAGGGAAGTGGTGTAGCGAAAAGTGGGATTCTGAAGTTGAGTTCGTGTTTTGTCAGGTAATTTTAGTGGTTACCGGAAATTTGATCGAAAGAAATTTCGTCGACGGAAAATTGATCGACGGTAATTTGATCGAACGGAAATTTGGTCGTATCTTTTTTTCAGTCCAGACGTTAAAATTTTCGTCAAATTTCTTTTTGAACTCACTATACTATATCGTAAAACATAATAATGCGTTGAAAAAGAAATTTGACGCAATATTTTAACGTACAAACTTAAAAAACGATTCGACCAAATTTCCGTTCTATCAAATTTCCGTCGATCAATTTTCCATCGACCAAATTTCTTTCGATCAAATTTCCGGATACGAATTTTAGTAGATGGGAAGTTCACGCAATGTTTGGCGGGCTGTATTAGTACTTAATATTTGACTTAATTAATCATAAGATGTTAGAAAAAAGACATAATTCAGTATTTGCAATTTTTGTCACTAACACTTAAGACTTATATAGGCAGGACCATTTTGCTCTCGATTAGTATTAGTATTCATTAGCTTGTTCCTTTGTTTTTTTTTTTTTTTCAGGCATAGCAATAATTTATTGTATTCTTTAGTCAGATATAGTTTTTGTTTGACTTGATGAGTTAGTGCGAGAGGAATGTAAACAAATATTTTTCAACAGTGCAATAAGTACCTTTCTCTCTGTCTCTCACTGACACTCTCTCTACTTCTACTCCCCGTCTTTCTAATTCCCACTAATTCTCTCCCTCGCTCCATCTTTCCCCCTCCCTCTCTGTCTCTTTCTTTCTCTCTCTCTCTCCTCACTCTCCATTTTTCTCGCTCACCCTTTACCTATTTCTAACTCTCGTCCTCCCAACCCCCCCCTCTCTCTCTCTCTCTCTCTCTCGCTCTCTCTCTCTCTTTCCGTTTATCCATACTTCTATTTCGCTTTCTCTTTCATTGTTTATTGAAGGGATCACAAAATGGATGAAATTCATATTCAAGTTATAGGTTTAAAATCTAGGTCAGCCTGTGTTAGTTTATTCAGTTGACCGTGACAGTCTTCCTATACAACAACACTCATCCTCTTTCTCTCTCTCACTCAATCTCTCACCCACTCAATCTCTCACCCACTCAATCTCTCTCTCACTCAATCTCTCACTCACTCAACCTCTCACTCAATCTCTCTCTCACTCAGTCTCTCACTCACTCAATCTCTCTCTCACTCAATCTCTCACCCACTCAATCTCTCTCTCACTCAATCTCTCTCTCACTCAATCTCTCACTCACTCAATCTCTATCTCTCTCACTCACTCACTATCTCTATCTCTCACTCAATCTCTCACTCACTCAATCTCTCACTCACTCAAACTCTATCTCTCTCTCACTCACTCAATCTCTCACTCACTCAATCTCTCTCTCACTCAATCTCTCACTCTTGTCTTTTGCTGAGGAACATTAGAGAAAATTATTTTAATAATATTAGTTTTATGCAGACAAAACAATTAAAATAACCGAGGCGTTATCTGTCTTAGCTAGAATTTAATGTAAAGTAATGTGACGCTAGATCCTAAATGTAAGGATAGCTGATAGTAAAAACACTCTTGTCAGTATTTGATCAACCCTTTCCCCCACCATACGAGTTGAGAACCCAGCACGAGAGAAAAAACAAAATCACAGAATGCTGAAATTTCCAGTTTCGTTTCAACAAACATAAGTACACTTTCTAAACTATTATTTTTTTATTATTATTTTTTTTTTACGGATATTTTATTATTCTGACGGAGATTGTCAGACTTTTACTTGTCTGTCAAATGTTTGCTTACAGTTGTCAACCCCGTTGTTTACGTATACTCATATTGTTACGTGCCGTCGTAAGATTAGAGAACTTAATCTCTTATTTAAGTGCATGGCTGGTTCTTAAACAGTACACATCAAAAGACGATACCAAAGGTTAAAAAAGAAAACGATACCAAAGGTTAAAAAAGAAAACGATACCAAAGGTTAAAAAAGAAAACGATACCAAAGGTTAAAAAAGAAAACGATACCTTAACCAGGGCTAATTGCAATTTAATAATTTTATTATGTTAATTATAAATTACAATATCAAAAAGGAATATAATTAAAGCTATCGACTCACAGCATAATGATTGGCTTGTACCGGTACAATGTTGAAGAAGATACAATGTTGTAAAAAGGTACAATGATGAAAAGGAATATACACACACACAATAAACTAATCTCTGTCTCGTAGCAGAGATCCATAGCAAAAATAGCACACGCTAAAAAATATATCTCGTCTCCTCGTCCTCCTCTCTCTCTCTCTCTCTCTCTCTCTCTCTGTCTCTCTCTCTAGGCGTTTATATAGCCTGTTTCATACATACTTCTAGAACGGACTTATGCATTGTATTCCGTTCTCGATATTTCTACATAATTCTAAAAACAATACAGACCATAGATTTTAGTTAGTTGTAATCGAGGTCAAGGGAAACTATTTTCTAGTTTTAGTTAGCCACGGCCACGCCCTAATAGCGCTGAAGGAAAAGTAAACGAGACGCCAATAACATATACTATATACAATGACCAGTGGCGTAACTGTGACGTCACTCTTGGCGCCAATCTACGGCTCTACGGGCAACAAGTGCAAAGGCAAAATTTTTATTCTAGTTCACTAGTTCCAGCCTTGATGTGTCATTGAAAACTTTATAAAAAAAAATAGTTTTCCATATATATTTATATTTTTCTAACCGCACCTTACACGGGCCGTCATTTTAGTTTTTTTCAAGGAGTGGGGGTGGGGTGGGTTGGTGTGGGGGCGAAACTAAAACATGGCCGGCTTCTTGAGTTGTCTATTACTGGAGGCGCCACAGTACTTAGCAATTCAAATAAAGCCTGAAAATTGCTTTCTTTGGTCACCTGAAGTGATTATTTTGTCTGATTTAAGAAACAACCTCACCCTGTCCACCTCACACCATCCACATCACCCTGTCCACTTCACACGATCCAACTCAACCTGTCAACCTCACCTTATCCATTTCACACTATCCATCTCACAATGTCCACCTCACTCTGTCAACCTTACCCTGTCCACCTCACCCTTTCCACCTCACCCTGTCCACCTCACCATATCCACCTTACTCTGTCCACCTCACCATTTCCACCTCACCATTTCCACCTCACCCTGCCCACTTCACACTGTCCACATCCCCTGTCCACCTCCCCTGTCCACCTCCCCTGTCCACCTCACCCTATCCACCTCAACCTGTCCACCTCACCATATCCACCTCACCCTGTTCACCTCACGCCATCCACCTCACCCTTTCCACATCACCCTACCCTATCCACATCACCCTGTCCACCTGACCCTATCACCTCACCCTGTCCACATCGCCCTGTCCACCTCACCACACAGGACCGGCCTTAGGCCATTGCAACCTATGCGGCCGCAATGGGCCCCGCACTTTCATAGGCCCCGCCCCAAACTTATTTTCTAATACAAAATCTTAATTTTCACTTATCCTTACTCCTACCCAGAAAGGGCCCGCGCAATCCGTTTCGCATAGGGCCCCGCAATTGTTAGGGTCGGCCCTGTCACCATCTCACCTCACCTGACCATTTCTCAACTTGTGTGCCTTGTTACTGGGTGGAATTTTTTTATCAGAGGCTCACAGGTTTTTTCTTTTTTTTTTCTCTTATATTTTTGTATGACGCTACTCTTATAAAAGTCATTTTATTTTGCTGTATCTTTGGATTTTTATTAAAAATGAGGAAACAAATACAACAACTTTTTAACTATATTTTGTATTCGAGTGTGTTTATATTTATATGTCACTTTCCAGGTCAGTAGAATTGTCCAATCCAGGATGTACGTCCGAAATGGGGGTCCCCTGTACGATTATGGAAATGAGTAAAACAAAGTAGGGGGGGGGGGGGGAATTAAGAAAAAAAACAACGAACGTGTCGACTGGACGCCTTCGTCAGCGAACAAACAACAAAGTATGAGTAAGCATAACCATTGCAGGTGAACAAAGAACGCGATGCTTAAATTATTATATGACTATAGACTGTAATGTGCAAAGATTATGGAGAGACATTTAATCTATTTACTTTTTAAGGGGGGGCGATTTCAGTGTAAGACAAGACGGGGGTTTGGGGGGGGGGGTGAATTAGAAACAGTTTAGATGTTCAGGTAGGGCGTGGGATAAAAAAGGATGAGAAACGTGCGTGGTATAATTGGGGCGCTCTGTGTGTGTGCGGGGTGTACCATTATGTGCATGATACTGTTATTTGTGGCGATGTGCGTTAGGAATACACTTAGTGCATCGTACATTTTGACGTAGTGAGTAGGGTGTGATATCTACATGACTCCAAGTGAATGAATAGGCATTATTTACTCTATTTTAAAAATGATATAGATTGATCGATCATAGTGTCCTATATCAAACTCTTTATTATTGCATCCGTTAACTGTATCTGCAATCTACATTCTCACCACCACCTCCCACCTCTTCGGCGCGCCCCTGACTATCACCTACATAAAAGGGGGGGGGGGGGTGGCTAATCCAGACGGTGGTAGATTCACACTCAGTGACACCGGATTAGCTGATGAACCGTGGTGACTTCACCCGGGCGGGGCGCGGCAGGATACGCTCTTTTTGATGTGGGGGGCAATCCAATTAGATATTTGTGAAGGGAGCCAGTGGGGCGTGCGATTACTTCTCCGCCCCGGCCCACCCCTTCAACAAGGGAATCTTAATCAGCTCTGTTCAGCGTGTCAACAGGGATCCCACTAAGCACAGTCCGAACCAAAAGGATTTCATTTCCCCTTTTCACCAGCGACCCATTCATTGATCCCGATTGGACGGTTCGGCACATCAAAGAGGGAAAAACGTTATCATTGGATAGCGGCACTTCTGAAAAGTTTACAATTCTCTCCACCCCAACTCTCACCCTAAACCTCGTTTATTCCCCCACCCCCTCCAACTGTTGGGTCAACAACAGTCTACCCTCTTCCTTCCAGGCGTAATTTCATGTCTTTTTCTTGAATGGTCGGGAGGGTAAAATAAACACAAGGGAGGTCACTCTCACTATTAGTTAATGGTCTTAGATTTGGGGAAGGGGGGTTGTTAATTGCGCGCGACAGGGGAATTAAGTAACAGACATGCGTTTTACTCTTGAGTTACAAGAGTTACAGTACGTACTTCGCCGAGCGGATGAAAGCTACGTTAAGAAAATCAAAATACTCTCCTGATGAGTCTGCGAAATCGAGTGGCTCTCAACCTTCAGTGTTTGTTGTTATTGTTTTTCTTTCTTTCTTTTTTTTATCCAAACTCAACAAAGTAAGAAATATACAGAAATAGAGACATACATCTATAGAGGCATTATATAGTATATATAGCCTTTAAATGTAGACACACAAATCCATATAAATAGAGAGAAATATATAGAGACATATGCCTCATATGCATATATATTAGATACATTTAAATATTACAGAGACACAAATACATTCATAGAGACATATACATGTATAGAGACATGCTTGAATTGGGCATAGGGACATACATATATAGAGATTTAAATATATATAAACATATAAATATATAGAGACATATATATATATATAGACATAAATATATCGAGACATAAAAAATATGGAGACACAAACAGTACATATAGAGACATAAATATATAATAAAGACATATACAAAATATAGAGAAATAAATATTTAGTGACGGATTCAAAACCAGAATTCGCGATATGTAAAGAATGCACAACTCATCAAGGGTAGAGTTTCTTCTGTTTCTACGGCGCAGGTTGGTCATCTCCAACTGTTGCTTAAACAAGCCAATTATTCCTACTACTGCCTACTAGCGAGTCATCAATTACTTGTGATGAGCAGCCGTGGCAGACAAAGCAGCATAGACTAGTAGCAAGCGACAAAACTCTCAACTAAACCTTACACTGATTTTGTTGTTGTTGTTGTTGTACTTGTTTGTTGTTGTTTGGTGTTGTTGTTCCAATAGGCAGTGCGACAACAACAATACAACAACCATCAAAGAAGTCTGTTGCAAACTTAAATTTATAATTTAAGATATTTAAAAACAAAAAATTAAATTTAGTTAATCCTGGCGCGACGAAAACTTTATTCTCGTTATCCCCGGGATAAGCACCCCCCCACCCCCGGTAAATGATAAGACACACAACCCCTGGGGCCTGGGGTGTAGTAGACAGTAGCTAGTTGGTGAATTAAGGATGAGGCGTAGGGCGCAAACGACAAGTCGATTGTCAGTAGAGTGACAGTAGAGTATCAAAATAACGATAGTCTTATTAGAATTTGTTGTTTCTTTCATTTTCATTAATGATTAAAAAATTGTATTTCTTAATATCGGGTACCCGGTATTCTGCTTTGTGTCATTCTCTCTCTCTCTGTTTCTCTCTCTCTCTGTTTCTCTCTCTCTGTTTCTCTCTCTCTCTGTTTCTCTCTCTCTGTTTTTCTCTCTCTCTGTGTTTCTCTCTCTCTGTGTTTCTCTCTCTCTGTGTTTCTCTCTCTATGTGTTTCTCTCTCTCTGTGTTTCTCTCTCTCTGTGTTTCTCTCTCTCTCTCTGTTTCTCTCTCTCTGTGTTTCTCTCTCTCTGTGTTTCTCTCTCTCTGTGTTTCTCTCTCTCTCTGTTTCTCTCTCTCTGTTTTTCTCTCTCTCTGTGTTTCTCTCTCTCTGTGTTTCTCTCTCTCTGTGTTTCTCTCTCTCTGTGTTTCTCTCTCTCTGTGTTTCTCTCTCTTTCTCTCACTTTCTCTTTCTATCTCTCTCTCTATCTCTCTCTCTCTCTGTTTTTCTTCTCTCTCTCTGTGTTTCTCTCTCTCTCTGTTTCTCTCTCTTTCTCTCACTCTCTCTTTCTATCTCTCTCTCCCTGTTTTTCTTCTCTCTCTCTCTGTGTTTCTCTCTCTCTCTGTTTCTCTCTCTTTCTCTCATTCTCTCTTTCTATCTCTCTCTCTATCTCTCTCTCTCTGTTTTTCTTCTCTCTCTCTCTCTGTTTCTCTCTCTCTCTCTCTATCTATCTATCTATCTATCATCTATCTATCTATCTATCTATCTATCTATCTATCTATCTATCTATCTATCTATCTATCTATCTATCTATCTATCTATCTATCTATCTATCTATCTATCTATCTATCTATCTATCTATCTATCTATCTATCTATCTATCTATCTATCTATCTATCTATCTATCTATCTATCTATCTATCTATCTATCTATCTATCTATCTATCTATCTATCTATCTATCTATCTATCTATCTATCTATCTATCTATCTATCTATCTATCTATCTATCTATCTATCTATCTATCTATCTATCTATCTATCTATCTATCTATCTATCTATCTATCTATCTATCTATCTATCTATCTATCTATCTATCTATCTATCTATCTATCTATCTATCTATCTATCTATCTATCTATCTATCTATCTATCTATCTATCTATCTATCTATCTATCTATCTATCTATCTATCTATCTATCTATCTATCTATCTATCTATCTATCTATCTATCTATCTATCTATCTATCTATCTATCTATCTATCTATCTATCTATCTATCTATCTATCTATCTATCTATATATATATATATATATATATATATATATATATATATATATATATATATATATCATCCATCTCTCTCTCTATCTCTCTCTATATCTCTCTTCCTCTCTCTCTCTCTCCTCTTCCATACATCACCTTTCGTTCGTGAAGTTCCCCTTTTATAATAGTGTATGGCTAATCCTACTAGTTCCAGGAGGGCGCCAACTCTGGGTGAGCCTTTGGTTTTCTTTTTTATGATTGTGGTGAACAAGGTTTTTAGATTTTGCGCGCCTAATGCCCATTGACGTAGCTAGCTAAAAATAAAAAATCCGCACCTTTTCCGCGACAAATCGTTGACGTGAAATTGACCGAAAATGCCGCCCTCCATATCAAGAAAAAAACTCCTCCCTCCCCCCTCGGGGAAGACCACCCCCACACATTGTCTACGCCAATGTTAATAATTTAAAATCCATATAAACGACACACTTTGACTCAATGTTTATGTGCCTCAATGCTGATTAAGTGCAACCCCTCTCAGGCGCAGGGCCGGCCTTAGGCCACTGCAACCTATGCGGCCGCAGTGGGCCCTGTACTTTCATAGGCCCCGCCCCGAATTTATTTTCTAATACAAAATCTTAATGTTCACTTATTATCCTTATTCCTACCCAGACTGGGCCCCGCGCAATCCGTTTCGCATAGGGCCCCGCAATTGTTAGGGTCGGCCCTGCTCAGGCGTCACCCTTCGTTGGTGCCACCCTTCTTAGGCGTCACCCGTCGTTACTGTCACCCTTCATAGGCGTCACTCTTTTTAAATGCCACCCTTCGTTGATGTCACCCTTCGTTGATGTCACCTTTCGTTGATGTCACTCTTCGTTGATGTCACCCTTCGTTGATGTCACCCTTCGTTGATGTCACCCTTCGTTGATGTCACCCTTCGTTGATGTCACCCTTCGTTGATGCCACCCTTCCTTGGAACCACCCTTCATAGGCGCCACCCTTCATTGATGGTTACCGGAAATTTGATCGAAAGAAATTTCATCGACGGAAAATTGATCGACGGTGATTTGACGCACTATACTATACAGTAAAACAAAATAATGCGTCCAAAAAGAAATTTGACGCAAAATTTTAACGTATAAACTAAAAAAACGATTCGACCGAATTTCCGTTCGATCAAATTTCCGTCGATCAATTTTCCCTTCGACGAAATTTCTTTCGATCAAATTTCCGGATACGTTCATTGGTACCGTCCTTCATTGGCGCCCTGACATAAAAATCGGTTCAAAGTAAAAAGCAG
Source organism: Omphiscola glabra (assembly GCA_964017045.1). Classification (NCBI taxonomy): domain Eukaryota; kingdom Metazoa; phylum Mollusca; class Gastropoda; family Lymnaeidae; genus Omphiscola; species Omphiscola glabra. The sequence continues at coordinate 16,879,709 of OZ024810.1, forward strand.
CCCCACGTCAGATTGGTCATTAAGTTATTGGAGTGACGACAGTGATGACGTAAGTCACTCTGTTAATGGAACTTTATTTTCATCGATCCACTGCCACTATCACCACTGCTTGGATCATCCTTACGTCTACTACCATACAAACTTGAATGAAAACTGGTCTTTTTTTTAATTTAAAAGTTTTTTCTTGTATTTTGTAATTTTACATGCCATAAACGTATACATGTGAGTATCTGGCCCCAAACCGTCTATCTCGGTGTGTTCGCACCCCCACCCCCGCCCCTTCCAGTTCAGGGTGGAAGGATAAATAATGGACTGCGCGGGTCCGGGGTACTCGGTGCAAACGCCCGGCTGGTCGGCGCGCAGGAAGGAAGCCTGGCCTCGGGGCTTTTTTACTTGTGTGTGCGCGCCGGCAACGGCAAGTGATAGAGCGAGGGGGGTGGGAAGACCATAGACAGTGAGTGGGGGTAACAAACATGCCCGGAGTGTAAAGAAACTGCAACTCTTTGATGATTTGTCTGAGAACATTACCAGATTGGATGAGGTTCTTAACGAACAGAGAAATAAGGAAAGGGGGGGGGAGGTGGGAAGTGGGGATACAGGCGGGTGGGAACGACGAGTTGCCTGTTTATTAGCAAAAGCGAATATTGGGAGCTTCAAGTAACAGGTAGATAAGAAACGTTTTAGGGATACTAAATGGGTTATGATATATGGTTGAAAGCGAGAAGGGGTCACGGCTTAAGTGAGTAAATTGAGTTTTCGTAACTGGAGGTGCGATTTTTAACGCTAAAATACATTTCACCCACAGCATAGCCGTAGGCGAAATAATTGTCTAAATTTTTTTTTTTTTTTTCTGGGATTGGATCTATTCTTTCGTAATTCATTGTATTAAACTCGGTGCAAGAAAATAATCTCATGGCCAGCCACACTGGCCATACCGGCCACACTGGCCATACTCTTGTCAAAGGTAATTTTTTTTTTTTTTTTTTTTTTTTTTTTTTTTTTTTTTTTGGTATTGATTTTCTTAAAAGTTTAATGGAATGTGTCATCTCATTTATTTATCTTTTTTTAACACTGACTCAAATGGAAGATGATTGTTTCCATTTGAATGAATGCATTTTTTCACACTGTGGTGTTATCTTCTTTTGCTGTTAGATGATCGGCTAGTTGACATGTGCAATTTACCTTTGGTTGTTGTTGTTTTTTTGAACATTTGTGGCCGGGCAATTTACGTGAAATGCAATGAGGTATAAATATGCCTCGTATAAATATACCTCGTATAAATATACCCGTATAAATAGACTGGAAAAATTTGACAATGGCGTGTCCCTGTACGTGCGATGAAGTATGTACACGTGAAACGTTCAAATAGATGAAGAAAATGGTTATTTATTGATCTTTGGTTAAAGTTTCTTAAGAAATGACTCGATAGCTTTGTACTGCTACCCATTGTCATGGAGAATCTGGCGTCGACCATAGCAACAAGACTTCGATATGAGTACAATTTCTAGAATCGTATGTGTTGACCATAGCAACCATACTTTATATAAGTATAACTAGACTCTTGTGTCGACCATAGCAACCACACTTTTATAAGGTTACAACTACACTCTTATGTTGACCGTAGCAACCATACCTTTTTTATATATAATTAAAACTATAACCCCATGTCGTCCATATCATTTAAATGAAATAAGATTCTTATCTCTTGTACTTTAAGAGAAACTTACACCAGCGTCCATTTATAAGCCTTTTAGTTTAAACCCGCCGGATGAATAGTGAAGAAACAAACACCCGACGGTCCGGGGGAAATATTGGTTTTAGCAGCCCTATTGAAGTGTCCGCTCCTTGCTCCCAAAGTGACCAACAGATGAGAGAGCGATTTTTTAAAAAAATCTTTCCCTCTTTAAACTTTAAATTAAATATACTAGTGAGAAAATGTAACTATCGTCTCACTGCGTACTGTTTCTATAATAATTGTGTATGTACACGGACTGTGCTAGTAACAATAAGTGTGTATATAGAGGGACGTTTTAAGCGAGAACATAGATGGAAGGTAATGTGCGGGCGTGTACTAAAGCGTCTAAAGCTATAGCTATTATTATATGTGACTCACCAGTAATTGTGTACATGGGTTAAAGGCGTTCTATGCAGTAAGTGTGTACACACACTGAAAATATTTTATGAAGTAATTTTTTCACATAGATTGAATATTTTCCGCAAACGTTGTGCACACAGTTGCTATGCAATGCATGTAATGTTCTCGGAAAATTATAGTTCTATTTAGAATTTATGCACGTCAGTTTTGTAACAACGTTGACACTTATTACCCAACAATTCTCTTCATAACTAGGCTGGAGGAAGAAGGACTTTAGTTGTACCCGAGATAACAGGTAATGTGTAATATGTCCAGAGGCGTAGCTGGGTTTTTGACGCCCTTGGCTAATTTATTTTTGGCGTCCTTGATAAATTGAAAAATCTAAAAAAAAAATTTAGCAGCGCCCTTTTGAACTGGCGCAGGCCGGCGCCCTTGGCAACTGCCCGTATGCCAAGCCGTTGTTACGCCACTAAATATGCCCTATGTAATATGGCATGTCATATATAATGTGTAGACAAAATTAAGCTCTAAGGAGTTTTAAGCATTAAACACGATTTGTGTTGAGTGTTAATTATCTACCGTAACTTCCGGCCGTAACCACATGGTGGGCGGACGGTTATATTTTCAATTAGTGTATTATAGTTCTGTAAGCTTTGGTTTTAATCCCTAAATTTAGGCAATGTTTTTATCGCTCTGTAAGTTGGGGTAATGTTTTTTTATTGATCCGTAAGTTGAGGCAATATTTATATTGCTCAATAAGTTGAGGCAATGTTTCTATTGCTCCGTAAATTGAGCGAAATGTTTTTATTGCTCCGTAAGTTAGGGCAATGTTTTTATTGCTTCGTAAATGTAGGGTAATATTATTTGCTCCGTAGTAAGTTCAGGCTATGTTTTTATTGCTCCGTAAATTGAGGCAATGACTTTATTGCTCCGTAAATTGCTGGAAATGTTATTTTCTCAGTAAGTTCAGGCAGATGTTTTTATTTGTCACACTGAGAGGTGCCATTTTACCCTTTCATGCTGTGGCTGAGATGTCAAATTTTAAAATTCTACTGTCAATTGATAGACAATGTTTTAAATTGTTCAGCCATTACAGGGGAAATATTCTAAATTATTCCTTCGCTCGTTTGCTCAGTCAATATTTAATTTAATTTAGGGTAACGACCAAAAAAAAATTAACATTTAATAATATATATAAATGAATGCTTAAAGAATTAAAGCTTTATTATCGAAACTTTCTCAAATGTTAAAGCACGAAATGTCTGCTTTATACGTATACACACTGTGTTCATAAATCTATAAATATAAAAAATATATATATGTCCAGTATGCGCTCCTATACCATTCATCTGATTGCGATAAAACTTCGTTGAGTTGTTATCCGCACGTCCGCGACTTTTCATGACTTATTACAACCATTTTCCAATAGTCAGTTTGTGTGTGGCATAATCAGTAGGTTTGTGAATTAGTACAACCATTTTCCAATATCCAGTTTGGGTCCAAAGGCGCTAATTTCTGTTTTCTAATACGAGCTATATAAATATAATTTCATATATAGTTAATGCGTGTTTGGGTGGAATTTTAATTAAATACATATAGCGACATTTCAGTTTGTATGTGGCATAATAAGTAGGTTTGTGAATTAGTACAGCCATTTTACAATACCTAAATTCGTTTTTAGCTTACATTAGCTACATAAATATAATTTCCATATACTTTCCTATACTATTCATCCGGATGCGATAACACTTTGGTGAATTGTTGTGCACAGCCCGCAAAGATTTCTAAATTCATTTTTTTTTTTAAATTATATGAGCTATATAGATATAATTTAAACAGAGCTGTTGCATGGGTGGATCAATCGCTTCAAGTGTGTGGATTAAATTTTGTAAAAACCCCATGCCTCGATGTACCTTCTAATTTATTCGTGTACGCACGAGACTGAAAAAAAACACAATATTTTCTCTATAAAAATTTCTTCAAAAAACATAATTAAAACACAAACATTTTCTTTCTTTGTGTGGCATTGCAACGCATGCCGGGTACTCCCTAGTAATTTATACAAATGGAAATAAAGTATGCCGTATGCCCGTAGTCCCAGTGCATAATAAATAGTGTAATTGTATGCCTTTCGGTGTGATTGTATTTAACGCCTTACATAGGTTAAGGTTTATTTCATGCCTTATATATAGTTTGGAGATTCGCAAAGTCAAAATCCACCTTGACCACAAGGCAAGCTACTGACAATTAATGTCAATAGGATTATTGTATGCTTATATTTTTTGTATATTGTTTCCTCATTTTGTGCTAATAATGTCTTTTTTACAAAAGAAAAAAACAAGTTTTCCATAAACTCCAACTTAACCATTAAGAGTAACCACTGTGGCTTTTTTGTAAACGTAACTATGTAAGAACAGACATGACATGGGTAAGAGATGGTGCGCAAATCGTGGTGTGATTTTATTTATTTTTTAGACGAAGGAAATTTACACGAAATTTCAAAACATTTTGGGGTATTTTGTTAATAATCTCCTTTAGCACAGTTATCGGGAATTTTATTTATAAAATTTTTATTGGGAGCGTTAGTCACATTAGTTGAATGTTAAATTGGTACATGAGGAATGTAACTTTTTTTATAATTTTTTAAAAACATTTTATGTTTAAACAAAATTATTTCCACTTATAATCAATTTATAAAAAAACGAAATTAAAAGTGTACTTTCTCTGTCTTCAGTTTTTAATAAATAATGTTTCCATTAAAATTAATTTTATCCACCGTTATATTCTTAGCTAAATACTATACATTATGGTAAATTATATTACTATACATTATGGTAAATTATATATTAACTCTGAATTATAAATATAAATCCCATGCAAAATTATATTCACTGTGCTAAAATGTATTTTATATCCTATACTAACTGATATAATATTTTCTAATGTACAGTATTAATGCTAAACTAAGTGGAAGTTTTGCAAAATACTTTTCTAAATGATCTCATATCCTGGCCAAGTCACTGGCTGCATTGACGTATATATATAATCGTCTGGCCTGGCTCGCAAAGGTTACTTGTAACAATGATAGTGTATCAGTGGACCCCGTGTGGTTAGCCCTGTCACTAATATTGACATATCTTCATTGACTGATAAGATTACCAAAAAGTTTAGATTAATGAGGCACAATAGGTGTACACACAACAATATATATATATATATATATATATATATATATATATATATATATATATATGTTAAGCTTTATCCCTTCATTACTACAACAACAAAAAATAAGATAATTTTAAACTTAGTTTGCGTAATATATGTATATCCTAACAATACATAAAAAATTAAAGAAAAGAAAAGAATTAGAATTGTTGCAAGCTCCTAACGAATGGAAAGAAAGAATCTGGTGTAAGTACCCTATGTACAAATAAGACAAGAAAAAGACATCGCTACTGTTTAAAATTGATCCACATCATAAGGTACAAACCAAATTAAATATTGAACTGCGGTACTTAAAAGCCTTATCGCAGTCCAACCCTCTCATAATTAGTCGCTTTAAAGAAAAAAGATTATACGTTTTATGTGATAAAACGAACGTAGTTTCAGTCATAATATCATTTTAAACCGCATAGCTTCATTGCTAGCAAATGTTGGAAATGCATGTGTTCAATGTTAGCAAATGTTGGAAAATGCATGTGTTCAATGTTAGCAAATGTTGGAAAATGCATGTGTTCAATGTTAGCAAATGTTGTAAAATGCATGTGTTCAATGCTAGCAAATGTTGTAAATGCATGTGTTCATTGCTAGCAAATGTTGTAAAATGCATGTGTTCAATGTTATCAAATGTTGTAAAATGCATGTGTTCATTGCTAGCAAATGTTGTAAATGCATGTGTTCAATGCTAGCAAATGTTGGAAAATGCATGTGTTCAATGTTAGCAAATGTTGTAAAATGCATGCGCTCAATGCTAGCAAATGTTGGAAAATGCATGCGTTCATTGCTAGCAAATGTTGGAAAATTCATGCGTTCAATGCTAACAAATGTTGGAAAATGCATGCGTTCAATGCTAGCAAATGTTGGAAAATTCATGCGTTCAATGCTAGCAAATGTTGGAAATGCATGCGTTCAATGCTAGCAAATGTTTGAAAATGCATGCGTTCAATGTTAGCAGCAAATATATCCTGTAGAAAACTGCGTATTCTTCAGTGCTAGAAAAATACACAAGTTCAATGTAAGCGAATGTATTCAACGGTCTAATTTCAAAGTAAGCAAAAGATAAGAAACTGCGCATGTTCAATGTAAGCGAAAGTGGAGAAGCAAAGACGTTCGTATTAGTTTTCATTGCAAATATAATAATTGACCCTGCTTGAAAAAAACAAAAAATTATATAAGATAATTGCCATCATTTTTGTTATTAAAAAAAATAAAATTTTCTGTTAACTTTCTCCACAGCCTGACGCCAAGAAATGCAAGCCATGCTCCCGTCACATCAGGTTCCGGTCCAGAGACCCGTGCCAACCATGTATCAGTCGTTCAGCCCAGCAGAAGTACACAAGTCCTGGTCCAGGCACCACCCTGTCAACTGTGACACACTTCAGACCCTAGCCCGTCCTCAAACCCATATCCCTAATGCGGCTAGACGAGTAGGCGGGGACAATGGATTTCTTCCGACGCCACCGTTCGGACATTCCCAGCACCAACAACAGCCTCTTGATCAGCTCGTGATGCAGCGTCTCCAAGAAGAGGCCAGGCGCACCACAGCGCTGCAGCAAAAAATTATGTCGTCGGGCGCTCCACTGACCTCACCAAATTTGGATTTCTTCCCACCAAGAGTCAATCAGAATGTTCAAAATCGAGGACCCGCTCATCCTCCACAGCATCCACATCTACACAATCCACTGCAAAAACCTCATCCGCACCACCACCACCACCACCACCTGCTACTCGAACAGCAGCTTTTCGTCCAAGAGCAGAAGAAATCTTTCTTTGAGGCACACATGAAGCTTCAGACTGCAGCGGTTATTCACCCTGGTTCGTCTCAGCATGCACTGGTCACAGACCTTCATTCACAGAGATTACCGCGTCCTCATCCGATCAATGCATCCACAACACCGCCTAGTGCCGTGGCAGCTCTGTCTTCTTTGTCGCCTTCATCGCCGACTCTACCAGGGCCTCGCCCCGCCCTTCCGTCAATCAACAAACCGGGACATCACTTGACCCCGCCCCCAGCCGCAGACACAGCTGAGCATCATTGGTGGAGCATCCAAAACCAACAATCTAATATCTTGTCGTACGGAGGGCCTCAAAGAATAATGCATACTCCCCCGCATAGATTATTCTACGGTCATGTCAACGCCTCTATAGATCCGCGACTCCACCCATTTTTAACGCCTCCTATAACACCACTTTGTGGCGAGGGGGGTCTGCTCGAACGTCCCGCCCCCAGGCGATGCAGACGCTGCCGCTGTCCCAACTGCCTGAAGAGTTCCAATAGCCCTAACTCCACCCCCAACAAACGGAGAATGCACGTCTGTCACTACCCGGGATGTGGGAAAGAGTACGGAAAAACATCCCACCTCAAGGCCCACCTCCGAGGTCACGCCGGGGAGCGCCCCTTCGTCTGCAGATGGCTGTATTGCCAAAAGAGATTCACACGTTCCGACGAGCTGCAGCGCCACTTGCGGACGCACACGGGAGAGAAAAACTTTCAATGTCCAGACTGCGGCAAGAGATTTATGCGCAGTGACCATCTCAGCAAACATCTGAAAACCCACGAGATCAAGAGAGACAGGCCGGAAGGTGACGTTGAAGACGATGATGAAAAATCCAACACATTCTCCGATAAGGATGTTGACCTGCAAGCGGATGACGTTGACCGCCCCGGGTCTAAAAGATGTCATAGTTCGTCAGAGGATGGCGATGAGTTCGAGGATGACGATGAGACTGATATCGATGTCGGGTATGAATACAGGGACTACTTTTCTGATCATCTCATGTCCCCGCGTGGTCATTTTTCCAGTCTCGATGGAAGCGACGACGAGGTAACGGATGGGGACCACCATGACGATCAAATTTCCGGTGAAAGACAATTTGATGCTGGGATCGGTCCAGACCATTTGAACCAGTACACGTCTTGTCATCCCAGGATCCTCAGCGATCCCAGGATCCCCAGTGATGCCTGGCACTGCTACTACGACTACGAGCACGCCAATCAAACATCACGTGACCTCAGAAAACAGGGTCACGTCCATCACATACAATCACATCTTGTCTACGGTGATACGATAGACAAGCCAGGCTCTGAATATGACGAACGACAGACTGGGAGCATTGTTCCAGACAATAAAGAAAACAGATCGAGTGGACAAAAATCGTAACAGTATTTGAGGTTTCTACGCTTTCAGTAGTTTTTTTGTGCAGCTAAGGGTTGGTGTCCACCCTAAGAGTTGGTGTCCACCCTAAGAGTTGGAGTCCACCCAAAGAGTTGGTGTCCACCCTTGAGCGCGTCGTGTTAAACTAGTTTATTTTGTGCAGCTAAGAGTTGGTGTCCACCCTAAGAGTTGGTGTCCACCCTAAGGGTTGGTGTCCACCCTAAGAGTTGGTGTCCACCCTAAGAGTTGGTGTCCACCCTAAGAGTTGGAGTTCCCCAAAGAGTTGGTGTCCACTCTAAGGGTGTCCACCCTAAGAGTGTGTCTGCGCAACAAGAGGTGGTGTCCACCCTAAGAATGGGTTTCCACCCTAAGAGTTGGTGTCCACCCTAAGAGGTAGTGTCCTCACTAAGGAATTGTTTCCTTGAGCTAAACATTTCTCAACTGTTTTGTCAACAGTGGATACTTTTTATTAGTGCTTTTGATGAATTTGTGTTTAAATTCATCTTTAAAAATTTGAAAATTATAGTAGAAGTGGGGACATTTTTAGCTACTTTCATCATATTTGGCATTAGAAACAATAAGGAAAATATTTTGGTGAAAGGAACTGGTGTTAATTAATTCTTGATGGGAGAATAGCGGGTGATAAGCCTGTTAATTACTATTTACTTTTGAACTGAAGACCCCCCCCCCAACCCCTCGCCCTGTTATGAATAAAAGACAAACATTATTAATTCCATACTTTAAAGAGTTAATATAAAACATTTGGGTGGAGATGAAAATATTTATTTTGAAAAAAAAAAAGGATTAGAAAAAATATATTATCATTGTAATGTATCTTTAGGATAAATGCAGTAGTGTTTGATAATTGTAATTAATAATCGACTGGTTGACATAAATTTTCTAACTCTATTACAAGAGCACAAACTTTATACTTTATACAAATATATCTTATTTTTTTAGGATTTTAAAAATTTAAGTAATGTTTTATCAATCATGGATCGTCACTTTCGCCAATACACAACTAGTCCACTTCCCCAATACACAACTAGTCCACTTCCCCAATACACAACTAGTCCACTTTCCCAATACACAACTAGTCCACTTCCCCAATACACAACTAGTCCACTTCCCCAATACACAACTAGTCCACTTCCCCAATACACAACTAGTCCACTTCCCCAATACACAACTAGTCCACTTCCCCAATACACAACTAGTCCACTTCCCCAATACACAACTAGTCCACTTCCCCAATACACAACTAGTCCACTTCCCCAATACACAACTAGTCCACTTCCCCAATACACAACTAGTCCACTTCCCCAATACACAACTAGTCCACTTCCCCAATACACAACTAGTCCACTTCCCCAATACACAACTAGTCCACTTCCCCAATACACAACTAGTCCACTTCCCCAATACACAACTAGTCCACTTCCCCAATACACAACTAGTCCACTTCCCCAATACACAACTAGTCCACTTCCCCAATACACAACTAGTACACTTCCCCAATACACAACTAGTCCACTTCCCCAATACACAACTAGTCCACTTCCCCAATACACAACTAGTCCACTTCCCCAATACACAACTAGTCCACTTCCCCAATACACAACTAGTCCACTTCCCCAATACACAACTAGTCCACTTCCCCAATACACAACTAGTCCACTTCCCCAATACACAACTAGTCCACTTCCCCAATACACAACTAGTCCACTTCCTCAATACACAACTAGTCCACTTCCCCAATACACAACTAGTCCACTTCCCCAATATACAACTAGTCCACTTCCCCAATACACAACTAGTCCACTTCCCCAATACACAACTAGTCCACTTCCCCAATACACAACTAGTCCACTTCCCCAATACACAACTAGTCCACTTCCCCAATACACAACTAGTCCACTTCCTCAATACACAACTAGTCCACTTCCCCAATACACAACTAGTCCACTTCCTCAATACACAACTAGTCCACTTCCCCAATACACAACTAGTCCACTTTCCCCAATACACAACTAGTCCACTTCCCCAATATCCCACATTGAGGTATATTGCAATCCGAATACTTAAAATAAAATGCCAGTCTATTGTTCGTTTGCATTATTGGAATCGGAAGTCTTGCTAAATCATAGAATTTAATGTAAATTAAAACACACAAAATTTATTTAAAATGACATAGTTAAAGAAACAATTTCTTCGGGCGTGTACTACAAAAGTATCGTATATCGCCCGAGAAATCACAGTGGAAAAGGAAATCATGGTGTCCGGCTGTGTCAAATCTGATCCCAAGGTTGGAGACCAACAGGCTCACCCATCGCACAAATAACACATTAAAAGTAGTTCTATTTGATCAATTACATTTTTCTCTGATTTTAGATACCAGTACATGTTTTATTTAATTTTACCTATAGAAGGTTTTAACGAACAGCTCCCCCATAATAGAATTTGACACATTATACCGGTAGGTCGACCAGGGGGCAATCTAGATTCAGCAGGTAATAAATGAATCAAAAAAATTATTGGACCAATGGTCCAAGTCATATCCTTAGGATAATCCTAGTAATAAATTCTTAATAATCTGTTAATATGAAGTCATTTATTATGAAGTCATTTATTATGAAGTCATTTATTATGAAGTCATTTATCATGAAGTCGGTTATTATGAAGTCGGTTATTATGAAGTCAGTTATTATGAAGTCAGTTATTATGAAGTCAGTTATTACAGAGGCTATTGAAATTTATAGTGGATTTTTTAAAACAAGTAATATTTTCCCTAATTATCGAATTAACTTATGTACCCGGTAGAAAAAAAGGCAAGTCTTTTGCATTTCGAGATCACAAATTGGGCCTGCCCTAAATTAGTTCTTGCAGTGGAAGTGTAATGTTAGCGACCCAAGAATAGTTTGTCAGTCCAAGACTATAGTTTTAGATTATACCAAAAACTGGTTTTAGCGACTGAGAGTGATTCTAGCTGCCCAAGAGTGATGCCAATGGTCAAAGAGTGATGCTAGCGTAGCCTTCGAAGTGACCAAAAACAAGAAAATCAAAACCCTTTAGACTCCATAATTTTGTGTGGATGCAAACCGAGGTCTCGAATTACGGAGAAAAGTGTCTTGTTGCGAATAATAACGACACCAGAAATCGTTAGCAACTATTAGAAAGGTCGCTTGAGTCCCGCGATCCCTCAGTTAATGATGCTTGTTGTACATAAATCCTTAAACTCTAACGCAGTGGTTCTCAACCTTCCTACTGCCGCGAACCTTTAATACAGCTCCTCATGTTGGGATGACCCCCAACCTAAAAATTATTTTCGTTGCTACTTCATAAATTTGTGTTTTCCGATGGTCTTGGGCGTACCCCCGTTATAGGGTCATTTTTGGGTCACGACCGACTGGTTGAGAACCGCTGCTCTAACGCAATCCTGAATGTAAAAAAAAAACACAAAAACAACAACGTTAACACAAAAGAAAGTTTTATTATTTTAATTTTAATGCAACGCTGTTAAGAAGTCGTCCCACACTTTCTGTGATAATAATTTATTGAACATGCTGTTGTTATAAATGTGTTTAGTGATGATACTACATCTGCCTTGTCTCCCAGTCGTCATCCTATAACTTGTGTAATGCTTGTTTGTTGATAACACCTCCATACGTATAGTCTCATGCAGGTTATATTTTCTTATGTGCCATTGTTCAAACCTAAATAATAATTTGAGCTTTTTTAACAAAAAATATTTAAAAAATCAAATTTATTTTCCTTTACTGGTATCACTTAATTAATTCAGAATGTTTGTATTGTATTTGAAACACCTGATTGAAAAAAAAAAAACATAAATTTTTCCATTCATGTTAAAATAATTTCAATAAAGTTTTGTCATCATTTAAAATTCAATGATGTTGTTTTTTGTGCTGATTAGTAACGTGTATGAACATTGTGTGTTATTTTCGATTTAAAAAGAACGAAGTGGCTAATGGTACCCGGGTACCAGAAGTGAGAGGTTGGGATTAAAAAAAACTATTTAAAATATTATTGTTGGGTTTGTAAGACAAAATGAGGTATCAAATGAAAGATAATTGAATGAACTTTATGTTTGTTAAATTAATTCTTCAGTTTAACTAACATAAACTACCGTACCACAATTGACATCCGAATAGCATTAGTCAAAATGGACCCTGACACGCAGCGCCGCCATTAGCACCTGGGTCCCATTAGACTCCGAATAGTCGCAGCCTTAAAAACACCTGTTCTTGCTACAGTTCCTTGAAGATAAAGTTAAAGAGCGAGCTCGGATGATGTTCACTCAAATCCTAAAAGAGCTCGGATGATGTCCACTCAAATCCTAAAAGAGCTCGGATGATGTCCACTCAAATCCTAAAAGAGCTCGGATGATGTCCACTCAAATCCTAAAAGAGCTGGGATGATGTCCACTCAAATCCTAAAAGAGCTCGGATGATATCCACTCAAATCCTAAAAGAGCTCGGATGATGTCCAGTCAAATCCTAAAAGAGCTCGGATGATGTCCACTCATCCTAGAAGAGCTCGGATGATGTCCACTCAAATCCTAAGAGCTCGGATGATGTCCACTCATCCTAGAAGAGCTCGGATGATGTCCACTCAAATCCTAAAAGAGCTCGGATGATGTCCACTGAAATCCTAATTCCAAAATCTCAATACTAGGATCAAAATGTACATGACTGACCAATGACCAAGTCTGGCATTAGTGGCATACTACGACACGGGTGAATAAATTAGTATAAGTTCCGGTTACACGACATTTAATTCACGGTAAAAAAAAACAATAATAAACCGGGACTATTACTAACGGTGTTTTGGTCATGAGCATCAAGAAAACTACGAAATTACGATACTAGATTTGTTTTGGCTTCCTTCATTTTCAGTATCACATTTGGTGACTTTATACCTGATAAATCATTGGGAAACAGTTTGACAAATTTGCAATAGAAATCTAAGACAATGAATAACTAGAAGACTACTTATCCCTGTTACTAAGGCCGAGATGGTGCACAGACTGAATCTTGGTCCCGTGGTTAGATAGAACGTGTGGCTAACAATAATTCGGACGTGATCTGAGGTTCTTGATGTGGCGGATGGGGATGTTGCATAAACGCAGAGTTAATGTCGTCAATTTATAATTATAAACATATTCACAGAAACCGCTTCAGTTCATTTTCTCTTTATGTTGTGGGTTGAGAGAAAGTTGAATGTAATAAAGCATGAAGGCTCCGTGTGACAGACACTTAAGGGCGCCAGTCCGTTATCTACACCAGGGGCTGACTAACTTGTTTTCGATGAGGGCCATTAAGTCATTTAGAATGTTCGTCTCTCTGGAAATGGCGGGGGGGGGGGGGGGGCGGCTGATTGTTTGAGACCAAATCAAACTGATCACCATGTACGAAATTATGTTTTTAAACAAATAAAAAACGAATATTCAAAATGCGTAAGACGCATTATATTTTCCTAGTGAAAATGCAACATTGAACTAGAAATTAGCTTTTTTTTATGACATAGTCAGAATATATTCATTTAATTGAGAATTAAAATAAAATACTATTATATGAAAAGTGCAGTACAAATCGTCTTTTTCACATGAGTGAGAAAAATGAAACTGGTTGTATTTTTTTCCTGGCTCAATGGCATCTAGATAAGGCTCAAAATTAGCCTTGCCATCAAAATTGGTTTACATGTGCACATCTGATAAGGCTGCTCAGATATTACATTTCTGAAGGTAAAAATATGTCTTCTACCAGCAAGAAATAGTGTAACAATTTATTATTATCTATATATTTTCTCCCAGCATGAAATAGTATAACAATTTATTATTATCTATATATTTTCTCCTAACATGAAATAGTATCACAATTGATTATTATCTACTTCTTCTCCCAGCAATAGGTACCGGGTACGGCTAAAACTGAAATGAACTTTTCGAGCAAACTTATTGAAATTTATATGAACAAATGGACCACATGTGACCCACTCGAAGTCGATCGATTTGTTCTTCTTTGTGCCGGATCTGTTTCTCATATTAATATTTGGTTTGCAGATCGATTTATTCAATTTAATGCTGGAAGCTCATCACCGACACAATCAAAGGAGTTTTGAAGAGTCTTTCTTCTGGCATCGAGATAGGTAAAACGGTCCCTGAAACTAAGGTCCCAAGTCAAAGTGCACTACTAGCCCAAAACCAAAGCAAATTGCACTACTTGCACAAAACACAATAAAAATGCACTACTTGCACAAAACCAAATCAAAGTGCACTACTTGCCCAAACCAAATCAAAGTGCACTACTTGCCCAAAACCAAATCAAAGTGAACTACTAGCACAAAACACAATAAAAATGCACTACTTGCCCAAACCAAATCAAAGTACACTACTTGCCCAAAACCAAACCAAAGTGCACTACTTGCACAAAACCAATTCAAAGTGCACTACGTGTACAAAACACAATTTAATGCACTAATTGCACAAAACAAATTCAAAGCGCCATACTTGTACAAAACCAAATCAAAGTGCACTACTTGCACAAGCTGTATGGTTCTGTTGCTTCTTGTACACACTTGTACACAGTTTGGGAACTAAGTGAGGCAACACCCATTCATTGGCTTCAACTTCCAAGTCCACATGTACTTAAATTTGGTTGGGACAAAATTCCATAGTATGTCTACTAATTTATAACAATGTTCCACATTAGAATTACAACCCAAATGAATTTTTTGTAAATCATAATGGGTGGATAAAAGCACAGCTACCGTTTTCACAAATTTGTCAATTTACATCGATACTGAATTTGTTGATTTACATCGATACTGAATGTGTTGATTTACATCGATACTGAATTTGTCGATTTACATCGATACTGAATTTTTCGATTTACATCGATACTGAATTTGTCGATTTACATCGATAATGAATTTGTCGATTTACATCGATACTGAATTTGTTGATTTACATCGATACTGAATTTGTTGATTTACATCGATACTCAATGTGTTGATTTACATCGATACTCAATGTGTTGATTTACATCGATACTGAATTTGTTGAATAACATCGATACTGAATTAGTCAATTAAAAAAAAAACTATATTATTACCAGTAATTTAACTTAATAAGCCCTAGGCGGGCCGGATGAACAGCAGTTTCAGGCCGAATCACGACGGCCGTAATTTGCTGACCCTCATCTAGATGGAAATTAAAGGATATATTTATATGCGCATATAATAGAGAATTCATGTTTATAAACTGACAGAGTCGCTGGGTTGTGATATTCAATTTGACGTTAACGTGAAAACAATCACTCATAATAAAAGCAATGTATATTTTGTATTAAATCCTTTAAATTAAATTTGCTTTTGTTCGTAACTGGCTGGCTGCCTGGCTGGTAAAATCTTCTGACGGCTAATTGTCCAAATTCCAGTCAAGCTATCGAGCTGAAACTTGGCACATAGACTCGATGTCGACGACGAAAAATTTTTTTTTTCAAATTTTCTGCCCATCATCTCAACCCCGAAGAATCAGTTTTTTTCCTATTTTTTCAAGAAGATGAAGGAAATATGACGTCACTGATCTGACCAAGTAAATTTCCCGAAAACTGCGCTTAATAAGATACTTTAAAAAAAAAATGTCACAGGTACTTTTTGGTGCGTAATATTTTCTATTGTTCTTTTCTGAAATAATTGGTGGAATAAATCTTGCGGTGTACTTTCGGGTGGGAATTAAAATATTATTACTGGTTTACTTCAGAGGCGTGTAAATAAAATGCTATTCGGAGCCTTTTCCCATCTGGGTTTGGGGGGGGGGGGGCACCAACTGGGATTCTTATAAAGTACGTCATTTTTAATTAAGGTATTAATGTTTATTTTTCTGTTCGTAATGACAATATTTTTTAACGCTCTGCATTAAAAATATATATTTTAAAATGTGTTTTGTTTAGAGAAGAGATTTCTGTTACCTATCGTGGTCGGACGGGAAAACTTGGCTTTAGTCCTATGACTGTCATCAACAACTCTGAAGTTTTAAGGTATATTTATTTGATATTTTTAGGTACATTGATGGAAAAGTAAAGGCGTGCTTTTCAAAAGTATATTTCTGTTGTTAGTGGTTTTTTAAAATTAAATCATGGCCCCAAAGAGCAACAGTGTGAGAGAACTCGCCGACAAACTGTGAAATATCGCTCATTATTCAGTGTTTATAAGTTTATAAAAGTAGCAATGAATTAGGATCAGTCTGACTGAATCATACAATGTTAACCCCAAAAAAATTATTATTTTTACTATTATTTCTCTTCAATTTTTGCAAAATCTGCTCAGTCGCACAGACCAGAAGGAAACTTAACAACCCCAAGAACAATAACTGTACCTTATTTAGAATGTTGATTAGAAAAGTTGATTACCTCCCTGGGTTAAAAAAAAATGCCAACTAACTGCGTCTTGTGAGGGAGATCAAAGTGAGAGACGAGATTCTTAATTTTAAATAAGAAATAACAATTTTTTAATTATTTGTTTCAAAATATATTTCATGCTACTTCAATGTACCGGATACTGGTAAGTACACTTCGTAATGTCAGTTTTATTTTCAAAGCTGATTCCAAGTCCAGGGGGTAGACAATGCGAAGGACTTCCCTTACGTAACGAATTAATCGTTAAATAAAGTTTACGTGTCTGGTACGGCAGTGTGGGAAGAGGGTGCGGAGGGGGCGTTCATCAGTTAGTTTGTTTTTTTTAGTATCATTACATGGAGGGGCGGTATTTTTGGGCAACTGTAGAGTTTTTTTTCGTTGGAGTGTGCGGCAAAAGTATTGCCCCAATCCGGGTGACACTTACCTTAGTTACACAACTGTGATTGAGAATATTTGAGAAGTGTACAGATGTATTTGTACGATTGAAACCTATTTCTTTAAAATACATTTTCAAATAATAATGAACGCAGTTAAAGGAAACGAATGAATTATTCCCCAAAAAGCAGATAATAATGATATAACTAAAAGTATACATCAGGTTTACATTTTTTCTACCATCCATTCAACCGACTCTAGTATACTGTAAAAAAAATAATGTATCTACCTTATATCAGTGGTTCTAAAATATTTTCCGGCCAGCGCCTTACTGGGGGTGGATATAAATCCAGCCTTAAAGAACCATAAGTTCACACTGCAGGATTGTTTCAGCAACAAATCTCAACGATGAATTCACGCTGGCAACCACTGCTATTTGAGGATGGTTACAATCTCTGGAAACTCACGACTAACAGGGATATTTGTCCCACGTAGGTGTTCATGGCTGACAGACATATTCAACGTAGGTGTTCATGACTGACAGAGATATCCCACGTAGGTGTTCACGACTGACAGAGATATTTAACGTAGGTACACGACTGACAGAGCTAACCCACGTAGGTGTTCACGACTGACAGAGATATTTAACGTAGGTACACGACTGACAGAGATATCCCACGTAGGTGTTCACGACTGACAGAGATATTTAACGTAGGTACACGACTGACAGAGATATCCCACGTAGGTGTTCACGACTGACAGAGATATTTAACGTAGGTACACGACTGACAGAGATATGCCACGTAGGTGTTCACGGCTGACAGATATCCCAAGTAGGTTTTTACACCGAGCAGACACAACCACCCCAATGAGACGTAACCATACCTATGAGGCACAACCATGCCTATGAGGCACAACCATGTCTATGAGGCACAACCATGCCTATGAGGCACAACCATACCTATGAGGCACAACCATGCATATGAGGCACAACAATGCCACAACCATACCATGAGGCACAACAATGCCTATGAGGCACAACCATGTCTATGAGGCACAACCATGTCTATGAGGCACAACAATGCCTATGAGGCACAACAATGCCTATGAGGCACAACCATACCTATGAGGCACAACCATGCATATGAGGCACAACAATGCCTATGAGGCACAACAATGCCTATGAGGCACAACAATGCCTATGAGGCACAACAATTCCTATGAGGCACAACAATGCCTATGAGGCACAACAATGCCTATGAGGCACAACAATGCCTATGAGGCACAACAATGCCTATGAGGCACAACAATGCCTATGAGGCACAACCATGCCTATGAGGCACAACAATGCCTATTAGGCACAACAATGCCTATGAGGCACAACAATGCCACAACCATGCCTATGAGGCACAACAATGCCTATGAGGCACAACCATGTCTATGAGGCACAACCATGTCTATGAGGCACAACCATGTCTTGAGGCACAACCATGCATATGAGGCACAACCATGCATATGAGGCACAACCATGCCTATGAGGCATAACCATGCATATGAGGCACAACCATGCATATGAGGCACAACCATGCATATAAGGCACAACCATGTCTATGAGGCACAACCATGCCTATGAGGCACAACCATGTCTATGAGGCACAACCATGCCTATGAGGCACAACCATGCGAATGATACGCAACCATGCCTATGAGGCACAACCATGTATATGAGGCACAACCATGCTTACGATGCAGAACGTTTGTCCTCGTGTGCTGACGGGATATGTGTAATAAACAAAGAAAAGAACAGAGCGATGAAACGAAGATGGTTGGGGTGCAAAATTGTTTATACAAAAGATGTTGTCATGCTGCCTACAGATTAGTGATGAGTATTTTAACTCTAGAGGACAATCAAGGCTTTAGAAAGTTTGTGAGAATGTCAGCAAAAGAATTTGAAGCATTACCGTACTTACTGTGGTAAAGCACCTAATTTAGATTATGTGAACTTCCATCGAGCTATTATTACATCTGCAGAAACAGCTTGCTGTAGCCCTGAGCTACTTAGCAACTGGGGATACCTACAGCTCCCTTATAACGTATCTTTATAGAATTTCAGTGCAACTGTGCAACAATGCCTAACGTTTGAAGCACGCTATAATTTTGGCAATTTTCTAGGTGATGTAAAAGTGAGTAAAGAAACACATAATTTAATGACAAAAATCTGTTATTACTGGTACTCCAGCTCTGTTTACTGGTACTCCAGCTCTGTTTACTGGTACTCCAGCTCTGTTTACTGGTACTCCAGCTCTGTTTACTGGTACTCCAGCTCTGTTTACTGGTACTCCAGCTCTGTGTACTGGTACTCAAGATCTGTTTACTAGTACTCCAGCTCTGTTTACTGGTACTCTGAGTAAGTAAAGGGCATCTATCTTTAACTATAATTTAAGACAAAATTATATATCTAATTTCAAATAATCTCCGGTACATTATATTTTATTGTTCTCTGCGAGAGAGACCACATTTCCCGTGGTGGCACTTGACACTTTTCCATGGACAACGGACTGGCTTGTGCTTGGGTTAGTTGATCCATTGCTTCAATTGTTCCCCCAAAAAATAAAGCATTGATTTTATTTTATAAAAGTTTGATTCTACTGTTGCATTTCATGGGTCACCGGAAATTTGCTAAAAAGATATTTGTTTAAAGAAATTTGTTCTAAAGAAATGTATTACAACTGAAATTTGTTCGAAATGAAATAATAATAATTAATTTTATTACATGCCGGTATTATACCCAGTAGTTTAAACCTTTTCTTAAAAATACTATTTTTTATGAACAAATCTGCATTTTACAAATTTCATTTTGAGCAAACCTCCGTTGAATCAAATTTCCGGCATAAAAAAAAATTTCATGAATCTGCCAACAAGTGTGTGGATGTCTTCAGTTTTATTTAAAGTGTGGTCCCTGGCACTTTTTAAAAGGGATCAAGCATTCAGTCCCTCTATTTGAGTGCTGTTTTTTTTTGCTACTCGGAGAGCCACCTCTGTTATTACTGGTACTGATAATCTTCAACAACTAGTAACTCAAATCTTTTATTACTGGTACTGCTAATCTTTAACAACTGGTACCTGTAATCTTTTATTACTGGTAATTTTTATGATTAAGACAATGAGATTCCAGTCCATGTAATGACTCTACCAGTCAATGTTAATTAAATGGATGAAAATGATTTCCCAAGTCCTTTAAATGGTGGTTTCAAATAATTGATGAAATCTATGAGTCAGTCCCAAAGTTGTAAAGATAAAAATATAAATAAGTTGATCTTATCTATGGCAACTGAGAACAGTTTTGTCACTTTTTTAGATATTTAGTAAATAGTTTCATTGTCAGCTGTTAGAGATTATTATACACTGTAAATATGACACTTAGGCCATAAAATATGATTATGTCAGTGATTAAATTGAAAGGGTGATGACTTTGTCCCCAGAAGATGATGATAATTAAAGTGATCCTAAAGGAGTTTGATAATTAAGTGATTGTCAATGTTCATGAAGAAATTGATTATTTATTGTGACGTTCCTTTTTCAGTTTTTCAGATACTTTGTTTTACTCATTTCCAAATACCATATATTAGATATAAGGTTAAATCATAAAGTGCATGCTTTGAAAAGTATTATCTATGTGTAGATAGATAATGGTTTCCGGAGAGTTTATGCAAGTGGATTGCAAAAATGTTTAAGAAATATTGAAATTGTGGGGATTTTTTAACCCTTTTAAAATAAAATGACTAAAATTAATTAATTGTTAAGAGTATTTTGTGTTAAACTTTTCATTGAATGGTTCTCACTGCTTGAAAAAAAAAGGGCTTAGATAATTAAAATTTGGAATAAAAGGATCAATATCTGGACTTCTCTTTTGATTATTTGAGAAAATATATTTGCTTAAAAATGGCTCCAATTCCAAAAAAATTTCAAGTTTTTAATTGAGATATGTTAATAAAACTGGTGTTATATATAATATATATAAAATGTATGATATATATACATACTGGTATAAGTAAAATATTCAATCAGGTGAAACTCATTACAAAAGTCTGCCATGAATATATATTTACTTTCAGATTAAACTTCCGGTACCTATTTTAATATGATGTGTACTCTTGTGTAGATTATGTACTTGCTGGTGTAATGGATATATTTGCATGCTTGAGTAGATGATGTGGTCTCTAATGATAATATTAGAAGTACCAGTTTTAAAGTATGTTAAAGTTTAATGAATGGAAAATGAGTATTTATATTGTACTAACATTAACTTAATAAACTGTTAGTAAAATAGTAAATACTCATTTTCCAATTTGTATGATGTCAATATTTAAAATGTGATGCAATAGGCTCTCAAGTTCAAGGGAAAAATGAAAAATATTCAAAGCCATTAATAATAAAATTTATAAAAATCCAGCCCTAGCTGAGATTTAAGTCAACAACTTTTTTAAATAAAATTTTAATAGAAATTATTAATTATCGACCGGTTCAATTAAAAATATTACAAGTAAAATTGTTTAAAAATTTTTGTTTAGAATAGGGCTTTTTTAAAGGCTTTTTTATATTTTCCAATCTAATTAACAGAAAAGCCAAGAAATTGACATGTTTGCTCCAAAGTTTAAATTATATAAGCCCCTTTTTTCCAGCAACCATTCAATCAAAAGATATATTTTTAATCTAAAGGAAAAAAATCTAATGCTTAAAAATAAATGTACCAATGCAGTGTTGGGCTAATGAATAAATTACAAAATTATAATATATAGTACTACATAATCATGAATGAACTCATAGTCATAGAGTGCTATGATTTATAATTATTATATTTATGTTGGCCAATGGCTATGACAATCTACTCTTTCCCATCAAAATACCAAGACTGCCTCATCATGCTGTTAGATTGTTAATCAAATCTTATTAAAATTTAATATTGTATTTGTATGCATGGAACTGGTTTCAGGCAACTCGCCCTTTTATTCTTCTTCTATTATATTAAGGGCCCACGATCAATTTATTGATCATTCTGGCTTCTATGCATGTAGAGGGGATTTGAAATTCTTCTGTGCCTGGTGTTGATGAGGATATTTCACTGGTGCAAGGGCTACCTAGTGAGGGTAAGTGGAAGGCCTGAGGCAGTAGACACAAATGTGTCAAGCAGAGGCGTAGGAACGGCTTGGCATTGGGGCAGTTGCCAAGGGTACCGGCCTATGCCTGTTCAAAAGGGCGCCGCTAAATCTCTAATTTTTAAATTTTTATTATTTAAAAAGTAAATTTGCCAAGGGTGCCTAAAGCCCAGTTACGCCTCTGGTGTCAAGTGTTGTCACCTCAAATGTTCCTTTTGTAAGCTTGTTCCAGTCCTTGAATGACACAAAACATTGATTGTGAGTTGTTGCATTTGACACTGGCAAATTTAGGCCCATGTCAGCATGTCTATGTGACCATGACTATATGTTTGGTTTCCGCTAAGTCTAATGTGCAGGCAATGGGGAATAGTATTTTTTATAGTATAGGACATATCTGTATTTAATGATATTAAGTTTTGTATTAATATTTGATTTATCTAATTTATAATGGTGTAATCATGAGACATATTTTATAAAATTAACTTTTTTAAATTTTAAATATTTCAACAGCTGTATTTACTCCTTTGGAAACTGTAAGGGTACAATTTTTTAAAATTATTTTTTATTAATTTTTAAAAATATTATTGAATTGATTTTATAAATTACATTTCAACTCTTGAAGTCAGCAATGAGTGAGAGAATTATTAAAATTATTTTTATATGTATATCATTATATCATATAGAGAGAGACATGGCGATGGCGCAACATGAAATTAACTTTAACATAGTGAGTGTATCACTTAATAAATTTAGAACTTAACAACTCAGAATACTCGTATGTACAACGTTGAGATTATTTTCAATGTTTTACTACTCATTATAAGAAAAATATTAGAACTAATGTCGTTACTTTAGGATTCTAATCAGGGTTATTTCACTCATACTCATGTCATACCGGTACTCTTGAACTCATTAAAGTTTCGTCATTTACACAAACCGTGGTCAAAGTTATGTTACTAATGAAGTATAGTATCTTGAGAAAACAAATTTTGAGCATGTAATAAGATAAAATCTTCTTTAAAAACTAAAATACATTTTGAAAAGTGAACAATTATATTTTGAAATGAAATTTATAAAAAAAAAAACAATTCTAAAATATTAATGTGTCGAAAAATAAAAATGAAAAATTTAGTTTTACAATATAAATGATACTGCATTCTCAACTGTCGTGGTAGCGTGGCCGAGCGGTCTAAGGCGCTGGTTTTAGGCACCAGTCTCTTCGGAGGCGTGGGTTCGAATCCCACCGCTGCCAATTTTTTTTGGTGGGTATTGTCATTTCTTTCCACACATCTATTAATATTAAATTTGTTTATTTAAACAAATAACAAAATTAATTGCATTAGGTAGGTCACATTAAGATGGAAAAAACAGTTTATATGCAACATGTTCCTTCATTATTAGCGTCTTAGAGGTCTATCAATTATCTTTTAAATAAATTAAAATTGTTACAATAGATATTATGAAACACATTATGGAACCTAACTAAAAAGCAAAAATTGTTGCCCTTTAATTGAGTGTAAGAGTAGGATGATGCACTATTATCCCATATGTGCCAAAATGAATGCTTTTATATTAAGTGGATAATACCAGCACTCTCCTATATCAAGTAGTGAAACCTGAAAAAACCCAAACAAAAGTCCTGCATTTTACATGTTCAGGCAGGTCTTTTGGGGAAAAAAAAATTACATTCTAGGGACAGTGCTATTTCAAGGTTCGTTTTTTTTTCCATTTACACTCTGCCATAAAGCTCTTATATATTTACATGTAGTGTGTTGGTGGTGTGGGGGGGGGGGGGGGGTGGAGTTCCGCCCCGGGCGGCACAATGTCTCAGTTAATACACTATTGTAACACTGACAAAATAGAAAAGATCAACGAAGTATTTCCATTACTGTACTGAAAAACTCCATAGTGTAGTTTAGTCTGAACAACTCAAAGTTCAATGAGAGAAAATATATAAATTATAAGTAATGATAACGCATGTAAACTTTGTAATGTGTTACAAAGAAAAAAAAATTTGGACATTACTTTTTTTAAAATTAGGTTTCAGCAATGAAACAATTGTTCAAAACTCACATTCACATATAAATATAATACATCATTTTCGACGAGCATCAATATAGTAATACAAAACTGTACAATCAAAGAGTAGCTACTTCCTCTGTATTTATTTACTGTTATTAAAATATGCTGACTTAAAATTTTAAACATGGATTGTCTTATGACGTATTTGAACTTAATATAGTACGATGCTCTTATTCTTCTGGGGAAAAAATGATTATTTTTTAAATTTAAAAAAATGAAAAAATAATGGCAGCGGTGGGATTTGAACCCACGCCTCCGAAGAGACTGGTGCCTTAAACCAGCGCCTTAGACCGCTCGGCCACGCTACCTGTTACATCAATGCGCGCAAAGCTATATCACTACCGTTGGATGAATGTAAATAAATAAGAAATTATTATTGTTTTTATTTTTTTCAATCTTTTTATCAAGGATATCTTTTTTATTTAGCTTAACTAATCTTTATCCGTGTTTTAAATTTCTTTCACAAATTCTCCACGAAATATAATTGCATATTTTTTATCAAAGGGACATCACCATCTTTGTTTGTTAATAAAGTCAGGGCTACCACACCTTGGGAAATTTCCCAAAATCTTGGGAATTCACGACCCCCCATTGGGATCTGGGGAATAATTCTGAAAATCAGGCAAAACCTTGGGAAATATTAACGGGGAAGATTTTTTACATATTTTGAAAAAATGCAAACAACATATGTGATAAAATTTATATGAAAATAAAGCAAAATAGTTTTTAAAGTAAAAAAGAAAAAATGTATTGTTTTAACACTTTTCTGGTTTTAATTTTTTAAACCATTCATAAATAAATAAGAAATCTTCTGAAATTAAAGTTAATATTGTGAAGTATTAAAAAGTTAATAATTAAAGAAATTCAATTTTCTCTTCATTTTTTTACATTGAGTGAGTACTAAAAATTACATCCAGATGTTGAATGTTTATCAAATTGACCTTGTACACCATATGCATAGAACAGTCTCAACAATAAATAAACTGATAATAAATCTTGAAATCTCAAAGGAAATCAATAATATGGACTATTAATATTATAGAATTTGTGAGGGGGGGGGGGGTAGTAGGCTCGGAAACTTTATCAGACATTATGCTCTTAGACATTAGTAACCATACGAAAAACAGTACAAGCCAAAGAGGGAACGATAGTGTTCAATCAAGAATCGATAGTAAAATATGATGAATTTCAGTTACTTCTACAATGTGTTCAAACTATGATACGATGCATCTGTTAAAAAATCCAGCCTAATTTTCATCAAAAAAAATAGTTGTGCATTTACACACAGGTAATTAAGATATTAAAATTATACCGGTATGTTGTAGGATTATAACTGAAAAGTTCATTTAAACAGTATTTTGTTTGAAAAAAAAAATTATTATAATTGTAATGTAAATTTACAATTTAAAAAATACTTATTGTCTTCATATAATATCAATCCATTTAACTACAATTATTATTATTAAATTCTGCTTTATTGCTTTGCAAACCCCATTACTAATCTACAGACTTACAATAAGAAAACAACATGTTTTGATGATGAACCTTTTGCCCATGTAATAGTTGTAAAGAGAAGTCTGTGTTAATTAGCCCTGTGAGCTTTGTTTCAAAGTGACTTCTATTACACATGTAGATGATATTTTTACCAGAAAATGTGGAGGTAATATTTAATTTAGTAGCCTAACTCCAGTGGGGTATTGATAATTTGGATTATAAATTAATATATATATTTTTTTCAAAATCAATTTTTTTATTTGGTGATAAAGATTTTTTTTAAATGTCTTTTAAAATAAATTTCAGTCAATTACTGTACCTCGAGTTTCAGGGGCATTAATTATTGCAGTAATTACTACATAGAAAACACTCTTTTAAAGAAAACTCTTATATATTTATATGATCTTGGGAAATCTTAAGAAAGTTTTAGACAAAATCTCGGGAAATTTAAAAAAAGTGAGTGGCAGCCCTGGTTAAAATTGTAAAGGTTAATATTTTACTTCCCTCCATGTCATTCACTATTTTCAGTGTCCACAGTTTTTGTATGTTTATGAACGGGCTAGAGCCGTCGTGTGACTGCTATTGGAGTTTGAAGGCTCCCTGGATGAATGGCATCCTCAAAAATATATTAATGGCAATTTCCCACTCCTTTGAAATGTATATTTAGGAAATAGTTCATCAGACTTTTTTTTTTTTCAAAACGAATTATCTATTCTATGTCCTACAGATGAATTTTCAATTAAATGAATTTTAATATTTTTTATCTTCTATATTATATAGACCTATGCATCACGTTGTCACGCCCCTGATCTACCAAGAAAACATTTTCTAAAAATAAATATATATGTACCTCTACCATTTTAAATAATTGTAAATGTGGCAATGTCACATTGAATGTTTCACTTTTTGTAACTGCATTCTTGTAACATTTTATATGTGGCAGTATGCCACCGATAGAATAAAAGAGTACACTCATAGTGTGTGGGTAACCCCAAGCACGTACACATCCATGGCAATTTAAAGTATATTATAACACATAGTTGTGTACTGGGCCTTAAATACTATGTTTTGTTATTTACACACATGAAATACCATCCCTGCCTCGGGGTTGGCCCATGATCAACTCGTGACGCGGGTGAACTGAGCCTTGGAGTGAACTGAGACTTGGAGTGAACTGAGACTTGGAGGAGTAAACTGAGACTTGGAGTGAACTGAGACTTGGAGGAGTGAACTGAGGCTTGAGGTGAACTGAGACTTGGAGGAGTGAACTGAGGCTTGGGTCGAACTGACTCTTGGAGTGGGTGAACTGTTGCTAACCTCAGAGAGTTTGGAGGTATTGGGATACTTATGAAAATGTGCCCATGTATATTTCAACATTGGAATAAAACATCTTCCTTTATTTTAAAAGATATCCTAATACCTCTTTTTCACTATTGTAGCATCAACGTATTCAAAATTATAGTTTTCCAACTAGAAATCTACACACCCTCCCACCAACCCCCCCAAAATGTGTTGAAATACACTGCTTCGTTAGTTTTAAAACATTCACATACCTATATCAGGTGTGTAACACATTTGGGTTCGAGACATTGCTGTACTCATAAAATACGTTCGCTTTGCTGTTGCGTGTCTTCTGCTGCTTGGGGGGCAAAAATCCTGGACACAAATATTTAAAACATTAATTAAAGTGACTTGGGGATGGTAGCCCTCTAGCTACGCCACACTACGCTCCTAAACGTTATAAATATTCCCACCCCCTTGCAATGTACTACAGATTCTTTTTAAGAAATAGTTCAGAGTATATTTTAAGTACATTTAAAGAGTATAGTTATTTATTATAAAATACATACCAAACATAAAATATGTTATGTTATCAGGTTTGGAGATATTGTATATTAGACTTCGCTTATAATTCTTATTACCAACATATAATATATATATATATATATTACGCACTAAAATTTAGTGCAGTTATCGGAAATTTTTTGTTTGCGCACCATTGAATTTCCGGTAGTGTTAGGGGACATTAGGGGCTGTCCATAAATTATGTCAACAAAATAGGGGGGAGGGGGGTCTGAAAATTTTTGACAATTGTTGACAAGGGGGAGGGGGGGGAGGTCAAGAAAAGTTGACGTCAACAATGTTACTTTTTTAAAATAAATTAAATTTCATAATTTAAAATTTATTACACTTTTTTTTCTAAACATTTTACTTTTATTCCCTTTTTTGTTGTAGTTGTAAACTAGGCTATTTAAAATATTGTTTTTTTCCCCCATTTTATCTTTATTTTTTTTTTTGGGGGGGAATCAAATGTTGACGTAATTTTATAGGGGGGGGGGTCTCTGGAAGTTTGACACGTTGTTGACAAGGGGGAGGGGGGAGGTATAAATTGCCAAAAAATTGTTGACATAATTAATGGACAGCCCCCTAGTTGTTACAAAGGAAGTTATGTATTTCGATATTATTCGTGTATGAGAATATGGTTAACTGAAATTTGATCGAACGGAATTATGGTCGAATTTTGTTTTGCTTTGTTTTTTTTTTTTGTTGTTTTTTTTTACAGTTTTCTAATGATCATGTTTTCGTCAAATTTCTTTTTCAACCCACTATATAATAAAACAAAATAACGAGTCCAGAAAGAAATATTGACGCGAAATTCAAAGACATTTTGATTCGTGCGAACTGAGCATAAGACAAGTCCGAGAAGAGGTTTGTGTGAGGAATTGTGAAAATCTATTTATCCTAAACCAGAGGTCCCCAAACTTTTTTGTCTCGTAGATCACTTGCCATGTTTTTCGGTTTTGGGTAGACCCCCTGCTTACCTGATATTGATTTTTTGCAAATTCATTAACTTCAAATTATTTTTGACAGCCGGTATAGCGCTCCTCACTTTGAGAGATTTAAATTTATATTCATTTATCAGAAAATATATACATAAAAACTTAAATTTTAATATGATTCTTCATCACGTTTCATGAACATTTATGTTCTTTTAAAATTTTTACTTCATAGGTAATTTTATAATTTATGTAGGAATATATATGTCTTTATATTATAAGATAATATTATATAATTAAATAGGTACTATCTGTGTATGTGGATTATTCCATTCATGGAATGCCAAAAAAGAAGTCATGACCTGCTTACATGAGATACACTATCGTGGACCCCCATTTTAATTTCACGAACCCCCACATTTTTTTTGGCCGACATGGACCCCTTGCAAGTTGTCGTCGACCCCCTGGGGATCGATATAGACCGCTTTGGGAATCACTGTCTTAAACAGACGTTGCTACCGTTGGTAAAAAAGTGGCAGTAACAACGTGTAATATAAGACTCCAAGTGAAACGATCACTTTGTCATTTCATCCCTTGTAGATGCACACATAAGATTTTTGTATAACACTGTGTGTAACAGAATGAAGGAACAGTGCATCTGTGTTTTTTTTTTTTTTTGGTTTAAACTGAAAACGTGCGGGGCTCACGAAATGAATGGCTGTGTAAATGTTTGCATACTAAATACATGCTCGGCCCTAACGTTTCTAATCTTGTTTCATCGACTGAATTATTTAACATAAACTAAACCTCAGTTGATTGCAATACTTATACAGACATATAACTTACGAACCATCTAATGATTGCACACACAGTACCGGTACTTACTTGCTATATAATAGTTAAAAAACACAGTACAAATACGCATTTACTACATAACAATTACAAAAACAGTGCCAGTACTTACTTAATATCTAGAGACAGTTTAGTGGCTTTGAAGAGTGTATTCACATAATTAAACACATATACGTGCCTGGGCGCGAAGATGTATTGCTATCTAATGGTGACATTACAGTGCACTCTGTAGTCACCCAACACATGTATGTGTCTGTGTGTGAGTGGGTAGGTGTCTGTGTGTGAGTGTTTGGGTGTCAGTGTGTCGAGCTGATGTCTGTGTGTGATATGGGTGTCTTTGGGTGGGTGGGTGCGTCTCTAAGGTGGGTGCTATGGTGATTTTTGTATTATTTCAGTTTTATGTTCTATATTCGCATAGGGATTGAGATGAGGAAAACCGAAAGCGTATCTAGGGTTTGTGCCGCCCGGGTCTCCAGAAGATTTTAGCCGCCCCACCATATAAAGAAACAAGTGCTACCCGAGGTCAAGCCACCCACTAATCATAACAGGGAATGGTGATCTTTGCAGTGAAAAGAAAGTATAGTATGACATGACAGACATTGGATTACCTTAATGGTGTCTTGAATGGGTCAGCTTTGCACCAGGACATGAACAGAGTTGACTCAGTATGTGGACATGGGGAAAGTTGAGTCAGTATGTACACATGGACAGAGTTGACTCAGTACGTGGATATGGGCAAAGTTGTGTCAGTATGTAGGCGTGGGCAGCGTTGACTCACTGTGTGGACATGGACAGAGTTGACACAGTATGTGGACATTGTTAGCGTTGACTCAATATGTGTACATTGAAAGGGTTGATTCGGTATGTGTACATGGGCATAGTTGACTCAGAATGTGTACATGGATAGAGTTGACTCAGTAAGAGTGCATGGGCAAAGTTGGACTCCTTATTCGGAGTTGGACAAAGCTGGCTCAGTGTGTGCACAATAAGCATTTTATTTCTTAAAGATTATAATTTAAGCACTGATTGGTTATCACGTGACACCAGTGTTCCTCTTTCACATCCGTCGTGACCTTTTTTTTTTTTAAAACAAAAATCTTTTGACCATCCATTTAAAGAAAGTTTTTTGTTTTTTTTTTAAAAATATTTCTGTTCAAATATCAGTATTAAACTTCCTATTATTACAATATATTTTTTAAATGTTGATAACACTGTTTACAAAATTAACCCTTTCAATTCCCTTCCTTTGTGGCAAATGTCTCCTTTGCCAAACAGACACTCTTATCAAACTATAATCACTTAGGTCAGTGGGTCTCAACCTTCCTCATGCCGCGGCCCTTTAATAAGTTCCTCATGTTGTGATGACCCCCCCCCCCCCAAAGATAAATTTATTTTTGTTGCTACTTCATAAATATGCGTTTTCCGATGGTCTTGGGATAACCCTGTTTAATGGACATAAAACCCCAAAAGGGGTCGCGACCCACTGGAGGAGTACTGCTGCCTTAGCTCTTTCGCGTTTATAATAAATGTTTATTTTAATTCTGCCTGAACTTTTTTATGTGTCAGTACTTTTGAAACTTACAACATTTCGTTGTCATGCCGGTGAAAATTAGAAATAACCGTCTTCTGCGGGTGGTCTCAAATTATGGCATATGTCCCTTATGGGGATCCTAGGGATCAATAATGGAATAACTATTAGAGAAATGCTGGCTGCAGAAGCTATCTAGGAATCCTATAACAACATATTGCCATTAATGGTGGCTACAGAAACCACGTAGGAATTCTATAACCATCTATCGCCATTGCTCATTTATTGATACTTTATCGATGCCATTATTTTATCCGTAACCCCCATGGAAAATATTATATCCATTAAATACATTGTATGCTCAATTGCTGAACAAAAAAACGAATGTGAAAAATGTTTTGGAACAAGTTTACCAGGCTCTGCTGTCCATGCAATGTGGTATTGAGTCTTAGCTACCCATCAGCATCATTACGGCATAAGCAAATGTC
The DNA here is from genome assembly GCA_964017045.1 of Omphiscola glabra. Taxonomy (NCBI): domain Eukaryota; kingdom Metazoa; phylum Mollusca; class Gastropoda; family Lymnaeidae; genus Omphiscola; species Omphiscola glabra. The sequence continues at coordinate 16,911,368 of OZ024810.1, forward strand.
CAAATACACCTGGACTTATTGATCGCATTTCCAAAAGACACAGCGCCCCCCACATACCAAAAAAAAAAAAAATTACATTCATCTTCCATTTTCTGGGATCACTTTTAATTCAAATTAAAAAAGAAAAAATGTGTGGACTTTTTCATGTTGACACCAGGGAGGTTAATTACTATAGATTGTTGTGTTTGTTTGATTGATTTTTTGTGTCTTGGAAAATCCGTTATAGGTTTGGGTAGTAAAGCCAGTTTTAGACCGGTTATCAGTTGGGTTTTTTTTTTGTTGTTGTTGTTACAATGGATTTAAAAAGTGCCCCACCTAAGGAAGTGTGCAATCTTGGTTTTGGAAAACCTAACTTCCGGCAATAACATGCCGAACGCTTCAGTTTTTTGAACTACTTTCTTGTTGCTTCTTCATTTTTTCCATTCTGCCGAGGAAGGTTTTTAGCCGAAACGTTCTTCAATTTATTGTCCTATCTTTCTATTTCAAGCATCCACATGCAGTGTTCCACTAACTCCTTCGCAGAGCTTGAACGCATTACTTCGTTTAGGCTCCGAAGAAAAAGGTTACATCAAAATATTTCTTATACAATCTAAAGCAGCATTTGAAATGTATTTTTAGAACAGTCCAAGCGACTCTCACTTTCATACAGTTTGGTACCCGCTCTCGACCCTTTTTTTTTTATATATAACCAATGGACACGTTTGTTCACTTGCTAATTGCTATGGATGTAGAATACCCGTCTGCAACGCCAAGGCGACAACGTATGTCACGTATTTCATTCCAAAGCTTCAGCCATCTATTTTTGTTTTTCAGGAAGCTGTCGACACAGTCAGAACTCTCGAAGCTTCTACATGTTTTATACATTATACAATCTGTTTATTACTTTTGTTAAAAAGGCTTTTTTTTTCTCTTATTTATAAGTTTCAAATGTCTATTCAATCAAGTAAACGTTCCTAATTTTATTTTTATTTTTTAAATTTGCAAAAAAAAAAGAACTTGAAAAAACGAAAGGGGAAAAAAAATCAATTATCTAATTCTTTTACAAGTCAAATAATGTTTATAGGTTTCCAAGACTGATAATTGGAATTGCGATTACCCGGTATTCGTTTGACATCCGAATCGGGACCCCACTAATAGTTAACAAAATCCCCCGTAAACCACTGAAGTTAACAAATTCTGATGAGGCATATTGAGTCGCTGCCGTAAGAAAGGGGGGGGGGGCAGCGAGGGGTTGAAACACCCCGGGTGCTTTTTTGTTTCATTTTATTTACAGGGATGCCATTTTCGACCAAATGCGGGGTATTGTGGGAAGGGCGGAAATCATCTCGACCTGACGCCCCCTCCCCCCCCCCCCCGGGCTGCACTAACCCTAGCTACGACACTGGGACGTATTTAAACCCGTGGGGAAAGAGATTGGGATATTTATAGGACAAACGCCAGCCCGGAAACCTGGTGAATACATAATCTGCAGTATGTTGGACTTCAAGCAGCCGGGGTTTTGTACCTTTAACAGTACGGTGTTACTGTCAAATGTGCACGGTGCGATACGTCAGGTCAGGTGGCTCAAGTCACACGAGTCTAGGAATCGTGTGACTTAATCGGTGATACGAGTGATTTTTAACAACAAACGACTAAACACTTTGATTTTTTAGGACTACGTGTGAGATATTGGAGTTAACAGCCAATTTAAAAAAAAAAATACAATTTCTGTATGAAGCTGCTTGTGAAATAGTTCATTACTATAAAGAACTTGTGAAATAGTTCGTTACTATAAAGAACTTGTGAAATAGATATTTACTAATAGTGTTTGTGAAATAGATGATTTACCAGATTAGTACTTGTGAAATATTAGTACTTGTGAAATAGGTGATGTACTATTAGTACTCGTGAAATAGATGATTTACTTTTAGTGCTTGTGAAAAAGATGATCTACTATTAGTACTGGTAAAATAGATGATCTACTATTAGTACTTGTTAAATAGATGAATCACAATTGGTACTTGTGAAATAGATGATTAACGATTAGTACTTGTGAAGTATATTATTTACTATTTAGTACTTGTGAAGTATATTATTGACTATTTAGTACTTGTGAAATATTCGATTACAATAAGAACTTGTCAAATATAAGTTCATTTACTATTGGTAGCTGTGAAACAGTTGATTACAATTTTTACTTTTGAAACAGTTCATTACAATAAGAACGTGTGAAATAGTTGATGAATATTACTCATGATAACATTTAATGTATTAGAACAAGGGAAATACATCATTCTAACTCTGCACACGTTATTCAAGGGCGGCCCCACGCCAAGCGTCACATTAGCAACTGAAGTCAACGTTAGCAACTGAAGTCAACGTTTGCAACTGAAGTCAACGTTAGCAACTGAAGTCAACGTTAGCAACTGAAGTCAACGTTAGCAACTGAAGTCAACGTTAGCAACTGAAGCCAACGTTAGCAACTGAAGCCAACGTTAGCAACTGAAGTCAACGTTAGCAACTGAAGTCAACGTTAGCAACTGAAGCCAAAGTCTGAAGTCAACGTTAGCAACTGAAGTCAACGTTAGCAACTGAAGTCAACGTTAGCAACCGAAGTCAACGTTAGCAACCTAAGTCAACGTTAGCAACTGAAGTCAACGTTAGCAACTGAATTCAACGTTAGCAACTGAAGTCAACGTTAGCAACTGAAGTCAACTGAATACACAATAATTAATCACGCCCCCTGTCAAACTCTTATGCAGCTATGTCACTGACACACGTGCCAAACAAATGGAGACACTGACACTTATGTCAAACAGCTGGTGTCGCTGACACGCGTGAGAAACAGAGTCGTCGTCACTGACCAGCGTGTCAAACAGTTGGTGTCACCGACACGCATGCCTAACAGTCGTGTTACTGACACACGACATGTAAAACATTTAGTGTCACTGTCACACATGTCCGACAGCTGGTGTCACTGGTGTACACGTCTGTGGATGTGAGATTGACACGCCCGTACTATGGAAAGTGCAGGGTAAGAAACATGTACGCATAACTTTTAAATAAATATTTAAATCTTATTTCAAAACTTTTGCTGATCACCCTGAAAATAAGCTTCATTTCTCTAAAGCTTCGAATATCACACTCTTATTCACGTAATCTATAATTTGGAAAGTTGTACGAAAGAAATTTGTTGGATGGAAAATTGTTAGAATGAAGTTTGTTCGAAAGGAATTTTTTCAGATAACGGTTTGTCCATAAAAGACGTGTGCAAAAAATTTAACTTTTTTTTCTACCCCCAAAACACCCCCCCCCCCCTTTTCCCCTCCACTCCCCACAGTGCGAAATGCAGGAGGTAAAATAAACATTATAAAGAGCAAAAAGTCGCTAGATTTGAACTGTCAAATCAGCATGATATGGGTCCATCCAATGATTACCTATGCACGGCCTGAGTCAGGAGTGATGATTTTGAAGTTGTGCATACTGGTATGCATAAAGTGTTTACATGTAATTATTATATTTCTTTAAAAAAAAAGAAAAATTCACATGTATTGAAACATCTGTGAAATCCATGATAGTTTGTTTTCAAAAATAGTATTTATCGTCAAACTGTAGCTCTGCGTGACGAAATTTATAACGTTATTATTTCTTTGGACTGAACCAAATAGCCGCACCCCATGTGGGCAAAAAAAAAATAAAACAGCCGAAAAATGCCGCCCCTCCATATCAGTTCTGCCCCAGGGAGGACGGCTTCTTCACCCTCACCCCCACCCCACCCCCCTACCATTTCCTTCGCTAACCGTCCCAAAGAATATTCTATTTCCTCCTTTAATCAACAACTTGCCTCCGTGTGGAGTGGGGTAAAAAAAAGGGGGGGGGGGGTAGGAAACACTTGAATACGTTGACACCATTTAATTGTTGTTCACGTCATAATGGTTCGTCAATCATAATTTAATGGTGTCCGAGTTCACGTCATAATGGTTCGTCAATCATAATTTAATGGTGTCCGAGTTCACGTCATAATGGTTCGTCAATCATAATTTAATGGGCTCCGAGAGTTCATTGTCACATAATACATAAAAATGGGGGGGGGGGGGGGGGAAGGGGTGGTTGCCCAAAAATATGGAGGAATCAAGGGGGAGGAGGGTCTTATATTTGACTTTTTTGTGTTCGTAATATAAGAATGTCCCCTAATATATGGATGAACCGTAATATAGGGATGCCTATAATACACAAATGGTCTCTAATATACAGATGACCACGAATTTAGGGATGGCCCCTAATACACAGATGGTCCCTTATATACAGATGACCCCGAATTTAGGGATGGCCCTAATACACAAATGGTCCCTAATATACAGATGACCCCGAATTTAGGCATGACCCCGAATTTAGGGATGGCCCGTAATTTGGGGATGGCCCCTAATATACGAATGGCCCCTAATATACGGAGGGCCCCTAATATACGGATGGCCCGTTCTTTAAATCATTGAAAATAACGTCGACCAGAGAACTACTCGCATTGCTTCCATTTGTTGATAAATAGCAACCAAATATTTGGAGTGATTTTTTAACTCAATTATTGGAGGTTTATGATTAGAAATTGTTGTTTGCTTGTTTTCAAAATTTCGTTAATAGATCGGTCATAGAAGGAATGAACGCAGTGGGCCTCAAGGAGTGTGAAACAAACACACACACAAAAGTTAGTTTGGGGACGTCTGCAACAGTGGCGTAGTGAGGGGAGGCAAGGGGAGCATCATGCCCCGGGCGCTACTCACAAAGGGGCGCCAAATGGTATATTTTACTATAATATTGTGTGGTTTTCGAATAGGGGTGCGCTAAAAAGGTATTGGGGGCGCTAAAAAGGTATTGTGCCCCGGGCGCGAGTTAAGCTAGCTACGCCACTGGTCTGCAATACCCTTTACCCGCCCCAAATCAGTATTTGTCAAATTTTAAACGCCCCTTTCTTCGTTATTTCTCGACGACCCCCCCCTAAGGGGGGATTTTAAGTCATGACTTTATAAACCTCATCACTTTTAAAATAAATATGCACATCCCAATAAACACTCTTCTTCATGTCATGGCTGTGTTATAATTCAAATACAGTTGTTTAAAAATGCATACTGTCCCGATCACTTATACTGTCGAATACCACTGCCTAAAACAGGAGTTACCTTTAGAAGCTACCCGTTCTACGTGCTTACTGTCTCGGTGATTTACTTTCATATAATATTCATAAGTGTGTGTGCATGTGTACGTCCATATATCGTTAAGTGTGTACATATGTACGTCCATATAACCTTAAGTGTGTACATACGTACGTCCATATATCGCTTAGTGTGTACATATGTACGTCCATGTATCCTTTTGTTTGTACATGGTTACGTCCAAAAATAAATACGATTGGTCTCTGGGGCATCTTTGTTTTTGTTAACTTTCGTATCAGCAGATTCCTGTAATTCTATGCTATTCTATGAAGTCAATGCCAAATCAGTGATTGTATTACTTAGTGACATTTGAAAATAATGAAAATTATATATTAAGTCTGCAGAGCTCTATGACAAGAACAGAAAGTGGTTCAAATCAAAAACATTAATGTGAATTTACTAGTTTACAAATCCTGATACAGTTTTGTTACCGTGACTTTAATGAAGCTGTCGATACGCAATCTATTTGATAAGTGCTGGATAAGGATAACGAACGAAATGGAAGAGAGAAAGGGCGAGATAGACAAGAGAGAGGGAGTGATAGATAGAGAGATGGCAGCAATGATAAAAAAGAAAACGCCGATGGACAGCATTTGAAAATTAAGTCACCACCACTCAGTTAATGAATCTTATTGTATTTAATGTTTGCTATGTAAAGACCAAAATACATAGTTCTCTACAGAGGCGTAACAACAGCTTGGCATTGGGGCAGTTGCCAAGGGCGCCGGCCTGCGCCAGTTCAAAAGGGCGCAGCTAAATCTTTAATTTTTAAATTTTTATTATTTAAAAAATAAATTAGCCAAGGGCGCCAAAAACCCAGTTACGCCTCTGGTTCTCTATGTAACAATTTCACTAACGCTACCAGACGGCGCTGGTTTCCTTGCATAACATTCCTGACAACTGTGCCAAATGAAATTCTTAAATATACCGCAAGTGCGTTTGGATCCTAATATTTTCTTCTGTATTGCGGAGAGGTCGCAATTTAAATATGGTGTTATAAATATTCGCGTTATAAATTAGGGTGGGGCATCAGAATATTAATATAGTTCAGGGGCGTCAAAAAATGGGGGGGGGGGGGGCTTCGGTTGCGAACTTGGGTAAGGGGAGCTCTAATTGGGATTCCTATAGAGTGCGATAATCGAACTAAGTAACCTTAGTAGATGGGAAGTCCCCGTTTTGTTCGGCGCGCCATATCTGGTATTTTAATCAGCCATATCGCTTTCTGCCAGAGACTAAGCTAAACAAGAGATGTGTGTAACGTACTTAACTTACAACTATGTCCCACTTAACGTGCAAAAAATACCTATTTTTATAAACAGTAGAACTGTTAATAAATGTCACAGGCGTAGGGAGGGTGGGTGGAGGGGGCGGTGCGCCACGTGCAGAACTTTTTTTTTATACTTTGAAGGGGCGACAGTTTCAGCCAACAGCCGATTTAAAAAAAAAAAAATTGAGTTGGGCAGAATTAGAGCGGCAGAAATCTTGCTCACCCCGGTCTGCACTAACCTATGTTAAGCACGTGTATTATGTCAAAGACAATGATGCACTTGTCTTCCAAACATGAACATGTTAAAAGAGGATTAAATTAACTCAAACTATTATTACCATGATGCCCCCAGGGTACCCCCACACTAAAGATGCCCCAGGGTACCCCATAAGGATGATCCTATGGTACCCCAAGGATGCCCCCAGGGTACCCCCATAAGGATGCTCCTATGGTACCCCATAAGGATGCCCCCAGGGTACCCCCATAAGGATGCCTCCAGGGTAGCCCCATAACGATGCCCACATGGTACCCCCATAACGATGCCCCCAGGGTAGCCCCATTTGGATGCCCCCATGGTACCCCCATAACGATGCCCCCAGGGTACCCCCATAAGGATGCCCCCAGGGTACCCCCATAACGATGCCCCCAGGGTACACCCATAAATATGCCCCCAGGGTACCCCCATAACGATGCCTCCCACACCAAAAAATGAGAAGAAGTCGTTGGAAATGGACATTTAAAACAATTACATTAATATCTTGTTTTGTCATTTACAGTTGCTAGCCAAGTATCACACTAATCAGAAAAATTGTTTTACTGTGTGTCGCCCCCCCCCCCCCAACAACCCCTTAACTTTTTGTAAGCGTTGGCGCTACTCGTTCATGCTTCTGTTAATAAAGCGATGCTGTCACTTTATTTGAGGCCTCTCTGTAAATCATTTCACTGAATGGCTAAATGTATTATTTTGTTGAGGATATACTCTAAACTCTTTGAAAAGGTAATCTTCATTTTGGGGTTGTACACACACAATGAGAACTCTTTAAATACAGGTTTTATGTGCGTGGAAAGATTTTAAGAGGATGACATAACCTTTTTTTGCAGCGCCGCAGATTCTCTTGATTTCCAAACATACACCCCGCCGCCACCACTACCATAAAAATGCCAATGAACCTGATCGGTGTCTACTCGCCCCTACCCCCCACGCATTGCGCCTCTCACATAAATCTATGCATGCATGAATTGAAATGTCTTAAAACGCTTTTTACGTCGTCCACAGAGCGTTCGCCATCGGAAAAGCCGTAGAAAACGCCGTCTACGACATCAAAGTGTCCATGCTGGGCGACTCTGACGTGGGGAAGACGTCCATCGCCGCGTCGTTCAACTCGCAAGACAACCACCTGCCCCGGGCAACCATATGTGAGTTTATAATTCATGAGAGACAGTAGACATTCGTAGATGCGTGAGACCTGAGCTTAAAAAGTATGACAGTTCCTTGGTGTGCGCTGTTCGGCTGTAAGAAATTATCGCTCAATATGTATGCAGCTTGATAAGTGTGTGTGTGATTTTTGGGGGTTGGGGGCATATTCACAATGTCTTTCCAATGAACCAAAAGAGGTTTTTAAAAAAGGAGAAACTCTTCCTCATTTTAAACAAAATACAGACTTAATTCTAGGGTACTACTCAAGTCTAAAAGGGGCTTGGTCATATTCGCGTGCGAAGGACGAACAATAATAAAAAAAAATGTGTATATTAAAATTGCTTGATGACAGTGAATTTAGTAATACAGCCTTTTCGCGTTCCATTTATGTTAACAAGTCTCCAGATATTTTAATTGACATCAAAACTTGAATGGATCATTTGAGGTCTTTGATTTTTATTTTAAGGCGCAATAATTAAATAGATCACCAACAACATTTTTTTTAAGGCGCAATAATTAAATAGATCACCAACAACATTTTTTTAAGGCCCAATAATTAAATAGATCACCAACAACATTTTTTTAAGGCGCAATAATTAAATAGATCACCAACAACATTTTTTTAAGGCGCAATAATTAAATAGATCACCAACAACATTTTTTTAAGGCGCAATAATTAAATAGATCACCAACAACATTTTTTTAAGGCGCAATAATTAAATAGATCACCAACAATATTTTTTTAAGGCGCAATAATTAAATAGATCACCAACAACATTTTTTTTAAGGCGCAATAATTAAAAAGATCACCAACAACATTTTTTTTAAGGCGCAATAATTAAATAGATCACCAACAACATTTTTTTAAGGCGCAATAATTAAATAGATCACCAACAACATTTTTTTTAAGGCGCAATAATTAAATAGATCACCAACAACATTTTTTTAAGGCGCAATAATTAAATAGATCACCAACAACATTTTTTTAAGGCGCAATAATTAAATAGATCACCAACAACATTTTTTTTAAGGCGCAATAATTAAATAGATCACCAACAACATTTTTTTTAAGGCGCAATAATTAAATAGATCACCAACAACATTTTTTTAAGGCGCAATAATTAAATAGATCACCAACAACATTTTTTTTAAGGCGCAATAATTAAATAGATCACCAACAACATTTTTTTAAGGCGCAATAATTAAATAGATCACCAACAACATTTTTTTTAAGGCGCAATAATTAAATAGATCACCAACAACATTTTTTTTAAGGCGCAATAATTAAATAGATCACCAACAACATTTTTTTTAAGGCGCAATAATTAAATAGATCACCAACAACATTTTTTTTAAGGCGCAATAATTAAATAGATCACCAACAACATTTTTTTTAAGGCGCAATAATTAAATAGATCACCAACAACATTTTTTTTAAGGCGCAATAATTAAATAGATCACCAACAACATTTTTTTTAAGGCGCAATAATTAAATAGATCACCAACAACATTTTTTTTTAAAATAAAAAAATCGAATGTCTTACAGCGTTTAAATAATATTTAGAAGTCCTAGATACTACGTGGGCTATTTCTGTTTATTACAACATATTGTATAGACTAAAGGTGATAACCCTCACTCCCCCAATATGAGCTGTTTTGTTTCCTTTTGATCGATATATTACGATATTCTAATTGAATTATCTAAGCACACAAGCACACAAATATATAAATATAATAAAACTATATGTTCGAGGACAATTTTTGTCATTTATAAATATGTCCATTGACAAGCGGGCTGTGCTGTCACTCCAAAGACTAGAAGGTACCGCTGCTTTATTTTTAAATTTTACCATGACATTACTTGATCAAGACAACGTGAAAAAAAAAATTTGATATTTCATACTTTCTAACATTTGATTGTGCTCAAACGATGAGAGCACATTGTTTTATGTTACATATATATGTCTTTTAAAACTGTTTTTAAACTTCAGCAAAAATTCCATCCCTTTCTGCAGGCTGCGAGCTGACCACTAAAAGTGTGCTGTACCCCAGTGGTGACCGGGTCAGATACACCATCTACGACACAGCGGGTCAGGAGAAATTTCAAGGAGTTATGGCAAATTATGTGAGGAACATGGATGCCGTCATTATAGTGTACGACGTCACAAGCACCGTGAGTACCTCGCGCTTAGGTCAGAGGTCATAGCTTATGATGTCACCAGTGCGGCGAATAGCTCACTTTTAGGTCATAGGTCATAAGCTTATGATGTCACCAGCACCGCGAGTAGCTCTTGTTTAGGTCAGGGTTCATATTTTATCACGTCATCAGCATTGTAAGCAGTTCACTGTATGAATTTCTGTCATAGTAATTTAGAAAAAAATTTTGTTTGTTGTTGAAAAGTTATCGTCCATCATTTAAACACTTTATATAAAAACCTATAAATTTATAAATCATAAAGTTTCATGTAAGTAAAATAACACTTATCTTAATATGTATTGACATTTACACATTTTTAAATCTGAATTTCATGATGGTAATTTTTTTTTTAATTGGATGTATTATGAAATATAATAATCTATCCGTCCGATCAGCTCCATCCGACACTACCTCACAGTTAGCGTAACAAAAACACTAGTCTGTGCTCTTGTTCTCTCTCGTCTTGACTATTGTAACTCTCTTCTGTCGGGCTCACCAAAACATTTCATAGAAAAACTGCAGAGAGCTCAAAACTCTGCTGCTCGGCTAGTTCTAAAGGTAAAGAAACGTGATCACGTGACTCCACTACTCCACTCACTTCTTTGGCTCCCTATACAGGCACGCATTGATTACAAGCTGTCTGTTCTCTGTCACAACTTTTTCTCTGGTTCCTGCCCTTCCTATATCACTGAACGTCTAACTGTCTATTCATAATTCACCCACTCGGATGCTTCGTCCCCCCGCAGACACGCGTATTCTTTCTGTTCCCAGAGCACGCACTAAAACATATCGTGAACGATCTTTCTCTTTCTGTGCCCCAAAACAATGGAATTCTCTCCCATTACACATCCGAAACATAGTGACCGTCCCATCCTTCAAAACTGCCCTCAAGAACCATCTTTTCAAACTGTACTTTACCAACTCATTCTCACCCAACTCTGACTGATAAACATTGCTCGGTGCTGCTGGGTGCTGTCCATGGCTAGACAGAGGGAGATAGTGGTTGAGGTCAAGATTGTCACCAATTGTTTTTTTTTTAATGTAAACGTTTCTGTAATTGCTAATTTTTATGTGAAATGCAGTGAGCCCTAGACCTAGGCTGGGGTACTGCACTATATAAAACCACCTAATTAGAATAATATTTGTATAGTCATTAAAACAGGGTTCAGCGAGACGGGTAAATTACCACCTATGGAGTATAAAGGAAAATCTTAGGGGGCAATGACGGCTCAATTGACACACATATACAATTATTTAAGTGCGATTCCTTTGTTACGGTGGAAAGTTACGTTTTTAGAGAGCAGAGTACCTGGCCAGTGTGATACTATACCTGTTAATAGGCAGAGTATCTGGCCAGTGTGATACTATACCTGTTAATAGATGAACGCACACAATATGTTGTGGCTAGTGGTGGTTCGGCAGCTAGTATGAACGGACGTGTTCTGTGTTCGCTTGTTCATTTGGCTTAGTTACAATTGTTTATCTTACGCTAAAACATTTCGAGTATTTTAGTCATTTATTTGATCGCATTTGTATACTTTTTAAACGAAATACATTCGCTTTGTAGACTAAATTTAGAATTTAAATATTCTAGGATTTTGTCCATTTCAATTCATTGGCGTAACGTTGGCATACTCTCATACTCGTATATTTTGGGAAAATAGCTAAAAACAGAAGATCAGCATGTCGCTCCAATAAACGCTTGAATCTCTGTGTCTGACTAACTCTGTTTTGGCTTTTTTTTTGTTTCAAGACTGTGATATATTTCCCCAGGCCTCATTTAACAACGTTGATCGGTGGTTGTATTTTGTCAACAATCACCTGCCGTACGACGTCCCTGTCATACTGGTGGCCAACAAAATTGACAAAGTTGACGAAAGAGAGGTCACTGGACAGGTGAATTGATTGTTTCCCTCGTGCTCTTAGAAGATTGCCTGTGTTGTTGTTGTTGTTGACACGCAGCGCCGCCATTCGCTCCCGGGTACCATTAGACTCAATGCTATTCGGACGTCATTTGTAGTAGTTTATTTTAGTTAAAATGAAGAATTAATTTTACAAACGTATAGTACATTCACTTATCTTTCATTTCATACCTCATTTGGTCTTACAAACCCAATAATAATATTTTAAATCGTTTTAATCCCAACCTCTCACTTCTGGTACCCGGGTACCAATAGCCACTTCGATTCTTTTATCTACACAGTTATTTAGTGTATAAATTCCTACAAATTGAACACATCTTGAAGTTTTTTGTTGTTGTTGTTTTTGGATAGCAAGGTAAAGAAAGAGCAGAGAGAAATAATTTATTCTTCGTGGAGACATCAGCCGTCACCGGTGAACGAATTACAGCCATATTTGAACAGTTGTGTGAGTAACGTTTTACGCCTATGTATAATCTTAGAATAAAATTATCTCTTAGTACTTTAAATTTGAATATTCTAAGTGCTTTCAATTAGAATATTCTAAGTAATTTAAATTTGAATATTCTCAGTACTTTAAATTTGAGACCAATCAGATATTTTGGCTAGTGAATGCTAGATATATAACAAAAGACTTATTAGTTCTCCTCTTAATTTTCAAAGAAATCGATTTAAAAAAGTGAGAGAAAATATAAATGACGTCACAGTCACATTAGCGTAGCTTTATTCTGTCTGGTTTTTTTTGTTGTTGTTTTGTTTGTGTGTGTGTGTGCGTGTGTGTGGGCATGAGTTAAGAATGGTTGAACATTTGTCTACGGCATATAGTGGGTGTTTATTTTTATACTTTAATATTAGGTTTTTTCTTACCACCAAAGTGGCCGTCGAAGCCTATAGCTCTGGCCTCCCCTGCAGTAGATGGTGAAGAGGGTTTTACATAAACGCATACATTTCAAATATTGTTGTATTAGCTTAAATTTACGAGTCTTAGCTTACATCTATGAGTCTTTGCTTATATCTACGAGTCTTTGCTTATATCTATGAGTTTAGCTTATATCTAAGTGGCTTATCTTACGTCTGTGAGTTTTATCTTACATCTATGAGTTTTAGTTTACACCTATTAGTTTTAGTTTATATCTATGAGTCTTTGCTTATATCTAAGTGGCCTAGCTTATATTTAAGTGGTTTAGCTTACATCTGTGAGTTTTAACTTACATCTAAGATTTTTAGCTTACATCTATACGTTTTAGTTTATATCTATGAGTCTTTGCTTATATCTATGTGTCTTTGCTCATATCTATGAGCTCAGCTTATTTCTATGAGTCCTGGTTTATATCTAAGAACATTAGACAGCAGTGTCTTTTATGCAATTTTTTTGTTAAAAATATGTTTCAAATCTGTCTTGAGGATTTGAGACACAACTGTTATCAATAGAACAACGTTGAAAACGTTTCCCTACAAATAAGTTTAGCCTATTTTTATAACTAGACTTGTATAAATAACACTTCTACTTAAAAATTACAATAACAAACAAACATTATTTTTAATTTTACAGCCACTGTGCTAAGGGAAAAGAAAATGAAGGAACTATTTCACGGCGCACGGATTCCTTTACGGGACATGGCTATTCGGTTGTCTCCTTCCACACTTCACAACGCACGTGACACCAGCGGCAGATCTCAATGCTGCACTTCTTGATGTTGGCTTATGTTTAGATACAATCGTGCCGTGTGCACAAAAGACGGTCAACAGCGGAGCTCCTCGAAGAACGGTCCGTGGGCCTAATCCGGCCCAACCAGTGTCCGGAACCCGGCCCACCTGGCTGATGTACTGTTACCCGGATAGCATTAACAAATATAGAACCTGACATCAAACATCTCTTTAGACAAAATCAGGCCCATCATTTTTCAATTTAAATTCTAATAAGTTTATGCTGATTAAAATATTTCTTCATTTTTTTTCATGTTCCTTTAGCACAATATAATAAGAGCTGCGCAGTGGACATAGGAATTATCTTTTTTGTTGACCCACGACAGTGTCTAGGGGACAATGGACCGACCCTCTGCTTACAAACTTTTATGACCTCTGGTCAACAGCGTATCACTGCCTTAGCGCAAACGGACCAACCAGGACTTACCTAGGGTAAAGATCCCAGGTGTATGATTTCTAGCGGTATGAATCCTGGGGTATGAATTTAGGGTATTATGTCTAGGGTTATGGTGCCCAGGGGTATGATTCCTCGGGGTACGATGTCTGGGGAATGATTCCTGGGGCTAATTTTTTCTAAGGGTATAATTCCTTAAGGTATGATTCTTAGGAGAATGATTCCTATAGAAGATATGTTTCCCTTGGTGTATGATTCCTAGTTTTAATTCACGGATAATCACATCTTTGATTTCTCTACAAAGCTAGTGGTATCAAGTAGCGTCAGTTTATATTAAAGATCCATGGTCACGCACAAACAGTCTTTCTGTTAGAGGTTATATGAGTGTGTCGTCACATGATACCGCACAGCAAGTCTTTCTGTTAGAGGTTATATGAGTGTGTCGTCACATGATACCACACAGTCAGTCTTTCTGTTAGAGGTTACATGAGTTTGTCATCACGTGACACCGCGCAGCCAGTCTTTCTGTTAGAGGCTACATGAGCTTGTCGTCACGTGATACCGCACAGTCAGTCTTTCTGTTAGAGGCTACATGAGCTTGTCGTCACGTGATATCGCACACACAGTCTTAAGTGACATTCGACTATCTCACTTACGCATATTTTCTTAAACTTGAGATCATGGTCATAAAAATATTAGCCGTGTGCAAGAGCAACCCTGATTCTTCTGTCCAGCTCACTCAAAAGATTGTATCAAGCATGCGAACGACATTCGTCGAACAATGTCGTCTTGTGACAACAAAGGCAGTCGTTTTAAGACACAGTATGTAAAAGGGGACAAGAGATGCCAAAAAGGACGCATGATAACAAACAGGACACAGACCCTGGTAAACCGGACACGGCAACATATCCGCACTTTCAATAACACAGACAACAAGTAAATGAATTTAACGGGTAGCGGAACGAGCTAATGGTCATGTTTTGAGTAGACATCACTAAAGCCTTGACCTTTGAGCCCATGAGTGACGTGCAGGGGTTCCTCGCGTAGATTCGCGCTGTCGTCTTGGATGCCTCAATGTATCTTAAATAGAGAAAGACTTCAAAATAAAAACCACCATTAACTTTAACAGTGATTTTTTTGTAAACAGTCGTTAAATAGCCGGTTAAATGTTATTTATTCATTGGTGAGATATCAGTTCCTGCTCAAAAATACTAATAATCTTTAATATTATGTATTATCAATATAGCTAAAGACATAAACATATATATATATTTATTTATTTTTTAAATTCAAGCAAATATAAAGAGTTTGCACAATTACTTGATATAACATAGACAGATATAAAGTGGAACTGCCCGATTCCTTTCATGATAATCAAAAAAAAAAAAAAAAAAAAAAAATTCCTTTTATGACTTCAGAAAAACAGTTTTTTTAAATGACTTCAGAAAAACTGTTCTTTTAATGACATTAATTAAAAACATTCATTTAAAGAAAGACATTAGCAAAACGTTCCTATCATGGCATCAAAACTAATTCGATTAATGACATCATCAAAACATTCCCTTAATAACGACATCCAACCCCCTCTTTGAAGTGAAAAGTTACACTCTTTTGTCTGGATCAATTCATTGTGTTGAAGTATGTGTTAGAGATTAATTTAATCTCTGACCTCTTGATTTCCCTTGTCTATCAAGACCGAAAACCGTCAAGTGAATTGATCAATTGATAAGTTTAATCTTTTATCTATGCCCATAAGTAGCCTCAAACTCAACACGCTGTACAAAGCGAATGACGTCAATGTATTGTTTACAGGTTTCGACCTCATTCAAATTAGTTCAATAAATCAAATGTTGCGACTGTTAATCTAATTTTGGTGTGTCTGCTTTTTTAATTTTTATACACTTATAGTATGCATCGGATGTGATGGTTTACTTAATGGGATTAGCGAGTATAGTAATTTACACAACTCTCTGGTGTTTTAAATGTAGAATCTTATGACCTGTGATGCACTAAGTGGTATGTTCGTATTTCTAATTGGCACAAGTTGAGCTCCACCCAGGTTGAGTATCTAGGGTTCGGAACCCCCCTGGGTGGTCCTAAAGTTTAACCGCACAGCCCCCCCCCCCCCACGAAGAAACTCTGGACTAGGGTTACCCTGCCCAGGAGTGCATGCACCCTAAGGGGCGTGCTAAACGGCAGTTCAAGCCGAGCGAGAAACGTTGATTTGATAACATTAGCTTTTAAGTTGTGACACAAGTCAGGGGTCGACAACCCACGACACGCGTGCCAGCCCTGGCACCATTAGCGATTTTCATTGGCACGCTAATGGTTGATTTCCAAGCTATTGGAACACAGAATGAATTAGAAGTCTCACTTTGGCACATAATGTTATTATTATTATTATTATTTTATTATTATTTCATTTCTTCATTGACATTTGAGTTTATAAGGCCCAATTTTATTTTATTTTCTACGTTGTACTGTTCTCTCTTTGTAATTCAATCAACACATTTAAAGTTCAGTTTCACTTTTTAAAATGGATTGTTTGTTACATTTGTAGCGTGTATGAGACTTTGAAAATCAATATTTATGGGGTGCGAGACTCTTTTTTTTTTTAAAATTATTTGTGGGGTGCAGAGCAGAGACGCCGAGATAAACAAAATATGTAATTTCTTTGGGCCTAAAAACATGATGTAGACACGCCCCTGGAACAGTTGATTTCATCGGCACTACTCCGTAGTCGTAGAGTCAACACGTACTTAACAAGTCTTGGCTGATTCAATAAATGTATCCACTGGGATAGCATTGTAAAAATGTATATTGATAACTTCATGCAAGCAGCTGAATCACAATGAGCCTTAGACAAAGGGTCGGTTCACATGATCAAATTTCGCGTCAAATTGTTGTATGAACGCACTATTTTGCGCGTGGTTTCCTTTTTTGGGGAATTTGATCAAATAGTAATTTGAAAGTTGTGACAAGGCTTCATACACGAATTGCATCAAATGCTTGACGCGAAATTTGACCGTGTGAACCGGCCCTAAGATGAGATTTAAAGACATTACTAAGAGTAAAGTTTATGTAAATATATATTATTTAATGTTATACTTTCCAGATCATATCGTATGCCATGTCATCAGGGCCATGCCAAGGAGGATCGGCCCATCGGGCGAAGCCTGCACTCAATAAATAGAAAATACTGCCGCCCGGGGTGGAACAGTAAATGGATGATTTTTGGCGCCCAGTGTCTTTTGTGAAGTAAATGGGATTTATCGTTGAATTCACTGTTGTGGTCTTATCTAAATGCTATTTCGGCGCTACCCTTACTTTGGCGCCGGGCGGGTGCATCCCTCAAGGCTAGGCTAAGCAGGTGCCCAGGTGCCAGACAAGTGAGGGGCGCCAAAATGTAATGTTACTGTATTGATGAAAATAGTGAGTTTTCGGAGGTGAGGAGGGCTTCAAAATGAAACTTGTCCCCCGGGTGCCAAACACCCTAGCTACGCCCCTGTCCCCCCCCCCCTTTTTGCCCTGCACACCATACCACAGTGTGCACGCACATAATGTCTTTACAACAAGCGGCACCACCGGCAAGTGCCAGTTGCACTCTTGTCATTAAAAGCTACTTCCCTTTGTACATGCACCGCTTATCTTCCCTTACCTAGTTTGTGTGTGCGTAACAGAGAGCCTACATAGTATCACATTGCGAAAACTTTTGACCCAGCTGACTCCGTAGTCAAGGACATGTTATAGTGTTTGTGTGAGGTTCATTGACATGTTTATAATGCATGTTAGTGTTGGTGTTCATTAAAATGTTTATAATGAATGATAGTGGTCGTGTTCATCAAGCGTGACCGTGTGACGTCAGACATCCGACGCTAAGTGGCTGTGGTGTAGTGCTTAAATAAAGTGTCCCTCACAAGTTGATGTCATGTAAAAAAAAAAAAATATTATAAGAATCTAACAGCAACTAGTTCTGTCTAGATAACAACTCTATATAGTTCCGAAAAATTATTCAGTAGTTTCTACAACTATATATTTTCCTTTTATCCAATTTTTTGTTGTAAACTAACATTTTGCTTTCGTTTTTCATGTTTGTATATTTACTTCCTTATATCTTCTTTTTAAAAAAGGTTCTCATCTTCGTTCTTCCAAAATACTTTTTTTTCTAAAAAGAACAATGTTAAGTAATTAATTCTTCCGAATTTAACTTAATTTTGTGACAGGTTGACGCCATCTTGTTTGTATGTGAGAAGTAACCATGGACGCCAAAATGGACGCCGGCACACGTGCTCGTCTCTACAAGACTTAAAGGCAATTTTATCGTTTACGCTTATGTAACACACCCGCTGTTGAATTCGTCTTCAACATTGTTATTGTTGTTTATTTTAATGAAAAAAATTATTTTGGAACTCGGAGAGGATTGCGGCCCCTTGAAATATCCACTTGCCCCCCTTTCATTGCTGGGCGCATCTTGCATTTTAAGGACGCTGGCATTATGGCGACATTAAGATGACTTTAAGAAGCCATCGTGATGATATTATGATGACGTTATGATTGCGTTAAGTCATTAGCATGACATTACGATGACGTCATGAAGATATTATGATGACCTTAAGAAGATGACATTATGATGATATGAAGATGACATCAAGGTATAACGATGACATTATGACGAGTCTCAGATATTATGACATTGTTTACTACATATATACACCACCAACTTTACATGTTGTCCCACAATTCCTACATTGATTCATAATCTTACATAAGATTAAAGATAAATGTATCATGTTTGAATAGCAGAATTATGTTTGAATAACCTATTATAATGTTTGAATAACGGGATTATTATGTTTGAATAACTGGATTATAATGTTTGAATAACGGGACTATAATGTTTAAATAACGGGATTCTAATGTTCGAATAAAGGGATTATAATGTTTGAATAACAGAAGTATAATTTATTTGAGTATGCGGTTCCTATAAATTTCATCCATTTTTAAGAAAACAAATTGTGTGTTAAAGAACAAATTGCCAATACTATTGATCACAAATAAGAAAAATGGTGTTTAATTTTAAAAAAATGATTGTGATATGATTTTAAAACTAAAATAAAAGCGTTGTCAAACGCAATAACTAACTATTAACATTTGTCTTGGCTTGTAAGGACTTTACTTTGTTCTCCTTTGTATCTTATGTCGATACTGTCAAGTAATGTGTCTTCTACAGATTGTGCCAGGCAATGTGTCTTTCAGTTGTCCTTCGCCGTCTTTTGTTCACTTCCTACTAATTGATTGTGTCACCCACCGATCTCTTCACTTGGTTGTGTCGATCACTAATTTCCCAAGCGTCCCCGTATTTTCGACGATGTCGGTCTGTGCCTTGGCCGCCTCGTCCAGCTTGTACTCCTTGGACACGACTGGCTGGATCTGACCTTTCTTGTGTAGCTTCTCAATTCCTTCCTTCAGCTCCTTCCATTCATCCTGCAACACACACACGCGACCATGTTACTGACATCTTACTCATTTTTTTGTTTACACATATCGATAGGTGGACAATGCGGACTACTGGACAATTTTGAGTATTAAAGCAAGTATCATTTCGAACACTGGCCATTTCTTTAGCAAAATAGGAAAACAAATAAGAATTCTGCGCGCTTTTCTCTTCGTATAAGCGTGGAGACTTAAAGCAATTAGTAAACGCAGTACTAAGATAGAAGCTAATGCTATATGTTATTAATTAGTATGACTCTGACAAGAAAACACATTTATTAACCAATGCTAACGCTCAAAATTGAAGTCTGAAATATCTGCTTAGAATGAACAATAAAATGACATAAGGTTCCCTGTCATTTGGGCCAAAGTGAGATCGCCCCGTGCAGTTGGTCCGGCCATGCATGGTAGTTGCTGGAATAAACAGCTCCTACAGGGCTGCCACCTGTGATGCTTCACAGGGGGAAGAAAATGCAAACACAGGGTAGGGATCATGATTACAAGTTGCCGTTAAGGGATATGAGGCGATAGGCTGTGGTGGAAGCCTATGGCCGGTGATTCTAAATATGCAGCCCTGAGAAAGCTGCTCCTTGGCAACCGTTTCGTCCCAGCTACTTCGCGAATTAGTTGCGAGGTGGAAACCCACTGTAGAATCCCTCTTAGAGAGCGTCCGATGCTTCCCCGGGACGGGTGGGGGGGAGATATTAGGACGTTAATTTACCGCCCCGGCCCCTAGGAAAGTGGACTACGGACGCTTGAAACACAGCGTCTTCGGTCGACCAGACGTCTCCGGGCGGGGGGGGGGACCTCCATCAGCAAACTCGATCGAGCAGTTGCTGGTGGGGGCGTCCCACGCCCGGGGAGGTCTCTGACGTCTTCCCGCACGGCCCGGCGCCGGGGACACCCGGCGGCTGGCGGGTGTGGGTGGACACCAGGGAGGGCATTAGGAGCGCAAGCTCGACGGCCCGCTGACGCCATTTCCTAATGAGATATTTCAGTTGGTCCGGGCCTCGGGGCTATCTGAACAAATTGCATCCGCTTCGGGACCCGAGCAGCCGTCACTGCCGACAGGCGCCGGAGACAGTGGAGCACTGACTAGCCGAGTGGCCGGTACTAACGAGTGGTGGGGCGGGTAATCCCCCAGACATCCACGCCGGAAGCCAGATTTACTGCGATGCCCAGCAGACACTACATGCCTGTAAAGTGCTTGCAGGAGCCAAAAAAAAAGAAAGAAGACCAATAGTTCGGTCCCTTTAAAAGAATGTAATATTTTAGTGGGTCCGGCCCTCTGGGCATGTCAAAAAAACAAAAATATCTGGCCAAGTGACCGAAAAAAGGTTTTGAGTGCGCCTGCTTTAGGAATTATATCAGCGCCCAATGTTGCAGGAGACGAGACATTAAGATAAATCAATACTCGCCCCTCCCTAGTTGTTACAGGCCAACTTAAAACTTACGTCATCCACAGTAAGGAGACTGATGCCCAGGACGCTCGTCTCTTTGAACATTGTCTTCCTGGGGTCAATTTTGACTTCTCCGCGGCATCCGATAATCTGTCAAAAAAATAAATGATGAAATAATCAGTAAATCCACGTCAGGTCTCACCAAATCCATGCCATGATCCACTAAATCCATTCCGTTATCCGCAAAATTTATGCCGAGATCCACTAAATCCATGAAGGGATCCAATTAACATCTTACAATTGGAAACGTTGCAAATATACACAGCCCACATACAATTTCTGTTTGTTAAGGTTTGCAAATGCACAGAGTCAAGGTTTTTCCCCACAGTTTTACTAAAATAAATGTACTCACCACAACACGGCCTCGTTTTGCCAGAAGGTCAAGGTCTTTATCCAAGTTCTCGTTGGCGACCATTTCCAGGATGACGTCGACGCCGGCATTTTTCTGGGCTTTCTGGATTTGAAATAAAGCATACGCCTGAATTTATCGCACGGGATTACTTATTTATACTTATAAATATCCTCATTGGCGGTAGTTAACATCTGGCTTAGTAACAATAGCGTGTAAAAAAAGACCGTTCACCTGGCGGAATGCGGGCCACATGCGGCCGTCAGCAGAAGTTTTCTAAAGATCAGCTGTGAACCAGAATTATTTAAAAACCATCTATGCACCAGCAGTTTTTTTAAAGACCAACTATGCACCAGAATTTATATTTAAAACACAACTTCATTCATAGTTTCCTCAGACATGAACTATTTTTCTTCTCAGCTCATATCACTGCAGTCACAAAATATGAAATCAGATTAGAAGATGGAAATCCGTTCATGACACTTTGAAAAAAAAATCGTTGGATATTTATTGTATAACTATCCATTGATTTAATTATTTTTTAAAAATTTATTTTTCTCATGCAAAGACCTAACTGCCCGTGTGATGCCCACCATTTTTTCTAGAGCTGGACAGTCTTGTCTAAATGAATTACAAAATCAAACATTCAGGTACCTTTAATTGGTTTTTATTCTGCACAAGGGCGTTTCGCAAACAAATATAACTTGTCAGACCCCCCCCCCCCCCAAGACACTCAGCCCCCCCCCCCCTTTTCCTTCGAAAATTCTCAAGCCAATGTATCCAGCTACCCAGTTGGTAAAGACCAAGTCATCTCACCTGTATTTCATCCGTGTATCCAGTTTCCCTGTGGTTAAACACCAGATCAGCTCCTATCCGTTTGACCAGCTCAAGCCCGTCCTTTGTGCCAGCTGTACCTATGACACGGTGACCATTTGCTTTGGCTATCTGGACGGCGGCAATGCCAACCTGTGAGAAATATTTTGAACAAAGTTAGTTTTAAAGTTGAAAACAAAATAAAGGAATTTTAAGGACATTCTACAAATTGACAGTTCAATTTTAATATACTTTTAAGTTACCTTTTAAATGAAAATAAAGATGTGTTTTTGCATGTATAATTTATTTGAACGTGGTGACAACGAAAAGTAATCAAATTATTTACAAATTTAGTTTCTATTTTGGTTAAGAATGTTAATTACGGCGGTATAAGTATAAAGATAATTAAATAACATTAAGAAGATTAACTGAACAATGTCTTTGAATAAAATTTTACATAGAAAATAAATGAATGCTTATAATAATTTGAGGAATTTTTTAAGTGTCAACTCTCCACTACCTTAACATAGGTCAGCTCTTTACTACTTTGTAATAAGTCAACTCTCCACTACCTTAACATAGGTCAGATCTTTACTACTTTGTAATAAGTCAACTCTCCACTAACCTTAACATAGGTCAGCTCTTTACTACTTTGTTATAAGTCAACTCTCAGACACTCACCGCGCCACTGGCACCATGTACTAGAATTGTATCTTCTTTCCTAGCCTTGGCTCTGTCAGAGAAAATGAAAGAGTTCTATAAAATAACAAAATACTCGGCAGGATAACAGGTCTGTTAATTCAATAAAAGTTTTGGGTAGACTGTTAGACAGTTAGACTGATATACTATTAGACAGTTAGACTGATGTTAGACAGTTAGACTGATATACTGTTAGACAGTTAGACTGATATACCGTTAGACAGTTAGACTGATGTTAGCTAGTTAGACTGATATACTGTTAGACAGTTAGACTGATGTTAGACAGTTAGACTGATATACTGTTAGACAGTTAGACTGATATACTGTTAGACAGTGAGACTGATATACTGTTAGACAGTTCGCCTGATATACTGTTAGACAGACTGATATACTGTTAAACAGACTGATATACTGTTAGACAGTTAGACTGATGTTAGACAGTTAGACTGATGTTAGACAGTTAGACTGATATACTGTTAGACAGTTAAACTGATATACTGTTAGACATGTAGATTGATATACTGTTAGACAGACTGTCCCGAATCCCTTTAATATTCGAGAATATAGCATGGGGAGCCAGTGTCGTGGCTGGGATTGGTGCCGCCGGGGCAACTATGTAGTTACGGCACCCCTTTGCTACACCACCGTGAGGATATTATGATGACATTTGGCCACTGGGAGGATAGTATGACATTTTGCCACTGTGGGGATATTATGATGACATTTTGCCAGTGTGAGGATATTTTGATGACATTTTGCCACTGTGAGGATACTATGATGACATTTTGCCACTGTGAGGATATTATGATGACATTTTGCCACTGTGAGGATACTATGATGAAATTTTGCCACTGTGAGGATATTATGATGACATTTTGCCACTGTGAGGATATTATGATGACATTTAGCCACCGCGAGGATATTATGATGACATTTTGCCCCTGTGAGGATATTATGATGACATTTTGCCACTGTGAGGATATTATGATGACATTTTGCCACTGTGAGGATATTATGATGGCATTTTGCCACTGTGGGGATAATATGATGAAATTTCGCCGCTGTGAGGATACTATGATGACATTTGGCCACTGTTGCGGATATGATAATGACATTTCTGGAGGAAACATTATTTTAATAACGCAAGGTCAACAATCCCTTATTGAAAATGAATGTATGACGTCAAGGCCACTGCCTCACCTGATGTAGAGGGCCTTCCAGGCGGTGTAGTACGGCACACCTATGGACGCCCCCTGGACGAAGGTCAGTTTGGAGTCCAGGTGGGCGACAAACTTCGGGACGGCGATGGTGTACTCCGCATAGCTTCCCGTCTCCGTGTTGACTGTGTAAACCCTGTCACCCTTCTGTGTTGCAAACGAGAGACAAGAGGGGGGGGGGGTTTGGTTTCATCACTGCAAACAGTTCAGTCCGCAGTGGCGTAGCGAGCTTAACTCGCGCCCAGGGCACAATACCTTTTTAGCGGCCCCCCCAATACCTTTTTAGCGCCCCCATACCTTTTTAGCGCCCCCCCCCATTCGAAAACCATACAATTTTATAGTAAAATATACCATTTGACGCCCCTTTGTGAGTAGCGCCCAGGGCATGATGCCCCTCTTGCCCCCCCTCACTACGCCACTGTCAGTCCAAATACGTTTGGAAAGAGGAACAAGGCACACTTGCGGCTATTGCCTCCTGTCTTCCAACTCCCGGTTCATAACACCATTGCCGAGTTACCCTTGCAACCAGTGAAGCATCCCTTTGAAAGCCACGCACAGTAACATCGAGAAACCCTTCTGAAACATAGGAGCCAGAATGATCAATTCATTGATCCCGTGGGCCCTCAAAACATAGAAGAAGAAGAACTTAACGTCATAACAAGTCCACTTTTATCAGTCACTTCCAAACACACTTAACGTGAGAAAGTGTTCTTCTAAATTCACCCATAGCATGCGCGCCTCGCTCGGACGTTACTTACATGCAGGGCTATCTTGGTCCGGAAAAAAATATATTAACGAATTTTTTTTTAAAAATATTTTTATTAATTTATTTATGTTCTTGGAGTGAATTCAAAATTACAGCCGCAGTGCGTACCATATTGTTTAAAAAAAAATAAAAACATAGAAAACAATTTAAATTTCAAAGTTGCATCCGATGAATTGATTTTACCTTGAACTCCTTGACCCCAGCCCCCACCTCCTCTACTATCCCGGCAGAGTCCATTCCAGGTGAGAACGGGACAGGCCGCTGTGTACCGAAATGACCGGCCCTGATGTATGTGTCCACGGGGTTGACACCGGCTGCGTGGACTTTGATAAGTACCTGGACACACGAGAGATGATAAGTACCTGGACACACGAGAGATGATAAGTACCTGGACACACGAGAGATGATAAGTACCTGGACACGCGAGAGATGATAAGTACCCGGACACAAGAGAGAGAGAGATGATAAGTAACTGGACAGACGAGAGATGATAAGTACCTGGAAACACGAAAGAGAGGTGATAAGTACCTGGAGATACGAGAGATGATAAGTACATGGACGCACGAGAGATGATAAGTACCTGGAAACACGAGAGAGAGATGATAAGTACATTGACACATGAGAGAGAGAGATGATAAGTAACTGGACACACGAGAGAGAGATGATAAGTAACTGGACACACGAGAGAGAGATGATAAGTACCTGGACACACGAGAGAGAGATGATAAGTACCTGGACACACGAGAGAGAGATGATAAGTACCTGGACACATGAGAGAGAGAGATGATAAGTACCTGGACACACGAGAGAGAGATGATAAGTAACTGGACACACGAGAGAGAGATGATAAGTACCTGGACACACGAGAGAGAGGGAGAGAGCTGATAAGTACCTTGAAACTCAAGAGAGAGATGATAAGTACCTGGACACATGAGAGAGAGAGATGATAAGTACCTGGACACACGAGAGAGAGATGATAAGTAACTGGACACACGAGAGAGAGATGATAAGTACCTGGACACACGAGAGAGAGAGAGAGAGAGCTGATAAGTACCTTGAAACTCAAGAGAGAGATGATAAGTACGTGGACACACAAGAGAGAGAGAGATGATAAGTACATTGACACACAAGAGAGAGATGATAAGTAACTGGACACACGAGAGAGAGAGAGAGAGATGATAAGTATCTAGACACTCAAGAGAGAGATGATTACATGGAGACACAAGAGATGATAAGTACCTGGACACACGAGAGAAAGACATGCATGCACGATGTCACTATCAATTCATGTGAATATCCCGAGCAAATGTCAAATAACTTATTATATAATGACAACTGATAGGAAATAGGTAATCGTTTCTAAACGCTAGAGCTTTGCTTAAATTTAGTATCAGACGATCTCGGGTATACTTGCCTCCCCTTGTTTAGGTTTGGGAATGGCGATTTTATTGACTTGAAGGCCTTCCGGTCCGCCATATTTCGTGACTTGAACTGCTCTCATGGTCATGATGTAGGACGAGTGTTGACCTAATACAACTGTGTCTCAAATGATCTGGACAAAAGATGTTGAAAAAAGTCAAACTAGTGTTTTGAAAATCGTCCACCTTTGTAAGGACATTGAAAACCTTTGCAATCGTCCAATTGTAACTTTTAGGTTGCTTTTCGTGTTGCAATAGGATAGCATATTTCCGACATTTCAAAGTAAATGACAAGGATAGTTATAAATAGAGACGTTGTGTTCTTGTCAACTTGTCTTGAGTGTGATACGTTTGTTGTTGGTGGCGTCGTACCTGTAATGAGACGTATGGTCAGCTACACATTGCAGTTTCTCTTAGTGATTGATCTCCGACTTTCCCCCATGGGGGAAGGTGAATGTTTAGTGGCAACATTTCTAAGATGGAGTCTTATAATTTTTTTTAGTTGCTGTCAGTTTTATTGGAGACACACACCCCACTCGCCCCGTTGAAAAAAAAATATTTATATTTATATTAGTGGTTTCATATAGCGCGGTACCCCAGTCTAGGGGCTCACCATGCTGTACATACAATTTAACAAACATAATCATGAGCTTAAAAATTAACATACATTAATTAAATAAAACGAAACATATGTATATTCACTCCACCCATTCCAGGACCATTTACATGTCAAGCGATGGACGACACTCAGCAGCATCGTCTATCGGTCAGAGGGGGGAATCAAACAGAATAGTAGAATTTAAAGAGATATATTTTGAGTGCAGTTTTGAAGGCTGTGATAGTTGGTATATTTCGGATGTGTAGTGGAAGAGAATTCCACTGTTTGGGGGGGCACAGAAAGAGAAAGATCTTTCACCGTATGTTTCTGTGCGAGTCTTTGGGACAGAAAGAATACCCGCTTCTGCGGCGGAGCAAAGCTGTCGAAGGGGTGAATAGACAGAGAGAAGTCTATTCGGCAACTGCAGCATTGACCGGTTAAAATGGATTGATTGATACTAGATGCATTTTCACACAAATAAAAAAAAAATATGTTCAGAACAATGAAAAAACAACACACAAACTCATCAGAACCAAACAATGTCAGGGAGGTGTGTTGTAAAAAGGGTCAAGAGATTATGTAGGTCAGCCACAAAGTATCTCCAAAATTTAAGTAAGAACATGTCAAGGTAACCTAGTTGGCGGTCGATTTGTTATCAAGCCCCCCCCCCCCCCCTGCGCTAAATGAGATTCTCTTTTTTTAGAAGTGTCGCAAGTGCGTTAGGTGCGTAATATTTCATTCTGCTTTTTCAGAAATCGCTGGTGAATTAGATCCGTCGTGTGAAAGCGGGTAGGTCATTGGGATATAAATAGAGTTCAGGGGCGTGGAAAAAAAATGTGTATTTTGCCAACCCGGGTAATTGGGAGCAGCATTATTTGGGATTCACATAAAGTGCGTTACTTGTATGTATGTTTTGTCAAATTTTTCAGCCCCCCCCCCCCCCCCCCCCCGTGTCTCGAGCTTACATTTTATAAAGGATTAATACGAAACACTTTGTGTTTAGGTGTTGCTGGTGATTTTTGCTTTCGTAGCATTTGATTTTTTACGCTGCAGGGTCGTCAGCCCTGCGTACAACCGTCTGGGGCAGACGACTCACTGGTCGCCCAAGGCTGAGATGGATCGACGATGTGGAGAGGGATTTACACCAGTTGGGGGGTTCGCACGTGGAGGCGGAAGGCCTTGGATCGAACCGTATGATGTGGTGGAGAAGGCCAGGGCCTTACATGGGCTGTAGCGCCACTGATGATGATGATTGGGGGTTGTTTCACTTAGTAAACGTGTTCATTAATTATAAATGTCTCCTATTCTAAGTTTTCATTTATTGTAATGCAATTTTAGCATTTTTAGAGGAAATTTAATTCTCTACTGCCATACCGGCCATACGATTAAGTCTCCACTAACACAGACAAATATCATTTTTTTAAAAGTATTTTAAAAATGCGAACTACCAATAAACATTTACCTACCTCTCCCCTTTCTAAAGAATCCTTTATATTAACGTCGCGTGTTTTTTTTTCATGTGTTTCTTTCTTTGTGGCAAAATCTTCGCCCGGCTAAATGACCCGATTCCCGTCATCCTAACGATATGAAAATTGTCACACAGACTCGTTGCCGAGGACAAAACAATCTTTTACATCTCCAGTACTACCCCCGCCCCCAGCCCGCAAAGATACGTTTTTCAAGGGTAAGATGAAGGATAATTCCCATGCCAAAATTTTGTTACTACAATATTGTATATGGTAAACAACGTACACTTACTTAAAGGCAAACAAAAAAATGCATAAAGAGATTTACCCGAAAAACTTTCTTTTAGGGGATTTTTTTTTTAGACCAAGATCCTCTCACTAAAAAACAAAACGATCATTCCATCATCAGTAGCCGTTACCCTAACCCTAGCCGTTACCCTAACCCTAGCCGTTACCCTAACCCTAGCCGTTACCCTAACCCTAGCCGTTACCCTAACCCTAGCCGTTACCCTAACCCTAGCCGTTACCCTAACCCTAGCCGTTACCCTAACCCTAGCCGTTACCCTAACCCTAGCCGTTACCCCAACCCTAACCCTAGCCGTTACCCTAACCATAGCCGTTACCCTATCTCTAACCCTAACCCTTACCATAACCCTTCACCGAACACCCTAGGCATGCATCAAAGCAAAGAAGTGTCACCACAACTAAAAAAGAAAAATCCACCTAAAAAAAAAAAAAAGATTTAAACAAAGTTGTGTCGGACTTACCGGCTCTACTGGAAATAAATCTAAGAGCGGTAGACTGTGTCCTAGTATTTCAGTGTTGATACCATTCCGTTGGTGTTCGCTTATATAGTCACCTACAACCGACGGGAGGGTGTTGACACCTGGGGGGGGGGGAACAAAAATAGCTTCGGGGTGGGGTGGGGGGGGCTATCAGGGAGATAGCATTCAGGAGAAGCATTCAATTCGAAGTCAGGGGCAGCGTGTTATTTTAAATCATGTGAAACTGCTGAAGTCACATCCAAAGTGTCGGTGCTAGACGTAATCCTGTGCACACGTGTTAAAGAAATAGTTGAAATTTTAAGTGACTTTAAGACTAAAGTTTGCTACAAAAAAAACAACCAAAAAAAAATCCGGATGGAGCTCCGACAGAATGACACGCCCATTTAGCACGAACAGTTTGATAGAGTACGATCGATACGAACGTGTGGATTCATTCAAACTCCATTTGATGAGCCGTTATCATCGTAAAATCTTTTTCTTTTTTTTTTTTTTTTTTTTTTAAATATATAGTATAAACCAGTGCATGCGCCATCGCGTAAACTCTAAAATCAAATTTTGTTTGGCTGTTGTATAAATGTTGTCTGAATGTTCTACAAATGTTGTACAACTGTTGCATACACGTTGTCTAAATGTTTCATAAATGTTGTACAATGGACTACGATTAGTCGATTGTTTTGTCACGTGATACGTGTAAAAACAAGTAATACTTCCGGTAGGCTGTCTGCAACACACTAGTCGCTCACAAATTTTTCTTCAAACAACTTTCTTCCCTTAAATCATAACTGAATTATAATTATTGTCACATTTAATGAATGTCATTTTAAAAAAAACACGTGTATTCAACGAATATCTTGAAAAGTAACATTTTTTAATTAACATTGGGGAGGCGCTAGTGGAGACAAACATTTTGCTTTAAAATTAATGATGATGGCAATGGCTGATCAGCTGTTTATCTGTTGTTATGTGTTGTTATGTGCAGCAGAAAGCCTACCAATGGCTGGTACGTATCACGTGACAAAACAATCGACCAATCGTAGTCCACTGTTGGGGAACTCTTTATTTCCTTTATTTAAAAAAAAAAAAATAATAATTTAATCAATTATTCAATTCCCTCCACTTAAAAAAAAAAAAATAATCAAACGGGTGTTAAATTATATTCTCAGTTTGAGGATGGCTGAACATTTAAGGTTAATGACGTAGCGTGACGCGATAAAAGGGTCGAATTCGCCAATTCACAAATGACGATAAGGAAATCCCAATAATGTGTGTGTGTGTGTGTGTGTGTGTGTGTGTGTGTGTGTGTGTGTTTTTCAACGTTGGCAAACCAGACCCACATAGATTCGGGTACATGTTTCTTATGGGAATCGTTTACCCCTTTAAAAAAGTTCGGTTCGGTTTCGGCCATCATAGGGGCTCGGTCGTCGGGGGGGGGGGGGGGGGGTTTTCGGGTTCGGTCATCAGAAAGGTTCAGGTTCGGTCGTCAGAGGGGTTCAGGTTCGGTCGTCAGAACGGCTCGGTCGTCAGAGGGGTTGGGTCGTTAGATCAGAAGGGTTCGGTCGTCAGAGGGGTTCGTTTTCGGTCGTCAGAGGGGTTCGGGTTCGGTCGTCAGAGGGGTTCGGTCGTCAGAGGTGCTCGGTCGTCAGAGGTATGCGGTCGTCAGATCAGAAGGGTTTGTTCGTCAGAGGGGTTGGGTCGTCAGATCAGATGGGCTCGGTCGTCAGAGTGGTTCGGGTTCGGTCGTCAGAGTGGTTCGGGTTCGGTCGTCAGACGGGCTCGGTCGTCAGATGTATTCTGTCATCAGATCATAGGGGTTCGTTCGTCAGATCAGAGGGATTCGGTCGTCAGAGAGGTTCGGGTTCTGTTCTGTTCCGGTAACAACTAAATCTTGGATTCGGAAACCACTGCAGTTCAGCGCTTTACATAAAATATTCAACATTACATTGATTAGAAACTAAATGGCTTATATAGAAATGCACACCCTCCCAAAAAAAGCGATGCATTTCTTAAGCCATCATAGTCTACACCGGGATTTATATAATTATAAATAAACTCGTGTGTCGCTAGATTTCAATGAAAATAAGGAAAAATAATTTTTTTATTTTTACTTTATGTTTACGACGATTAGAAATGAAGAAACCAGTGCTTAAAGTTTTTAGTTAATTTTCTTTTTCAAAATCAATATAACCTTTTCTTGTCCGGTGTAACCCAGTCTACTGCAGAAATTTGAAGAAATTACAAAATTCACCAAAGTCCCTTAATTAAAAAAAGACGAAATATCAAAATGATCACAATTTAAAGACGAAAAGAATATCTGAAATGGATTATCTCAAAATGTGTATTTTGTGACTTAAGTAATTTTAGCGCTAAGGACTTCATTAAATATGAATCCTATCAACGGCACACACTAAGACCAAACAATATCTTTCATCTGTTTCCTTACCTTGGATCAACTGCGCCGCCTCGGGGGCGCAGTTAATTGTTTATCTTGTAGGCAGAGGCGTAGCTAGTGTTAGGGTTCTTGGCATGTTTTGCATCATCCATTTTGTCACCTGTGAACAATTTGTTTGAGTGATAAATATTTAGACGTACCGCCCTTTACTGTTGTTTATTTTCAACGAGTTCTGGCACTGTTTGAAATAAGAGTCGGTCGCACAGAGTTGATGATTAATGTGTCAAATACTAATACAAAAATCCACAATTCATTTGCTGCCTTCGTGGATACTACTTCTCAGCTAAGTGCAATTTTTTAAATTCTTATTCTGTTTTTTTCTGTTTGTTTGCTGACGAAGGCTTCCTGCCGACATGTTCGTTGTTTTGTTGCGTTCCCTTTTTTTCAGGTTTAACCTTACTTTGTTTTATTTATTTCCAATCAAGCCTATGCAAGCTTATGTGTTGGCGGGTTGGGGGGGGGGGAGGGGGGGGAGGTAGGTAAAGGGTGATTTGAAGCAAAAAGATCGTACTGTTTTATAAAATATGTTTCACAAATTGGATCATCAAGTTATAATCGATTCTGTCGTAGGTGGTGATGTGCGACATTTGTCAAACAGTGTTGGTTCTAATAAGTTTGATATAGAAATTATTACTACGCTGCGACTGCAAATGTAATTTGTACTACACTACAAATGATATAAAAAGTGTTTCTTTCGGTAGGTGTCACCAGGTATTTAATAACCGGGTCCGGGTATTTTTTTCACCGTTTCCGGGTATTTTTTACACCGGGTCGCGGTATTTTTTTCACCGCTTCCGGGTATTTTTTTTACACAGGGTCCGGGTATTTTCACACCGGGTCCGGGTATTTTCACACCGGGTCCGGGTATTTTCACACCGGGTCCGGGTATTTTGAGAGACAGTCCTACAGAAGTCCCACTCCTTACCCGCGGCTCTTTATTGAGTATTATAATAGTCGCCTCCCCTTAAAAATTGTTTTTTACCCGAGTTCACACGTCACGCATGACAGCTTTGTTTTCCTCACTCAGTCCTATTAATATGAAACTTGTGGCGTTCGGGGGTGTGGTAGGCTGGTTTCGAAACGGAAGCAGGACACACCAGAAGCTAAATATGTATAAGAGATTTGGGCAGTTTCTTTTCATTAAAAAAAAACTTTGCATATAATTATTTTTTAAATACAGCGGAACCTGTCATAACGAGCACCTCTCATAAAGAGTAATTCGCATAACGAGCAAAAAATGTGAAGAACTTGCTCCCTTAACGAGCGACATTTCGCATAACGAGTTACGCAGAAAGGGGAAGTCCCTTTTTCCCGACATTCACTTCTGCTTGAAAAAAACTTTGGCCAGAGAGTGTTGTTGAATGTGATTTTGAAACAGTACCTGTGCAGTCTAAACTTAACGAGATTGTGTCATTGGCCAATATCATGGGACTCGAGGTGGACAACAACGATATTGAAGAGCTTATGAAAGAGCACAGTCAAGAGTTGACCACCGAAGAGCTTATAGAGTTGCATCGTGTTTCACAGCAAGAAATTATGGAGGAGAGCTCATTAATGGAGGAAGAAGTAGCAGAGCAACAATCTTCTAGCGCAATAAGAGAAATGCTGAAAGCATGAGAAACTGTTGCATCGTACATTGAGAAGCATCACCCTAATAAAGAGGTGGCTATTCGTGCTACAAATTTATTCAATGATAATGTTGTGACATATTTTCGTCAAATTTTGAAGCCTCGGCAAAAACAAATGTCTTTAGACAGTTTTCTAGTTAAAAAGGATTAATTATTTGTCATAATTTCATATATTTATTTACGTTTTTTGTTTCAAATCTAATCTTGTATTCCAAGTTGTTACACTCCTTAACAATTCATAAGTAATTTTATTTGAATAAATGCAAATATTTTGTGTGTGAAAAATTAGTATTTGTTCAGCATGGAACGCATTATCGTATGTTACATTGATTTGTATAGGAAAAATTGTTTCGTTTAACGAGTGTTTCGCTTAACGAGAAAAGATTCTGGAACGAATTATGCTCGTTATGAGAGGTTCCACTGTATTCTATATATATATATATATATATATATATATATATATACATATTTTAAACATAAATTTAAAAAAATTGGACCTACAAGGAGGTCGTTAACTCAACCTATATGTGTGAGTGCTCAGTTATCCGAAATAAAATCTGTTATCCGTAAAACAGCCCCACCCCCTCTCCGTCCAAATTAGTTTGGAAAATCGACGCCCTAATTTAACAAATCGCCGAAAAAACGCGGCGCATAATTCCCACCCACCCACCCTCTCCTTATGAATTATTACTCACTGTTACCTGACACTGTAACTTGTCTTAATTCATCTTATCAAAACAAGCTGATAAAAATAGCGCGTTATTCGTCAAACGGGGTGGCATTTGACAGGTTTTCATGCCTTTCTGACGTCACCTAAAAGATGTCTTCGGGTGACGTCTGAATTACGTGACATCTTTTTTTCGGACTGATTTTTTCTTTAATGAATGAAGTAGTTAATTTTTTTTTTTAAATGATAAAAAGACTATTTCTATTTCTAAAAATAAAATATTTTGTATTTGTGTAAACACGAACAGGTCAAGGTCACACTTCAATTTTCACCAGCATCTATTCTAACGCAATGGAAACTACTTCGCGATGATTTGAACAATTTGGAAAAGGAAGTGGCGTTGCTAGTGTGGGTGAGACCCGGACACATTTTTGTTGCCCCATCCAGGGAAAAAAACAAACTCTGAAGCTGGCACCCTTCTTCGTAATAGAGAAGGGGTGGACCGCTCCCGTCGGAACCCACGCCTCTGACTACGACACTGAGAAAGCGTAATCACGTCGGGGTTTTACTTATATCTCTTTTACGCATTATCGTTATTATTCAAACATCATGTGTGTTTGAGAACAGTGGACCTACATCTATTATAACAGTGGCTCTATTATAACAGTGGTTCCTTATGACGCGACCCTTTAATACAGTTCCTCATGTGGTGCGACCCCCAAACACATAATTATTTTCATTGCTAATTCATAACTGTAGAGTATATGTGTTTTATCCGATGGTCTTAGGCGGCCCCTAGGAAAGGGTCGTTCGATCCCCATAGTGGTCGCGACACACAGGCTGAGAACTGCTTTATTATAACATCATGCTTGTTTGAGACAGTAGACCTACATCTATTTTAACATAATGCTTGTTTAAGAACAGTAGTCCTACATCTATTACAACATCATGTTTGTTTGAGAACAGTAGTCCTATATCTATTATAACCGCATGTTTGTTTGAGAACAGTAGTCCTATATCTATTATAACAGCATGCTTGTTTGAGAACAGTAGACCTACATCTATAACAGAAAATTAGGAAAACAATACTTGATGTTTAAATATTTTCCGTTGCTATCTGTCATACTGACATGTCACAATGCACGTTGCATACTCAGCATTGATTCAGTGTCGTAGCCAGGTTTAGTGCCACCGGGAGCGGGCCAATCTTTTTGTCGCCCCCCTCCATGTACAAAACATCCTCTGCAGTTCTCCGAAAATACCGCCCCTCGATATGATGAAAAATGTTCCGACCGGGGGCGGCCCATCCCCCTCCGCACGCCCTCCTACGCCACTGCATCGGTTACTATTATTAATTCCAATGGAAAGGCTTTATCATACGCAAATGGAAACATTGAACTATGGCCCACATAGAAATATGCTGTGTCATCCTCTCTCTGTATTTTGTTTGTCAATGTGAAGGTTGATAAGAAAGGACTAACACAGAGTTCAAAAAGGGTCCCAGTTTGAATAAGTGATTCTCAAATTATGGATTTCTTAGGTAAACGAGCGCTTAAAATAGCATGTGATCATGTTACTTCCGACTTACAACGAACATGTTTTTTGTTTTTTTTTAAATTGCTTGTTTTATTTTTTGACACATTGGAAGACTTCCAGAAAAATAATTTAAAAATCCATTACATTTAAATTGTATGTTGATGTTATGTTAACAAAAAAATAGTATTTGTAATATGTAACAGGTAACGGCTCAAATTCTATGTTTTTTTGAGGCCATAATTAATACTTTGTTTGTGAAAATAGTATAAATATCGACAATTAAATTCAACCCCCCCCCCCCACACACACACACACACCCACCGACGATTTGAAAGAGGGCTG
The DNA here is from genome assembly GCA_964017045.1 of Omphiscola glabra. Lineage (NCBI taxonomy): Eukaryota > Metazoa > Mollusca > Gastropoda > Lymnaeidae > Omphiscola > Omphiscola glabra. The sequence continues at coordinate 16,947,141 of OZ024810.1, forward strand.
GACTGAGATAAACTTTTAAGTAGATTAATGAGACACCAACAAATTATGTAAAGAAGACAATCACATCCTGAGCTTTAGTAATGATTACACAATATAAAAATCCAAATGCCTTCATCGGTGCATCATTTGTGGTAGTTAATTTTAGTTAAACCGAAGAAGTAAGTTTACAAACGTATAGTCCATTCAATTATCTCTCATTTGATAGCTCATTTTGTCTTAAAAATCCAACAATATTTTAAATAGTTGTTTAATCCCAACCTCTCACTTCTGGTCCCCGGGTGCGAATAGTCGCAGCCTTTGCATACAATTTTCTAAGCAGCCGTTTTGGGACAGTCAAGGAGAAGTACTTCCTACTGCCTAAAGAGAGTTTAGAAAGCCATTCGATACAATGTATTTTGGGGGGTAACATTTTAACGAAATAGTGAATTAAAGTGACTTCATAAAAATTCGCGAACAAGACGCGTTGGTGTTCACAAAAATTCAAAAGTCAAAGTGATAATGTATTATGTCACAGTCAAGTCATTAAAACTTTATATGAACTTATAACAGGGCGATGAGTTAGGGAATGACAGCAATATACCCGATCTCTGTGACACAATAATCCCTGATCCCTGTGACAATGTTATCCCTGTAATAGTGTAACGTTTAATCCTCGTGACAATGTATTCCCCGTGACAATGTAATCCCTGATTAATTTTTCAACATCATCCCTGTGACAATGTAATCCCAGGGATAGTCATCCCTGATCCCTGTAACAAATAAATCCCTCATCCCTGAGAAAATATAATCCAGATGATAAGGTCATCCCTGATCCCTTTGACAATGTGACCCTCTATAACTGTCACAATATGATCCCATAATCCATATGACAATAATTATTTAATCCCTGCTCCATATAACAACTTGACCCGCTGATCCATATAACAATATGATTACTGACCCCTAGGGCAGTGTAATCCCCGATTACTGAAACGAAATGATTCCTCGATCCTGGTCGCGGTCTGATCCCTTCATCACTAAACCATTGACTTTGTTATGTAAGCTTTCTTTTTCTCTACATCCTAACACAAACCCTACCCATAACCCTAATCCTAATCCTAACCCTAATCCTAACCCTAACCTGTGGTGCTACAGACCAAGTAGTTCAATGACATCAAAATGGAGGGTTATGGTTGTGAAAAGGGGGGGGGGGCTGGACAACATCCTCTAGTTTGTTTTCCCTAGTTACCACTGGGCTGCAGTCGACCGTACTTCTAGAACAGCGGTTCTCAACCTGTGGGTCGCAACCCAATTGGGGGTCGCACGACCCTTTCCAAGGTGTTGCCTAAAACCCTCTGAAAACACGTATGCTCTAAAGTTATGAAGTGGCAATGTAAATAATTTTGTCTCTGGGGAGTCGCCACAACAGGAGGAACACTGTATTAAAGGGTCGCGACATTAGGAAGGCTGAGAATCACTGTTCTAGAAGGCCTCTCTCTATATATAATATATTATTTCTTTCACTGCCTTCCATTCCCTGTAACAACCAAAGAATTTTATATTGGAATAGTTGAACGTGGCAACTGAGATATGCCCAACATTTATTTCACAATGTAGGACACACAACATCTACATTGAACCAGAGCTGCGTTAAGATAGGGTACCTAGAGGTGTTTGAGACCGGGCGTTTCACAACCTTCAAATCATAACGTACCGGGTGCACCACAGATTGGTGTACAACTGATGGGTGTACAACTGATGGGTGTACAACTGATGGGTGTACAACTGATGGGTGCACAACTGATGGGTGCACAACCGATGGGTGCACAACCGATGGGTGCACAACCGATGGGTGCACAACCGATGGGTGTACAACCGATGGGTGTACAACCGATGGGTGTACAACCGATGGGTGTACAACTAATGGGTGTACAACTGATGGGTGTACAACTGATGGGTGTACAACTGTTGGGTGCACCACCAATGGGTGCACAACCAATTCTATAACATCGGCCCATAATTCTATAACATCGGCCCATAATTCTATAACATCGGCCCATAATTCTATAACATCGGCCCATAATTCTATAACATCGGCCCATAATTCTATAACATAGGTCTTGAAGATTTCAGAATTAAACTTAAACTTCACAATTTGATTTTTCATAATTAGATACATGGGCCACAAGTTCCAGTTTAAGCCGGGTTCGTCCCGGTTCGTCCAGGTTCAGAAGCCTTGTCCCAAACGGTTCTAATTTTAGCCCCTATATGAAGAAAAAATAGAAGAAAAAAAAGCTTTGACGCATCTTATCTGCATAAAGTTTAGAAAGTTTAGCACAATACCCTTGATATCAGAAGTTGCTTGGTATCAAAATACATATTAGTGGAGCTAAACTAAAATTATATACGTTGAGACTGGCAAGTTCTGAACTTTGTAACCGCCTGTCAAGTTCGGAACTTTGTAACCGCCTGTCAAGTTCTGAACTTTGTAACCGCCTATCAATTTCTGAACTTTGTAACCACCTGTCAAGTTCTGAACTTTGTAACCGGTTGTCAAGTTCTGAACTTTGTAACCGCCTGTCAAGTTCTGAACTTTGTAACCGCCTGTCAAGTTCTGAACTTTGTAACCGCCTGTCAAGTTCTGAACTTTGTAACCGCCTGTCAAGTTCTGAACTTTGTAACCGCCTGTCAAGTTCTGAACTTTGTAACCGCCTGTCAAGTTCTAAACTTTGTAACCGCCTGTCAAGTTCTGAACTTTGTAACCGCCTGTCAAGGTCTGAACTTTGTAACCGCCTGTCAAGTTCTGAACTTTGTAACCGCCTGTCAAGTTCTGAACTTTGTAACCGCCTGTCAAGTTCTGAACTTTGTAACCGCCTGTCAAGTTCTGAACTTTGTAACCGCCTGTCAAGTTCTGAACTTTGCAACCGCCTGTCAAGTTCTGAACTTTGCAACCGCCTGTCAAGTTCTGAACTTTGTAACCGCCTGTCAAGTTCTGAACTTTGTAACCGGCTGTCAAGTTCTGAACGTTGTAACCGCCTGTCAAGTTCTGAACTTAAAAAGGGCACTGTCGTACAAGTTAATACTATTTTGTGCGTGACACAAGTACACCGCGCAGCTGACACACTAGCGTGTCATGAAAAACACTTTGGGAAGCTATAGGCTAGAGAGTACACAGTCATGATCTAATTTTTTCTTTTTAATAAGTAAAAAATATTTTAAAAACTTTGTGCTTAAATTCTTCAGATTTCATTTTCACTATAGCACTAACAAAAATAACAAACGTCTGTCCATTGGCTTCACGTAATTTATGTTTAAAAAAAGCGTAAACGTGACCAGAAAACAAGGGCTCGCCAAAGAAATCATGCAGGGCACAACTAGAGGAGGGAGAAGAAGAGGAGGACAGAATAAAAATGGGAAGATAACATAAAAGAATGGACGGGATTAAAACTAGGCGCCCCAACGGTCCAAGGACTAAGGAACAAGATGATGATGATGATGAATTTACGATTTATATTTCTTCGACAATTTCCAAGTTTTTGACAGGAATTTCCCCATGACTTCATTCCCCCCCCCCCTTTTTTTTCCCGCGCTGAAGGCTACGTCAACAAACCGGAAAAAGCAAGAAATCGCTACCAAGTTATTTATGGCTTTAAACAAAAAGCGTCTATTTTCGTTCATGACACAGCATTTGTTTTTTCCGAATTGAATGTAGATTATTTTCTACTAAAGTACTTTGGTTTTGGGGGGGGGGGGGGGGGGGGGGGGAAACGGAGGTTGATGAGTACTTTTTTTCCAAAAATGAAATCCATTGCATGATAGTTATTATTAAATTTTAAATCTATCAGTAGTTCTATGGTCGCAGTCAATTACAAATTATAAAATACAAGACATCAAATCTCAGTAATGTCAGGCCACATGTTGACCTAATTTAATTGATGTGTTGGTTGGTTGGTTTTAACGTTACACTTTGTTGTTTCTATGTAGTGATTATTATTTTTATTATTATTATTATTATTACTTTATTTTAAATGAGGAGTAAACAAACCAATTTTTTTTTTAAATGCATTGACCTATGACCTATATAAAGTTCTTGTTACAAAAAAAAAAAAATGAGACGATATGTCCCCAACCTTTATCACAGTTACTTTTAAGCTCAGCTCGATCAGGGCGAATCCTTCCCTCTAAAGTTAAGACAGAGAGATAGAGAGAAATTAATTCATGCTCCCCAGTCCGTCAGCATTTAACAGCGTGCTTATCTGTCAGTTAATATAATCAAAGATAAATAAACTTCAAGTCATTTTAGGCTTATAGAAGTGATTTGTAACAACGTGTGATGGGTATTTCCTACTGATAGTATTACCAGAAAATGTTCGGTTCTTTTCTTGAACTTTTTTTTCTGGTTGATCGTAAGCTAAAACATGTATTTTTAAAGATAAAACAACAACTTTAAAAAAATTATATATTATTCATTTTTTTTTTAAATTTATCAAAATATTGCATACATCTGATGTGAAGGAGGCATAAAGAAATGACACCCCCTAACAGAAAGACAATTATTTCAAATAGGCATCTAGATAAAAAAAAAAAAAAATTTCAAAATACAACCTCAATAACACAAGTGCTCTAAAAAAAAAAAAAAAAAGAAGAGTTTTGTATGATTTTACCCCCACTCACGTCGCACGATTTTAAAGGAGTTGGCTTTAAATGTGAAAATGTTAAAATGCCCTGGTTTAGATTTTGAATTTTAAAATTTAAAAAAAAGGGAAAAAACGGTAAGGCTTAACGATGATTCATAATATTAAGACCCACCTTCAATTAGAGGAAATTAAGTTTTTCTTAGAAAAGCGTGGGGGTTTTTTTTCCTTATAATCCGCAATACGCAGTATTCGTTGAGCACTACAAAGAAAACAAAAGATCATTACAAAATTTCATTTTCTTGGACAGCTGGGTAACGGATTTTCCCGTTTTGAGTTCCTAGATTTGTATTTAAAGGGGATGTAAGCTAGGACAGAGTTGGTGAAAGTCTGTGTTTCTGACTTGTTAGTCACAGCAATAGGGGCAAACAACGTGTTAAGACAAACACACACACACCAATTTTAAGTAAGTATTTAGACTCAGTGACTTTTTACACATGATTATTTTTTTGTAGTGATTTTAATTAGTTTTATTTAAATTTTCATTTTAAATTCAGTGTATCTATTTAATGATACACTTTTACGCAGTATCCAATGTTCGATTTTTGTATTTCCATTTTCTTCTAATTAAAATAACCTATTTGTGCTAGCTAGTAATGGTGAATGTCCCTAGCTTGAGGGGTGGGATCTATTTGGAGGACTTTGGCTGGGGTCGAGGAGGGGCTTGGTTGGGAGGGGTTGGATGGGTAGGGGGTTGGATGGGTAGGGGGTTGGATGAGTAGGGGGTTGGGCTTATCGGTTGTGAGAAAGAGTAGTCCCAAAAGGCCTATTATTTTCATTGTTCTTGGTCTTAATTGTCTTATGATTATTTATCAAATGAGAATAGTGTACTGCAATATAGTTCTATGTGTTTTATTAACGCAAGCCTAAATACTTGTAGCCCGGGGGGGGGGGGGGAGGAGGGGAGAGAGAGGAGGTAAGTGCCTCTTAAAAATACAGAAAAGTGTCGATTTTCATAGACTTATTCCGAATGTGTGTGAACACTGTGGTTTGGATAATCTATTTTGTTACGGATTACCGTTAACTCCCAAGGCGTTAAAGAGGTTCTTACGTAGAAAGTATTCTTACATTAAACCCGTATGGTTCTTATTCTTTTTTTTTTAACACGCTCAAGTACAGTTACCGACAGTGCTTCGTGTGTAGCAGGTTTTTTTTTTAAAAAGTAACTACTGAGGACTGGAATATTCCGTTTTTCTGGGGACAAGAGTTCGCTTCCAAAATAGATTACGGGCTTAGAATTTTTTTTTAAAATCCCAAATGACATAGCCAATCAATTTCATTTGTTTTGTTTGACTTCGAGGTTTTTATATTCGTACGAACTAGGTAAAAAGAAAAGGTGACTTGTACAATTTTTGCCCGTGTTCCATGATCGTAGGTAGTAATTCATGGGGAAACAAACGAATGCGACACGTACTTTTATTCCTTCTAAAAATTCCTACCTTTTCGTTGTATTAGAAAATATACCGAAAAAAGTGCCACTCGGCTTGGACAGCCCTGTCCTTTCACTTCCAACACCAGTGTAAAATGTGGGCCACGCACACAAATGAGGTCATGTCCGATTGACTTAAATTTTATTGACCTCTAAGAAAACATTGATGTAATGTTCAACTTTTGTTGGTGTAAACGACCTTTTCCCATTCTTATCGTTCAGAGAACTCTTGACGAAGCCAGGGGGGAAAGTAAAATGTTGTTTGCGAGTCTGGTCATGGCTGGAGTAATGACGCTGCTGGGCGAGTCTTACGAGTACTGTAGGGTGGGTTCGTTGGGTCAGTATTTTTTTTTAGTACCCTAATCCTGTGTTGGTTCAGTGTGTGGATGAGAAGGGAAATGCGAGTGTCATGAAATGCGAGTGTCTTGAGATGCGAGTGTCTTGCAAAAATGGTACCGGTATAAAAAGGTCCGAGTGAAGTGAACTTTGCATAATTGTTGAATTGAAATTTATGTTATAAATTGGTATATTTTATTTTAGTCAATAATATAGACTCTCTATTTTTAAAACAAAGTGTCATCTTAAAATTAAGGGAAAATATATTTAGTTGTGTCATTAATTACTTATATTTATTTTATTATTACCTTTTTCTTTTTTGGTATTCCTACAAGCAAGTACATAATAGACATTCGTTATGGTGATTTGTTAAATTGTTTAATATTTTTTTAAAGTTTGACCGGAAATAGAATTTGAAGTTTTTGAGAAGGTGAATAAAAAATATTTTGTTTCGAAAATCAAGGGATTTCTTTTTGTCTGCAGGGTCATCACGTGATCATTTCTGCAACATGAGGGCCGTCAGGATACACAAGTTTGGAGGAGTGGAGGAACTCAAGGTGGAGACTGTTCCTGTGCCTAAAGCCAAAGCGGGGGAGGTAAGATAATGGGGGGAACGAAAGGGGAGACAATTCCTGTGCCTAAAGCCAACGCAGGGGAGGTAAGATTAAGGGGAACTCAAGATGGAGACAATTCCTGGGCTTAAAGTTAAAGCGGGGGGGGGGGGGGGGTGGAGGTGGTAAGATAATGAGGGAGCTCAAGGCGGAGACAAGTGTTTTGCCTAAAGCCAAAGCAGGGGAGGTAAGATAATGAGGGAGCTCAAGGTGGAGACAATGGACTACGATGAGTCGATTGTTTTGTCACGTGATAAGAGTAAGTACGAGTTCGACTTCCGGGAGGCTGTCTGCAACACACTAGTCGCTCACAAATTTTTCTTCAAACAACTTTCTTCCTTTAATCATAACTGAATTATAATTATTGTCACATTTATGAATGTCATTTAAAAAAACACGTGTATTTAATAATATTTTGAAAAGTAAAATTTTTAATTAACATTGGGGAAGTGCTGATGGAGACAAACATTTTGCCTTAAAATTAATGACAATGGCTGATCAGCTGTTATCTGTTGTTATGTGTTATTATGTGTAGCAGACAGCCTACCGAAGGCTTACTCATATCACGTGACAAAACAATAAAGTGACTCATCGAAGTTTATTCCTGTGCCTAAAGCCTACGCAGGGGAGGTAAGATAATTGGGGAACTCAAGGTGGAGGTAAAATAAGCGGCATTTCAAGGTGGAAATAATCCGCAATATCTGTGCTAACGCCGAAATCGGAAAGGTAATTTTGCGGGAACTTAATGTGGAGACAACTCCGATACCGATACCTAAAGTCAATACTGTGGATGTAAAATATGGTGAGAAGAAAACATGATGAATAAATGCGAGTTAAATATTCTAACTCCACGTTCCGTGCCGATGTGTCATGATCCAAAATTTCTTTACCGACAGTTTCTGATCAGAGTGCTCTCCATTGGCGTCAACCCAGCTGACACCTACATCAGGTCAGGGGACTTTGGGCCAAGAACCTTCCCTTTGACTCTGGGCTCGGACGCTGCTGGGGTCGTCGAGGAGGTCGGGGATGGTGTGACGGAGTTTAAGGTAGACTTTTGTTCAGGTGTTTTTAGGCCTTACTCCTGTTTTCTTCGCTGTGTCTGTGTTTGCCGGGACGCGCGATGACCTGTGCGTGCATAAGCAGAGGTGGCGCACATTAGCAGGGCTGGCGTATGTAAGCAGATGTAGATAAGCAGGGCTCTCGTGTATAAGCAGAGAGAGTGTACACAACCACGGCTGTCACAACCACGAAGGCAAGAGCCTAGAGCACATCTGAAAGGTGCGCAGGCAATCAATTTCCGTAAAGGCGTAGCAGATAATAACATACAAGAGTGTGTTTTTTTAACATAATAAAGAAATTGAAAAATAGACTATAATAAATACGTAGATATAAAGTACAAATATATTTTTCTTAGGAAGTTGTGAATGAAATGAATCGTGTGTGTTAAAATGAAAAATATTTGAAAGTACTCACGCCTTACAGCCCTATACATAATGTGTCTTTGCAGACCATGTGGGAATCACCGCTTTGTCAAAACTGACTCTGGTGATTCCCCTTGTTGATCGGAAATGCCCGAATTTTATTCTGGTAACTATTTTGCAATATTTGGGTGTAAAAGCAGTACCTCTGGTCTTCTGGGTTTTTTTTTTTTTTTTTTGTTTTTTGTTTTTTGTTTTTTTTTGTATAGCGTTGTATCCTAGCAGATGTCGCGTAAAATAAGTCAACTAATTATAATAATTTCCCCGTGGAGAAAAACCCACAATAATTTTAAAGTCAGCGTGTTTCCCAAATGCCAAGGCCAATCAGTAAACTGTGCTCGAGACCTTAATCATAGTCGTAATGGCTAATTTTGGTTCAACGATGCTTGCGTACACTTATACGTAAATGATGGAACATAGCCGACACATGATTTCTTCATTCATATTATTAAATTAATATTGAAAAATTATCCTAGTCATAGACTCACACTCATAAGTCATAAACTATACAAAAGAAAAGCGCAATCTCCCCAATCATGATAATTAATGAATGACATGATGAAATTAAATTAAACCCCCCCCCCCCCCCGGGGCGGATTTACAAATTTAGGGGCCCTAGGCCAAAAAAAAATTTGAGGCCCCATTTTGAAAAATAAAAAATATTTTGCGAAGTTTTTTTAATTAAAAAATATTTTTTTTTATATATACTACTCCCAGTTTTTGGGCCTTTTATTTCGCGGGGCCACTAGGCCACGGCCTACTCGGCCTGTCTGTAAATCCGGCGCGCCCCCCCCCCCCCCCCCCCAATATTCAACATTATGAATTAAGCTTTAAATAAATTTTGTTAAAAAAAAAACTGCTATTAAAGTTGTTTTTTTTTTTTAAATTTCAAAACAACCGTATAACTTTACGTTGTTGTTAAAAAATTCAAGGGACCGTGTTAGAGTAGACAGCAATGTTTATATAGCAATTATTTTTTTAAATAAATTTTTTTAAAAACGTTTTATGAATTCTTACTCTTGGAAAAAGTTCTGCTTTTTACATTTTCATTAAATGATAGTTGTGGAGCAGTTGTAGAGCAGGTGTAGAGCAGGTGTAGAGCAGTAGTTGTAGAGTCACACTGGCCAATCAACGAATAAAAATAGTTACCTATGACGACCTACCTTAGATACATACATTCCCCTGTCACGTTATAGTAGATCCTATTATTACTTGAATGGAGAGATTGGAGACACATAGATAATATAGACGAACATAGTTGACAAGCTCTATGGGTAACATTCCTTTTGATACGTCTTACACATTCAGAGATTTATGGTCGGTATCCGATGAATATAAAAATATAATTTTGCCACCCATAACATGCCAAACACATATTGCTATTGTAGAAAGGAGACAGAGTGTACACAGTGGGCACAGAAACGGGCGCATATGCCGAGTACACTGTTGCTGTACCCAGCAGAATGGGTCATTTGGATGACAATATGACATTTGCTCAGGGCGCTTCCATTGGAGTGCCCTACTACACGGCATGGAAAGCGCTGTACTTCCGGTAAGTGTAGATTTATTGCAAGCCGTGATTACTGGTGGTAATTTTTGCTGATACTTTTTAACTTGTGACATCAACGAAGGAAGGGTGGGGAGTGGGGGGGGGGGGATCCTCGGCCTTATTGTCAAGGTCTGGAGATGACCAGGGATTTATTCACAGATGATTGACTTGGCCGATATTTCATTCACTGGAATATTAGAGATTGAGATGGCCAAGTCTCACTGAACTATTAGAGATTGAGATGGCCAAGTCTCATTGAAGTATTAGAGATTGAGATGGCCAAGTCTCACTGAAATATTAGAGATTGAGATGGCCAAGTCTCACAAAATTATAAGAGATTTAGATGACCAAGTCTCAATAAATATTAGAGATTGAGATGGCCAAGTCTCACTAAAATATTAGAGATTGAGATGGCCAAGTCTCACTAAAATATTAGAGATTGAGATGGCCAAGTCTCACCGAAATATTAATCATTGGGCGCTTTTTAGTTTTATTCGGACATTGCATTCTTATTTGAAATTTTTTTCCCCTGTTGACTGGAGAACTCATACTGTGATTTAGGTTATAAGGGGCTAGGCCCCATATTTCGTTTTACTTGAAAATGTTGAAGTATCAAGACTCCAAAAAGTGGAGAGAGCACCCCCCCCCCCCCCGGGGGGACAAAATAATTTATATAATTTTATATGTAATCCACAACACTGCTGCCCAGGGGCGATCACCCATCTTTTCACCACTGTTTACGCCACTACTTGAACATGTGCTGCAGTTTAAATTAAAATAATAGATTTTAATTAACCTGATTGTATCTTCATTTATAATTCTTTTGTTCAGTTTTAATGTCAGTTATTTCAAAGAATTCAAAATTAATTCTACTGAACTAAGCGTTAATGTGACATTCACTGTTTTCCTCACGTTGGCTGGTAATGTATTTAGAGATCTGTGCACTGCCAAAGTCAGATATCTGTGCAAGACTGTCACATTCAGGGATCTGTACACTGTCAAAGTCAGAGATCTGTGCAATGTCAAAGTTAGAGATTTGTGCACTGCCAAAGTCAGATATATGAGCACTGTCAAAGTCAGAGATCTGTGCACTGTCAAAGTCAGCGATTCGTGCACTGTCAAATGTTCCAGTCATGTTAATGATCCGAACTAATCCATAACACCTATCTATCACAGGGCACAAGCGAAACCGAAAGAAACCATTCTAGTCCACGGAGCCAGTGGTGCTGTAAGTAATGGCTGTGGGTTTCATCGTGTAACACAGTAGACACTCTAGTCCAGTGGTTCCCAAACTGTGCTTTAAGGACGACCCCCCCCCCCTCTCGGATAAAAAAATTAATCAATGTTATCAAACTTGAAGAACTAGTAAATAGTATGTCCCTTTGTTCATCTAATGATTGCAATCTTTGGTGACTTGAAAATTTTCTCACAAAATCTTCAGGAAAAACGAAATAAGAAAATATCCTAGCCTTTTGTTTTTAACATCACATTAAGAAAATGCCAATTCTGGTCGATAATAATCTTTGACATAAAAGTACCCACTTCATCACGGCTAAAAAAAATAAACATAAGATTTTTCATGTGTAATATTAATTGTAAAAGTTATGTTTTTTCGACCCCAATAATTGTATACTAATTTTTTTATATGTAGGTGGGTATTGCCGCTGTCCAGATGGCGAAAGCCAACGGCCATCGTGTGATTGGTACAGCCGGAACCAAAGAGGGCCTGGAGCTGGTTCTCAAACAGGGAGCTGATCTGGTATTCAATCACAGAGAGGAAGGATATGTGGAGAAAATAAAGGTTTGATGGCACTTCACTATTTAATTTTTTAATGACTTGTCATGGTGTAATTTATTTTTGAATTAAAGTGGGATTTCATTTATCATTATTATTATTATTTTAATTAACGGATTGTGTTGGCGGAAATGTATGCTATTTTGATGAGAAGATTAGATTTTAAAATAAAATAAACTCATTTTATCCGACAGGCATCAACAGATGATAAAGGCGTTGATGTCATCCTGGAAATGTTGGCCAATGTCAATTTAAACAAAGACCTTGACCTCCTTGGACACAGAGGTCGTGTTGTGGTGAGTAAAGGTTAGGGCTAATCACGGTGTCGCCTATACGAGGCCTACCTTTCTATAACCTTATCCTATTATTCACACCTTTGTCACGCTAAGTTCAACTTTTCTCTTTATCCTATTGTTTTTTGTTTTTTTTTGTTTTTTTTTGTTGCTCGTTGAAGGCTTCTGGCCAAAACGGGAAATCTTAAAGAGCAAAAGTCCCCCATCACTGGGAGAAACCATGCGTATAACTATATCATTACGTGGAAATGAATTGCTTCTATTCCTGCAGTTATAATGATCATTCCAAGTAGTTGGCGCTGGGCATTTTGTTTCACGGAGTCCTAGTACAGGTGCCTTGATGAGATGACCCACTGAAATGTTGACTACAGGTGCCTTGATGAGATGACCCACTGAAATGTTGACTACAGGTGCCTTGATGAGATGACCCACTGAAATGTTGACTACAGGTGCCTTGATGAGATGACCCACTGAAATGTTGACTACAGGTGCCTTGATGAGATGACCCACTGAAATGTTGACATTTGTTACTAAAAATGTCCCTTCGTTTTCTAAACAAATGTTATTGGAAAAAACCTCCGACAAAGAATGTTCTAATGACTACGAAACTAATTACACATGTTGTTTTTTAATGTGTTGATCAGATTGTGGGTTGCCGTGGAGAGATCAAGATGAACCCAGCAATGACCATGGGGAAGGAGACGAGTATCATGGGGGTGGCCCTCACATCTGTCACTGAGGTAAGGAGTTAACTAACATGGGAGTGGTCCTCACATCTGTCACTGAGGATAAGGAGATAACTAACATGGGAGTGGCCCTCACATCTGTCACTGGGGTAAGGAGTTAAGTAATGTGGGAGTGGCCCTCACATCTGTCACTGGGGTAAGGAGTTAAGTAACATGGGAGTGGCCCTCACATCTGTCACTGAGGAAAGGAGATAAGTAACATGGGAGTGGCCCCCACATCTGTCAATAAGGTAAGGAGTTAAGTAACATGGGAGTGGCCCTCACATCAGTAACTGAGGTAAGGAGTTAACTAACATGGGAGTGGCCCTCACATCTGTCACTGGGGTAAGGAGTTAAGTAACATGGGAGTGGCCCTCACATCTGTCACTAAGGTAAGGAGTTAAGTAACATGGGATTGGCCCTCACATCTGTCACTGAGGAAAGGAGATAAGTAACATGGGAGTGGCCCTCACATCACTAAGGTTAGTAGATACGTATGGTAGGAGTAGCACATCACTGAGGTTAGTAGATACCTATGGTAGGAGTAGCACATCACCAAGGTAAGGAGATAAGTATGATGAGCGTGGCACTCATATCTTTCTTTACAACAGCTTTTGATAATTTGAATTCATTTCTAATCTGATTTTTTGAAGTAGTTTGTTGTGCACATTATTAAAATAGGAATGTTAAAGATGGAGCATTGAAACTATCTTTACATCATTTACTCTTTTGAATTTCCAGGAAGAGTGGCAGGTCATAAGGTCAGGGATCCAAGACCTGCATAAAGCCGGTCACATTAACCCAGTTGTGGCCAAGGAGTACAAGCTTGACGAAGTTGCCCAGGCACATCACGACATCATCAACAACTCTGGAACTTTTGGGAAACTGGTTTTGGATACAACTCGGTAAAGATGGTGCATAAGAATAAATGTTCTCTTTGATTCATAATTTATATGTTAGACACCAGCAAGAAGTCGATCGGCTTGTATCCGAACACAGAGCCAAAGACGAACACAATATTTCAGGGAAAAACTATTTTAGAAATTTTATATCCCATAACAATATGCAATAATCTTAATTTTTTTTTTTCAATGTTAATAATAACTAAGTATAAGATTAATCTAAGCATATAAATGTAAATGTCGCTTCTCCTCAGAGTAGCCATTGTGTCTAAAGTTTAAAAGGAAAACATTTTCATTTCAAGAAATGTCTTTGGACCCAAGGGTTGAACTGTACAGCTCTTCAATTTTGATCAGCAGAAAAAGCTTATTTCAAAATTTCTCGTTGGGGGCAATAAACTAGAATAGAGGCTAAATCAGGCGTGGGCAACCCTTTGCGCAGAGGGCTGCATGAAATTTTTTTTTTTTTACGTGTCCTATATTTTTAATAAAACATTATTTCTGTCACGGGCTTCCAAAATTTATTGCAAGTTCAGTTGGGAAATACAAGTTGTACGTGTCCTATATTTTTAATAAAACATTATTTCTGTCACGGGCTTCCAAAATTTATTGCACGTTCAGTTGGGAAATACAAGTTGTACGTGTCCTATATTTTTAATAAAACATTATTTCTGTCACGGGCTTCCAAAATTTATTGCAAGTTCAGTTGGGAAATACAAGTTGTGGTTTTTGGTTGCTATGATCATTATTATTAATTTGACACTTTTACTTAAAAATGTTGTACATTTTCTACCATAGTTTACCCATAAAGTAGATCATGAAAATAAAATGATCTACTATGGTAGTTTATCTATTTTATTCTTAGAATTAATTAAAAACAATTGCAAAAGTTTCAGCTGTCCATTAAAAGAACAGTGGGGCATTTAATGAATGCAATTAAAGTAAGGGAACTACTAGGTTTACATTTTTAGAAAGATGTATAACAGATTCGTTATTCCCAATGAACTTATTTACATGGCAGCAGCAAACCGTTCTTTCAGCTGAACCCTGCAGACATTTGTTTGATTTCTTTAAATACCTGCAACCACACACAGACTTAAAAAAGAAAAACTTTTTATCTGTGTGTTGACATCTGAGTTTTTATTTTTAATTTCTTTTTTTTTTTTATATATATCCCAGGTTCCTTACTAATGGGGTCATCGCCCCCAAATAGAGTCCCAGAAGATTTTCATTGGGGCAGTTCATTTTTTAAAAATTATTGAGTTAAGACGTGAAAGATATTTTTTTTTATTCTTAACCATTGCAACCTTAAAGTTTGAATCATTGTAATGACTTTTCTGCTACAGTGTTAATTTTTTTCTTAAATGTTTGTGAGCTGCAACGCAACAAAAAAAAAGGTTGGGAATCTATGTTTTAAATGGTACGTTTTCATACAGCATTTCGACAATAAAATGCTTCTGCCATTCATGGAAATTCTGTTGTTTTTTTTCATACATTTTTAAAGTCTGACACAGGGTTTAAGTCATTCCAATAATAAACAGTTGCTTTAAGAAAAGTTTTTAAAAAAAAACTACTGAAGGGATGGATAAACTTTTTTTATTGTTTGAATAATACTTCTGATAATTTAAGTTATATGATATATATTCAATAAAAAAACAATTTTTTTAAAAATAATAATAATGATATGTCAGAAACTTTCTTAAAAAATAAATGACTAGTCAAGTAAAGAAAAATAAATATGGACACCAAAGAGAGTACAGTGAAACTTTTCAACTTTATATGACATTTCATGGCCATGACAGACTATACAAAGGTAATGAAAGTGTCATCTATTGACAATGAACTCATCATTAACCTTTGACAGCCTGCTAATGAAAGTGTCAACAATTGAAAGTGAACGCATCATTTCATTTGCTTCTTGGCTGAATTACACTGAAACACATTTCTCGTCATTTGCTTAGAATTTATCTCAATTTTCGTACACTAGCTAGGACAACTTGCGTAATTCTTTGGTTCGACTAGTACAAAATTTCTAAAAGTTAGCCGATGCAAAGTTACAGGAAGAGAAAACCCTATTCCACTAACAGTCAATATAAAAAAAATCAAGTATTTCAGAAAAAGAGGAATATTTTAAAAAAATTATTTTTTTTTAGATAAATTACGAAATTGAATAAAATTTGAATTTGCAATCATCAATCACAAACATTTGTTTTAAGTTTTCATCAGTCAATATTTTCTGTTTAAAATCTTACTTAGATAGAAGCCTTTAGATAAGACTTTTAATGCAGTGACAAGAATTTTGTTTTTATACTAGTCTTCTTGTTTGCTAAATAAACCAATATACACATACATAAATATTTATATATATATATATATCAATTAATGCAAATGACCTCTCCTGTTAAATGCATAGAATATGTCAATAGGGCGTTTTGGTAGTAACGTAACTGGTGACCTTTAGTTTATCTTTAAAATTAAGTTGCCAGTTGTACCAGTGTTGTTGATGACATCATTCTGAGCTTTGCCGGCATCGTCAAGGTTATAGGTCTTGCCAATTTGAGGTACCAGCCATCCTGTCCTCTGTCCTGCCTCAAGGGCAGCATGCATCTGTGTCCACTCATTCTAAGGAAGAAAGAAAAAAAAAGGACAATGGATATAGGACCATTTAAGCTAGGTTTTTGGAAACTTTAAAAGCAGAATACAATTTATCATTAGACACAGGAAATAATAACTTTAAAACATTTCTAAATATCTTAGGTGGGTAGATTAAAAACTGAAAATTGTTGTGAAATAAAACAATACTAACAAAAATTAGACCTACCATTTTTTTCAATTAAACAAACCATTAAATAAAAGTGATAGGGCATAAAAATATTCTTGCTTCAGACATTGTCATCAATATTTTTACCCCAGTCACTGTCATCAATACCTCTACCCCAGTTATTGTCATCAATACCTCTACCCCAGTCACTGTCATCAATACCATTACACCAGTTACTGTCATCAATACCTCTACCCCAGTCACTGTCATCAATACCTCTACCCCAGTTACTGTCATCAATACCTTTACCCCAGTCTCTGTCATCATTACCTTTACCCCAGTCACTGTCATCAATACCTCTACCTCAGTCACTGTCATCAATACCTTTCCCCAGCAAATATCACAGATTTTCAGTCTCTATCATCCATCTCCTTCACCCCCAATCAATGTCATAGATATCCTTACCTCAGTTGATGTCATCAGTGCTATACCCATGATGCTGCTCTCTTTGCCCATGCTCAAACGTGGATTGATCTCAACAGAACCTCTGCAGCCAATCACCTGATGAGGTAAAAATACACATCAAGAATGGTGGCTTCCAGTCAACAGCTTGACCCGTCCAATGCAGCACACACAACCATCTAACCCGTCCAATGCGGCACACACAACCATATAACTCATCCAATGCAGCACACACAACCATCTAACTCCGGTGTGAAAGAAAGAGCCTATAAAGCCTTTGCCCGGCCACTTTTAGATTATTCATCTTCGGTCTGGGACCCATTCACTCAGAAGAGCATCGACAGGTTGGAGGCAGTACAGCGACGGGCAGCACGCTTTGTCCTGAACCGCTACAGGAATACCTCTAGTGTTGGCAGCATGCTGGAAACACTGGGCTGGTCACTATTGGAGGAACGACGACGACATTCCAGGCTCTCCATGATTTACAAGATATATAATGGGCTAGTCCACTGCTCTGGCATTAAACAGAAACTCGTCCCTCTCCCCCATAGACAGCGACGAGGCCATGAGAGGCAGTTCCGGCTCATATCAGCGAGAAGCCAGTATAGGAACTGTTCATTCCTACCAAAGACAATCAGGGACTGGAACAAGCTTCCAAAAGGAACAGTTGAGGCGACAACACTTGACTCATTTGCGTCTATTGCCTCAGTCCTTCCAACCCCTAGTGCATGATACCCTCAAACAGTCACTCTTGTAACCAGTGAAATATCCTCATCAACACCAGGCACAGAGACATTGCAAATCCCATCTACATTCATAGGAGCCATAATGATCAATAAATTGATCGTGGGCCCTTAATATATAGAAGAAGAAGAACCCACTCAGTGCAACACACGTACCCAGCTAACCCTCTCAGTGCAACACATGTACCCAGCTAACCCACTCAGTGCAACACACATACCCAGCTAACCCTACACGTATCCAGCTAACCCTCTCAGTGCAACACACGTACCCAGCTAACCCTCTCAGTGCAACACACATGTACCCAGCTAACCCTCTCAGTGCAACACACATACCCAGCTAACCCTCTCAGTGCAACACATGTACCCAGCTAAACCTCTCAGTGCAACACACATACCCAGCTAACCCTCTCAGTGCAACACACATACCCAGCTAACCCTCTCAATGCAACACACATACCCAGCTAACCCTCTCAGTGCAACACACGTACCAGCTAACCCTCTCAGTGCAACACACGTACCCAGCTAAACCACTCAGTGCAACACACATGTACCCAGCTAACCCACTCAGTGCAAAACACGTACCCAGCTAACCCTCTCAGTGCAACACACGTACCCAGCTAACCCACTCAGTGCAACACAAGTACCCAGCTAACCCACTCAGTGCAACACACGTACCCAGCTAACCCTCTCAGTGCAACACACGTACCCAGCTAACCCTCTCAGTGCAACACATGTACCCAACCAACCGACTCAGTGCAACTATCAATTATTTTTTTATGAATTCAAAACGCACGGTTGTATTTTGTCGCGCACCTGAATTTACTTTTGCATCCTTCTGCACTTTATCTCAGATCAAAAGAAGAAATGCTAGTGGAAATTTAGGCTCCCTTTACCTAGCTGTGTTTATAAAAATCCTTTAATTTTAGTGGTTACTAAATAATGATATTGTTTTATAAATTTTATTTAGGATTTGAGATTACTAATTTGAATCTATTTTTTGTTTAAACATTCAATCAAAAGAGGGAAATATAGACCAAATAGCCCATACCATCACCGAAGTTTTCTGTATATATATTTCCAAGTGTGCTTATGCTGATAAAGAAAATAATCAATAAGTGAATGAAGAAATAAGTTTATTTGTGATACCTCTGGTGGGCCACCAATGTAATGGACATTAAGTCATCTTGTTGGCACTCCCTTTCCCCAATGGTCAACTAACTTAGTCATTTTTTTATGTTTCATATTTTGATTCCAACTTTCATAAATACCAAAGTGGAGTAAACTCCTTTAGTTAATGACAGTTTTTTCCTGCCAGCACTGTTAGATTTTTTATTGGAACGGAGTTGAAGTCAGTTCAAAATCAAAAGAAAAACTTTGTAATCAAAAAGTGTCAATGACTTTTTAAGACTCTGGTCACTACACAGGGACTCTCTGTAATTATTCTGTTATTGATGACTATGCATAATCCTCCCTCTCACTCACAATCCTCCCTGTTATCACAATCGTCCCCCAAAAACTTACGACTATCCTCCCTCTAAAGTTGACCAAGCTGAGGTCATTCTGTAGGTTTACGTTGGCCAACATCTCAAGGACGACGTCCACTCCTCCACCAACTGCCTTCTGTAGATGAGAATAATAAAGTGATGAAGTAAACATTGTCACTCAAGCCTTGGTGTTCAAGAAGTGCCAGCACTTTGTCAAAGTAAATGTATAAAAGAAGTGCTGGTACTTTGTCAAAGTAAATGTATAGAAGAAGTGCTGGCACTTTGTCAAAGTAAATGTAAAGAAGAAGTGCTGGTACTTTGTCAAAGTAAATGTATAGCTGCTTAGTTGGTTTCCGCCTGCCCTACTTCTTATTTCTCCTTCATGAAATAAAGGTTTCTTGGAAATGTCAATCTCTGTGACCCAGCAACCCTGTCTCATAGCATCCAATGATGTCATTGTTATTATGCAATGTTAACCACCTTAACCTCTTTGTGCTCACAGCCCCATTGTGTCCTCAGTCATAACACAGTCACTCAAATGTTTTCTTGCACAATCAATGATCTAATTGCACAATGACTCTACTGTATTATTATATGTGCACCAGTATTGTTATGTGTGCACCAGTATTATTGTTATGTGTGCACCAGTATTATTGTTATGTGTGCACCAGTATTATTGTTATGTGTGCACCAGTATTATTGTTATGTGTGCACCAGTATTATTGTTATATGTGCACCAGTATTGTTGTTATGTGTGCACCAGTATTATTGTTATGTGTGCACCAGTATTATTGTTATGTGTGCACCAGTATTATTGTTATGTGTGCACCAGTATTATTGTTATGTGTGCACCAGTATTATTGTTATGTGTGCACCAGTATTGTTGTTATGTGTGCACCAGTATTATTGTTATGTGTGCACCAGTATTATTGTTATGTGTGCACCAGTATTATTGTTATGTGTGCACCAGTATTATTGTTATGTGTGCACCAGTATTATTGTTATGTGTGCACCAGTATTATTGTTATGTGTGCACCAGTATTATTGTTATGTGTGCACCAGTATTATTGTTATGTGTGCACCAGTATTATTGTTATGTGTGCACCAGTATTGTTGTTATGTGTGCACCAGTATTGTTGTTATGTGTGCACCAGTATTATTGTTATGTGTGCACCAGTATTATTGTTATGTGTGCACCAGTATTATTGTTATGTGTGCACCAGTATTGTTGTTATGTGTGCACCAGTATTATTGTTATGTGTGCACCAGTATTATTGTTATGTGTGCACCAGTATTATTGTTATGTGTGCACCAGTATTATTGTTATGTGTGCACCAGTATTATTGTTATGTGTGCACCAGTATTATTGTTATGTGTGCACCAGTATTATTGTTGTGTGCACCAGTATTATTGTTATGTGTGCACCAGTATTATTGTTACATGTGAACCAGTATTATTTTTGTGTGTGTCACAGTAGTGTTACATGTGAACCAGTATTATTGTTATGTGTGCACCAGTATTATTTTTGTGTGTGTCACAGTAGTGTTACATGTGAACCAGTATTATTTTTATGTGTGCACCAGTATTATTTTTGTGTGTGTCACAGTAGTGTTACATGTGTACCAGTATTATTTTTATGTGTGTACCTGTATTATTGTTGTTTGTGTGCTAGTATAATTGTTGTATGTGTACAAGTATTATTGTTATATAATTACCAATATTTGCTCCTGATATCCCTCCTCCCTGTGGTTGTACACAAGGTCTGCACCATTCTGTTTGACCAGCTCTAGTCCTTCTTTGGTCCCAGCTGTTCCAATGATACGTAGCCCGTTAGCCTTGCCAATCTGCACTGCAGCAAGACCTACCTAGAAGGCCAATATAAAAACTCATTAGCAAAAAAATACTGATGACAACAGCTTTGTTGTCATGAGAGCTTTTTATGATTTGTTGTTAATTGTGGTATTTGCCATAGTCAGGGTTTTGACAGGGGTGTGATGTTTGGGCAGTCAAGTGAAGCAGAGAAAGAGATGGTCAGAGATTGTCTGAGATGTTCCGAGATGGTCTGAGATGGTAAGTGATGCTCGGACATGTTTCAAGATTACTGGTGAGTACTTAAGCGATGCACCATGACATGTGCTACAAACTGTGACTTTGCATCTTCAAGTGTACAATTAGGAGGTCTGATGTAACAATGTGTTCTCTGTATTTCTTGTATGAATCTATTTTGCCTTGTAACATCCACCTAGGTCAGTGTAATATTAATATACCCGAGTGAAGCCTAATTATTTTGACGTTTATTATAAGTTCAAAAAGTATTCTAAAAATAACTTATAGCGCTGTTTAGTCAAAGATGACTTATAGAATGATATAGTCAAACATTCACTTACTGCTCCACTAGCACCGTGAACTAAAACAGTTTCTCCAGGTTTGGCTTGGGCCCTGAAAATATTTTAAGCATTATATTTTAATCAATATTTATTATTGAGATTCTCATGCTGCTGGGTTGATCATATGACATGGGTCAACTAGATGACATGGGTCAACTAGATGACATGGGTCAACTAGATGACATGGGTCAACTAGATGACATGGGTCAACTAGATGACATGGGCCAACTAGATGACATGGGTCAACTAGATGACATGGGCCAACTAGATGACATGGGTCAACTAGATGGCATGGGTAAACTAGATGGCATGGGCCCACTAGATGACATGGGCCAAAATTTAAGAAAAAAACCTCTCTTTTTTAATTATATTTCTTTCCACATTTTTCCCATTCTACTGTGGAGTTATTTTTTTTTTAATTTTGACATATAAGCAAGATATTGTCACCATTTTTATTTTATATAGTTTTGGTTTTACTCACTTGAACAACTTTGTATACATTGGTTTGTAACCTGATGTAATAGAGATTTATTTTAACAGTACTTGCATGTTACATACCGTTTTAAATGTAGGGAATTTAATCTCTTCTTTTACTCGTGTTAGCAGTATACATCAAAGGATGACACAATTAATTAAATACAGTAATAAAGAACGCTACCCGAACTAGGGCTAATTACAAATAATAATTTATTAAGTTAATTAACTTACAGCACAGCAGTGAACTGGTACTGGCACAATGTCTCAGTCTCTTTCTAGTTCAGTCGATCAGCTTATCAATAGTCTTTCATAGAGAGGGGTTACGCACTGCTTTTTGTAAATCTGTCTTGTATGTTCTAAAGAATTCTTATTCTAAAGACTATAGACTGTGTTTACTTGTAGCCGTCAAGGGAGACAATTTTTAATTAAACCACACCCATCGTCGCCAAACTTGGGGGTCACAAAGAGTTCATGCACGGGTTTCACAATGTAAACAAGACGCCTACCGTAACATGTAATACAGACATTTATGTTGCACCTGAAATAGAGGGCCTTGTAAGCTGTGTAGTAAGGGACACCGAGTCCAGCCCCTTGCTCAAAGCTGAGCTTGTCATCTAGACGGGCAACGTGCTGGACATTGGCCGTGGCATATTCTGCATACGCGCCACTTGTCGTGAGCATGGTGAGCACCCTGTCGCCTTTCTACAACAACCAAAAAATATCGGACATTGATATTTTAGTTTACATTAAGAAGAAAAAGAACTAAAAAAATTATCAAACTTTAATAGCAAGTTCTAGACGATTGCTTTTCAATAGTTTTTCTATTCCCTAAATCTTGTTTACAAAGCACATCCTGTATTGTACCGATGCCCAGGGAAAACCCCAATGAGCCTGAACCAAAAGTTAGCTATAAATTTAAATTCCAGCTACATGTGATTGTGTGATGTTTTTCTAAGACAAAAAAACTTGGAAGTCATGAGAAGAAAAAAAAAAAAGCATTAACCTTGAACTTTGTAACGCCTGGTCCAACATCCTCAACAACACCCGCAGAGTCCTGACCAGGCGTGTAAGGTAATGTAGGGACACGTGAGTAGGTTCCTGATCGGATGTAGGTGTCAACAGGGTTCACACCGGCGGCTTGAACTTTTATAAGGATCTGCAGGATAAATTGAATTTGGTTACAGGTAGCAAGTTATCTGGTACACAACTACATACTTGTTTCAAAATTTAGGAGATATACAAATAGCATTTATTGTTCATCCTTCGCACGCTGCTCGAGTAGTAGCCTTGACATTGAGCTGTATTATTTTTTTAAGTAAGTGAGAGTTGCTCAATTTCTCAGCCTCATTATCTCATCCTTGCCTATTTGATCCAATGGTAAGACTTAGTCAAGACAACTGCAAATAGACCAGGATGCAGAAGTTGACCAGTGTGTGTGTGTGTTTCACTTTGCTCTTTACGAGTTCTACGTTGCAGGAGTTGTCGGAACTTTCATTGTGTCAATGTCATACCGCATATAGGACTCCATCTCCTGGTTTGATTTCAGA
Source organism: Omphiscola glabra (assembly GCA_964017045.1). NCBI lineage: Eukaryota > Metazoa > Mollusca > Gastropoda > Lymnaeidae > Omphiscola > Omphiscola glabra. Next base: position 16,970,790 of record OZ024810.1, read on the forward strand.
GTTTGCCTTCTTTTAGATGAGTTGTCATCCAAGGTTAACGAGTCCCATAGACCCAGGGTGCTGGTGATGCATTTGTTTTTGTTTTTAATTGACTCAGTTAAGACCATTCAGCCACCCCGCACCCTATTATAAAAAGGTACCAGACAAAGTGGTTGTGCATTTAACACCACAAATTTAATCAATTTTAATTTCTTGGTAAGGTTCAAATGTAAATATTGCTGTAATATAAAAAGATGTCAATTTTTTAAAATAAAATAATAAATAATTTAATTGTTACTTAAAATAGCTTATAATTAAAATGGAATTTAAACTATTTTACAAAGCCTACCTCATTTGCTGCTGGAGTAGGGACAGGAATGTTGGTCTCAAGTTTTAAGTTTTCTGGGCCACCAAACTTGGCAACTCTGACTGCTCTCATGATTTGTTGGCTGAGACGACTTAAGCTCATTCAGAATCAGAATCTTCAAATAGAAAGAAGTACATACCACTATATAAGCATGTGACTGAAAAAAAAAACTATTTACATGAATTTCATATTTTTTTATCAATGTACCAGTTAAATATACCACATGATGTATTAAAATGTACAACACGCACATAAATTTAAAGAGATAATAAAACATTAAGTGTTAACAATTTCCAGACCCTGGACCCTTACTTTTAATTAAAATTCAATGCAATATCATTCTATTAGCTTGGATTAAATGGAATTGAAGACCTTAGTGCTAAAAGTACTTAAGTCACAAAATGCACATTTTGAGATAATCACGTTAAAATATAATTTTCATCTATAAAATGTGAATATTTTCATTTTTTGTCTTGTTTAATTATGTGTCTAATACACATTTTAATGTGTTCAAATTTCTGCAGTACACTTGGCTAAACTGGGTAAGAAAAGATCACAGTTTAGATTGATTTTGACAAAAATGTGACTTAAGTACTTTTAGCACTAAGGTCTTCAATTTGTCTTGTAGTGCATCAATTGGTACAAGTTTTGACAAGATATCGCTAAAATCATTCTACAAAAAGGAAATGATTTTTTTAGTTCTTGATTGGATATGAACTTTTTTTTTATATACACAGACCTTAAGAGATCAGTAATTAATTGCTAAAATGACCAGGTCAAATCACATTAAAATGATGTATTCTTTGATTTATTATTGGTATACCTATTCTCATATGTTCACTCATTGCTTTAGCTTTAAATGATTTAAATTTTTTCTTTCTTACAATTTTCCATCCAGGATTACAAATTCATTAGTGGAGTCATCTGGCAATTAATTTTGTCGTAAAATGCATTATGTAAAAAATCATCTTATAGTTATAGTGTACATATCAATCATTGCAGCTTAATTTATTTAACAGCTCTAAAAAGTTCTACTAAATGGCATGCCCATGCCGACTGATAAATTTAACAGAACAATATAATACATTTTTTTTCAAATTCAAAGGAGACTGACAATCATTGTATTGTATTACATACACATTGGCTGAAAACTTATATATCTGCTTTATCTTTATGTTGTTGTCTGTTCACAAAGCCTGGGCTCAGTGACCTAGCTCAAGGGTTAGACGTGCACCTTATCATCAAACTATGGCCCTTATATATTTTTATACAGGGCCTACTCCATACTCTATACTTTGAGTGTATAGCTGATATGGCAAAATGTTTTAAAAAATTTACAATACCTCTTACTTCTTAAAATCTTGCAGTACATGTGTCAGTACATGAGTGTAAAAGGCAGGGCCTCTCAGCTGATGAGACACCATTAAGGAGGGTTCTCATATTTTCAATAATAACTTCCAAAATGAAAAACACCCAACTATATTTAAATCTGCTAAACTTAAATCTTAGTAAAATGAACTGAATTAAAATGAATATAAAATGTAAAAGTCTAAAGCCATAGTCCTACTTTTTAGTGATTCATAAAACTATCAGTAAATGAAATTGTATTCAGATCCAAGAGAACAGTAGCTATTTATGAAATTGTAAGAAAGTATTTAAAGAGCAAAAAAGAATCCTCAAATATTACCCATAAATCTTTAATATGTATGTCTAAAATGAACATATTTTAACCGATAGTGAAAAGTGATGATTTAAAGAAAATGTAACATTTTAATATCTTACTACGTCTATGATCACTTTAACGGATGGAACTCTCCATGGCCCACTCCAACTTTACTAAGTGCTCCTTATTATTAAGCTAATGACTCAAGGTCAAAAAATGTGCACATAGAGCCTACAGGAAAAAGAACAGGCCCAGCTTGTAATTCAGAATGACTTAGCAATTTTTAAGTGGCATGTAAATATCACATTTGATCTTACTAGTCAGCTTTAGTTACAGGCCATATGCAAGGCTAAACCTTCTATAGTCTAGTCTATACACAAACCTCAAACATTTTTTAAAAAATCAAGCAAAAATGTAGTAAATTATACAAGTAACTAGCTGGGGAAAAGCAACCATGTTGCAAGTGTAAAATATGGAAAGAGGTGCATAATCTTTAATAATAATTACAGATGCCTGGACCTGGAGGGTTCTTTTGCCCACCTGGACCATGTACCATGTTACTTTTTACAATATCATAAAGCCTATGATCTGGTAATTCAGCGCTAACTATTTTATCAATTAGTTCCACAGTTCTGGATCATCATTGCCAAGTATTAAGAGTTAAGAGGGAACAATGTGGGAGACCTCGTTTTTAAAACTTGTTGATGTAGACCTGTGTTCTTTTGTGTGCATTTGGTGCATAAGTGACCAAGCGCATGACGGGTATGTGATGATCCGAGGCTGGACTTTAGAAAATTCTTCACTCATAAATCCGCCCCTGAAAACCCTTGTAAGATATACCATTCCTCGCCCTTGTTTTGCCCCACAGTCCCATAGACCACTCACCCCAAAAGCGTGAATTTTGTGTTCAACTCCTATCATTGATGAACCTTGAGAAAATAATACCCCCCCCCCCCCCCCCCCACTCGGTACTGCCCTGGAGACAGCAAAGCGGAGTAACGTCCCTTGTTGTTATTGCATTTCTTAAACCAAATAGCTCACGCAAAAGTGTGATTATGGATTTTGTACCTCACACCGATAAACTTTGAGGGTAGAAGATCAAGCCCGCAATATCAGAAATGATTATCATTGGATGGGGAAAGCATACAACATTTCAATCATCCAATTGAATCATCACTCAACTCGAATAAATAGCCAGAACAAGCAAGAATATGTCTTTTATGATCTTATCACTTCACTGTGGACGCTGGAAGGAACTAGACTTAGACCTTCATTAGCGTGATACATAACTGCAACTCAGGCTATTAGCAAGAATATGACTTTTAAGATCTGATCACTTAACAGTGGACGCTGGCAGTACCTAGACTTAGGACTACATTAGCGTGATCATTAACTGCGACTGCTACCTGGAGTACTAGTGAGTACGCAACCGTGATTTTGATATCATGTTATTGCACTTGTAATGTTCACATAGCTATATAACAAATATTCGATCGTGTTTGATATTATTCTTATAATGGCTATGTTACCTTATATTGATATTATGCATTCTATTATTGCCTTTGCAGCGGGCTACGACACACCGCCATCACTTAATAGAGATGGTAGGTTGTTGTTCCAACTCGCTAATGTCTCTTTTAACAAGAAGGCATTATGTTTATTAAGTACCTGTAAATTTAATTGTTGTTAATGATTAAATATGCCATACTTCATAATTAAAATGTTTGCCTGGTCCAACATTGTCGCGAAGCAACATATGCTTACGCTGACAATGTTCAGACTTATAAATCCATCCACAAATTGGAGGTTTATAATGTACAAGCCATGTCACTTTCCATACCTCGATCTGAATTCGTTGCTGTTGGAACGGGACTTATCAGCATACTAACTATTCGATTGGATACTTATCCATTTTTGTATCATACTACATTCAGCCTGGTTTCTATCACTGGACCGATTGACCTTGAAGCTGGAACTAGTGGATTGCTTTACATCCTACACCAAACTACCTGACGGCTACTAGGACTTCGAGATCCAGGGACTCTTTCTACCACGATTCGTCGCTGGAGAGTCATCTTCACCATAGCCGAGATCCCACGGAACTTACGACCGGGAACTCCGCCTTCACTACTCTACGCTTGTGATCCACCGAGATCATCGTGGAAATATATAAACGTTAAGTCCCCAAGGAATGAACATAGTATCTTGAGCATTTATAATGATGATAACATTAGTGTGTCAGTGACCATTGAAGTACATTGGAATATCTCGTCTAATTATATGATGTCTTTTGTAAATAATAATAATCAATAAATCCTTGTATTTATTTCTCGTTTAACAAGTAGTTCGTTTCAATCTATACTTTATGTACATAGTTAGTTTATTATGTCTGTGAGGTGATTTGGCTAGAGTAAAGAATCCCTAGACAAAGAGCTAATAGGAGATCTCGTACGAGAGATACTCATCATTACTATATTATAAGACAGATCACCACAGGGGAAAGCAGCTAAGATAGGGCATCATGGTGGGCAATGAGAGATATTCAGACAAGATCCACTCTGGAATTATATAATTATAAGAAATTTTCTATGGCCAGTAATAATACTAAATTACTGGCCATAGTCTGCCATAGTCATATAAGATAGTATATTATTAATATTAGTTGAACTACTACAATTAAATGTAGGTAGTCCTGCTAGTACTTTAAACACTTTTTTTTTTAATGTGGCTGAAAATTATCCCTCAGAGTCATATTTACCTCATATTTATATTAATTTTATTATAATTATGACTATACTACTTGACTTACACTTATACATACTATCACTATCACTATCACACAGTGAGTGACACACTAAGTTCACTATCACTAAGTTAAGTCACAAGTCTAAACTAAGTGACAAGTGACACTATACTTCTTACTATACCTATTCTCGTTACGTTTACCTCCAGATACTAGCCGCTGATGCTGCTACAAGTTTGTAAATATCGTATACAAACTCAAAAGATAAAATAAAATCGGTCAAATGTGCACTTTTTTGTATTGTTTTTTGTTCGTTTTTTCTAATAATATAAAAATAATACAAGTTCAAGGGGCAAAGACTAGTTGCTGTAAGGTGACCTTAACCTTTACCTTAAAAATATATGAATTGTTTTTATAGTAATCCTATGAAACAAATAAAACATCTTCGACAGTACCATTGCCATTATTATTATTGGCGGATGCGGTATCATTGACTAAGATGACTTAGTTGTTTAGTAATTAATAAGCCACTGATAAAGTAAAGTATCGGCTAATTTTGAAAGATGTGGTCATGACGTCATTTGCGGGATAGATTTAGGGTTCAGGTTAGGGTGAGTGGTCCCATCTCTCAACATTTACCAAAATATCATCATTAAGTTAAATTAAGTGGCTTTGGCTTTAGAAGCGATTCCGGTAGATACAGTACACTGAGTAGTAACAACAACACTAACACTACTAACAGTGAAACACTTTTACTTTTCATTATAAAAATGAATTAAATGTCTCATCATTTTCTGTCAATGTACTGAACTGTACTGTCAAAGTCAAGTTATCAAATTAATTTGTACACATTTTAATTCGCCTTGATTTGATTTACTTGGTTTTGGGGGGGGGGGGGGGGGGGGGGAGAGAGATTTCGTTCAGGATACGCCGGCTGGTGACCTGTATGACCCCCCCCCCCCCGCCCCCAGGCTTCCCATATGGATTTCTTCTAGTTAAAATGAATCCACACAGTAAACAGTATAACAATGAGGAGAACAAAAACAAATTAATTGAAGGCAGCACCTATAGGTACATGAGTACCTTTAGACAAAAATGACTATTCGGACCCGGAGTGGCTCCGTATAAATAAATTGGCTTCGGGCCCGGTTGAATTAACAATAATAGTATGAGAATTTAAACAAAAAAAATGTTTTTTCTCCGTTATTTCATAGTTTTATTCTATTTAGTTGTTTTTTTTCTTTTTGCTTTTTTTAAATTTCTTAGTAGTGGTAGTTTTTTTTTCTAATCTTCTTTTTTAGTTTAAGCCATGTAACGTAGATCAAATATTTTTTTTATCTCGTAATCAAGATGATAAAGATTAATTATTTTCATTTCAATTTTAGAAAGTAATAATATTAATTTAATTATTAAAATTAAATCCTTTATTTAAAATTATTTATGTGTATTGTTAAAATTAAAAGATTTAATCACCCAATAATTTATGAATTAATTAGGTATTCTAAATAATGAACATTTCATTCATAATGAATTAATTTCAACTATTCCTCTAAAGAGAGCTTGGCATAATCAGAACAAAACCACCAATTTTAAACCTTTTCCTTAGCACTGGGAGTAATACATGCGGACACTGACTGTTTTTCCTGATATCTGGAATCTCCTTTCAACAATCTTTCTCATACTTGACCTAATTCACAAGGTAGTTGGAATGAATATCTTAAAGGATGCAATTGTATAAACCATGAGAAAGAGACTTATTTTTGGAGGGCTAGTCTTTTTTTTTTCTACCATACCTTTCTACTGGGTCTAATACACCGGTGCATAATTTGAGAAACAATTTTCCCAAACAATAGAATTCTCGTTATTTCTAGCGTTTCACGCCCAAATGTCTGAAATGTTTACATCAGTGGCGCTTCATCCCATTTAGGGCTCTGGCCTGCTCCACCACATTCTTCCATTGGGATCGATTCATCGCTTTACACCTCCATGTGCGAACCCCAACTTTTGTAAGCCCTTCTCTACATCGACAATCCATCTCAGTCTTGGTCGACCGGTGAGCCGTCTGCCCCTAGGTTTCTGCCTGTAGATCGTTTTTGTTGCTCCAGAATCCGGCATCCTTTCAATGTGTCCTGCCCAGGGCAGTCTGCCTTTTTTTATATTGTTGTGACTATGGATGGGTATTTGTACAATTGATATAGCTCTTGTTTTGTACGGATTCCCAAAACAAAATTGTCTATCATCGGGTCATATATTTAGCAGGTTCTTTGCTTTTCTGGTAGGAACCAAGTCTCACTTGCGTAAGTTACTACTGGTCTTGTGATAGTGGTGTATACTGCCTTCTTTGTTCAATTAGCGAGGTTTTTGCTTTGAAGTAGCTTTTGTAAATTGAAATAAGAACGGTTGCATGCTGTTATTCATTCTTGCACCTCCGATTGTATTTCCTCTTGCTTATTTATAGTCAACCCTAGATATTTGAAAGTAGCTACCCTCTCAAAGGCGTAGATGTTCATATTGATGAAGCCATCAGTGCGTATTTCCTGACATTATCATATATATTGCCTTCGCTTTATTTACATCAAGACCAGCTTTGACCGTCACATCTTCAAGTTCCCTGAAAGTTTTAATTATATCATCAATGCTGTTTCTACCAAGTAGCGCTATATCGTCTGTGTAGGCCAGGTATTGCAGTGGCTGACTTTATAAAGTTCCTTATGGTTGTTCTGTACCACCTCTCAGGTGCTCACACGTATGTTTCTAATGCTGTTTTCCAAAGTGATGTTGAAAAGGATACACGGATTTCCTTGTCTGAGGCCCAGATTGATTGGGAACTCCCTCAAGTACTCTCTCTGTACTTTGATTCTACTTGTGTAGTTATCCATCGTCATATGTATGAGTCGGGTAAGTTTGTTAAGGACTCCATGTTCCAGCACAGTATCGTTTATGTATTTCCTGTCTATGCTATCATAAGCTGATTTGTAGTCCACATATAGTTGGTGTATGTTGATGTATTCTTAACATTTTTCTACGATACATCTAACAGTAAATATATGAACGTTTGAAATGCCCCTTCACACAATCTCTTAAAGATATATTGAATAAAGTGCATGATACCCTAACTAGGTAACTCTTGTTACCAATGAAATATCCGCATCAAACACCAGGCACAGAAACATTGCAAATCCCATCTACATTAATAGGAGCCATAATGATCAATAAATTGATCGTGGGCCCTTAATATACAGAAAAAGAAGAAGAAAAATTTGCACCACAATACATCACTGCATTTTGAAATTATTATTTTTAAATTAAGGTGACTCCTGCCCTCTTTTTTGCTCAAACTCTTCGGATTCCTCAATTTCTGCTACCCCTTACCCCCTTTCCTTGACGTCGATCAATGTGACTAACGGGTTGAATCTAATCTTTTGTCAAATGATTTTCTTCGGCGCACCACAACCAGAATGAATTTAGTTTATGTATGGCACTGAGCGCCATAATGCCTCCCCTGACGCTTGAAAAATTATGTTCCCCGATCAATGAAAGTCTTATCAAAACATTCGAATCATGTATACTCCAAAATGCACCTCTTGATTGTTAAATAATCACACATTTTCTGCTGCCCTACTTCCCGATAAAAATTACTTGCCCCGACTGCCAAATTTGGTGCTGATATATACACTATCCAGCGGCGTGCCTAGTGTTAGCGCCACCCTAGGTGGGTTAACTTTTTTTGCCACGCTACCTTTCTCGATGGAAACTCTGCAGATGTCCGAAAATCCCGCCTCTCTATCTAAAGAAAAAATGACACCCGAGAAGACCAAATGTTCGCCCCCCCCCACTTCTACGTCACTAACGTGAGTCTTTGATGACAGGGGACAAGATTCATTTTTACGCCCCCCCCCCCCCCCGCTAAACTCTGAAACCTAGTATTTTCATACATTAACACTATAGCCCATTAGATGCCCCCGCTAGTCTGGCGCCCGGGTAAATATGTCCCATCTGCCACCCCTTAGCTACGCCTCTGGCCACTGACAACTGGCACTGGCCCCGAACATCAAAAGTGCCCCCCGGGGGCAAATTTCTGAAAGAAACACTGTTCGTGGGTTGAAACCAAATGGAAAATTGCAAATTTGCAAGAGTTTTACTGGAGCCGGTTTCATAACAGAACTCAGATAAATTCAATAAAAGGGTGCCACCAGAGCAGGCAGCCATCAAAATGGGGTGCCACTAGAGCAGGGTGCCACCAGAGCAGGCAGCCATCAAAGCAAGGTGCCGCCAGAGCAGGGTGCCACCAGACACAATTGATAATAAAAATGCAAATGAACCTGATTTTCTGGATCTTTTCCAGCATTCCATGAAACTGCCCCCCCCCCCCCATCCCTAGGTGTCCGGGCACCGCTGGTTAAAACCAACCCTAGCATTAAGTCTACATTTCTCACCATCCGTGAGTCTGTAGTTTCATGTGATAGGATCTTTTCTAGACTGAATCGTTGACTATGGAGCAGTGATAGGATCTTTTCTAGACTGAATCGTTGACTATGGAGCAGTGATATGATCTTTTCTAGACTGAATCGTTGACCATGGAGCAGTGATAGGATCTTTTCTAGACTGAATCGTTGACCATGGAGCAGTGATAGGATCTGTTCTAGACTGAATCGTTGACTATGGAGCAGTGATAGGATCTTTTCTATACTGAATCGTTGACCATGGAGCAGTGATAGGATCTTTTCTAGACTGAATCGTTGACTATGGAGCAGTGATAGGATCTTTTCTAGACTGAATCGTTGACCATGGAGCAGTGATAAGATCTTTTCTAGACTGAATCGTTGACTATGGAGCAGTGATAGGAACTTTTCTAGACTGAATCTTTGACTATGGAGCAGTGATAGGATCTTTTCTAGACTGAATCGTTGACTATGGAGCAGTGATAGGATCTTTTCTAGACTGAATCGTTGACTATGGAGCAGAGGTGTAGCAAAGGTGTGGCGGGGGGGGGGCAGATGTCACCGGGCGCCAGGTTGGTTTAGGGGCACCAAAATGTGCTTTGATTTTATTTACTGTTGTTGCTAGTACCATACAGGAATGTACATAGTCAAATCATCTTAATCAATCATCTTAATCTCTTTCAATTAATTTGTTCTTGACTTTTGGAATCTACTGAATCTTTTTTTTAACCAAATATTTTTGTCTACGGAAAATCATTTGCCCATTTCCATGCACTAAAAGACCCCCACAGATCTTTTTACTCTGGTCACCCAGCGTAAAACTTTAGGCAAAGAATAACTAATGATGTGAAATGTATTATTAAGATAGTAAGGTGATCAATTGTTGATTATACCTCAGAACAATCTGAAATCACCCCGCCCCACTTTATGCAAGAGCGGGGTGAGGAGATATGATCACTCTTGGGTCCTTCTCTAAGGTGGTATTGACACCCTTTTCTACCCATATTCTAGAGAAGGCCTATAAATAGATTTATTATATCTGCATTTTTTCCCCTAGATTTTTCACTCTATAGCAGCGGTTCTCAACCTGTGGGTCGTTACCTCTTTTGGGTGTCGAACGACCATTTCCAAGGGGTCGCCTAAGACCATCTGAAAACACATACTCTACAGTTATGAAGTAGCAACGAAAATAATTTAGTGATTGTGGGTCGACACTACTTGAGGAACTGTATTTAACAAATTAGTAGACTTTAGTCGACCAATTTAGGTGATATATTTAATTTGCTTCTCCCGCCCTCACAGTTTGGGGATTACACATAGTCAACTTGTATTGTTTTATAACGTTTTTAAAAAAAATACTTAATTCTAATTATTTCGATTCATTATAATTAATTGTAATTAGCCCTGGTTTGAGTATCGTATTCTTTGTTATTGTATTTATTATTTAGTATCGTCTTTTGTTGTGTACTGTTTTAGAACGAGCCATATACTTAAATAAGATATTAATTTCTCCATACTGATAACAGTGCGTAACAACAATAATTAGACTATATTGCATGGTGCGTTACAACACAACAGAGAGAAAATTATGAGAAAATGTGTAAAGATATTAATTTGTTTTAATCACTTGTTTAGTTAGGCGACAACTTCTCGCAAACATGGTGGTTATGTCTCCACACATGGTGGTCCATATCTCCAAACATGGTGGTCCATGTCTCCAAACATGGTGACCCATTTCTCCCTTAAATTAATTTACAAAGATCATATTCAAAGGGCATATCATGATGCTATACCCAATACCAGTACTCTACACATAATTCAATTCAATTATTCATAATATCAGAGTAAATGGTTTGTAAAGTTTTCATCTACTGCTAGATTATCTCTTAAAATCTCTTATTTGGACAAGACTATGTTTCTTACGACAAGATATTCTCTTTATCTGTTCCCATTTCATGCAGGTCTATCATCCATCATCTACTACCTGCTGTAATGAAGTATGGTTGATACCGGGTACGCTAATTCTGTAAATGTTGCGTATGATAGCCACTAACTACATTAATTGTTTTGTTTAGTAAAGAACCAATACTTGTGGGAAATTATATTAACAAATATTGGAGAAAAAATATTTTTTTTTAACAATAAAATTTTATTTATCTAATGTATACAGCCATTTTAGTACCAAACGAAAAAAAAATTATATCTAATCATCAACACCTTGCCTTATACAACACCGTGGCAACAGACAGTTACTAATTATGGGAAATAAAACATATACATATATAAATTAGCATGAAAATAACACATAGACCAATTGGCATAAAAATAACACATAAAATGCACCAATATGTCAATAAGCATTAAAATAAGAACAGATACATACACATATTAGCTTGGGAACAACAGACAAATGTATATCATTTAGCATTGAAATAACAAACATACAAATATCAATTAGCATGTAAATATAAAAAATACATAAATTGATTAGCATGAAGAATCACAAAACATTCACCAATCAGCATGAAGAATCACAAAACATTCACCAATCAGCATGAAAAATCACAAAACATTCACCAATCAGCATGAAAAATCACAATTAAATATACAAATAAGCATAAAAAAATCAATCATACACATACCTATTGGGTGTAAAACACATGTTAGTATTAGCAATAAGGTTTCTAATAAAGTTTCATACAGAAATTGTTTCATTGAAACAGAGTGACAGGCGAGCATTACGTCATGAAATCAGATTGCCACCAGATCACTTTGTCAATGAGGAGGTTGCCATAAGCAGGATAGCATGGAGAACACCAATCAGGTATCTAAAAAAAAACATTTTGTTTAGGCAACCACCAGACCTATGTGTGTCACCTAAACATGTTGCAAACAGAGAAATGTGTCCAGTTATACCGCCGGACTTCGGTCGCACCTGATGGGACTCCGTTAAAAACGGGGAGGGCCCAGTACAACACGAGCTGAAGTACTTTCGTGAAGGCGCCCAATTCAGACACATTTAGGTAGGAGAGGCCATATTCAGACATATCCGCGATACTATAGATAAGGCAGTACCGGGTACATCGGGGCAATCGCTACCTCTAAAGCAGGAGAGGTTTTGTATTCACATCCATGCTTTTTTACCTCCCCGTGTCAGAATAGTCAGTCGGAAAAGATGGCGCCGGTGCCAAATATAGAAAGAAGGAGACGGAAGGAAGTCAAAGATGTTGTCACGGAACGCGAAACAACGCGAACGAAAATAGAAAAAAAAAGAGCGAAATGCTCCTCCGTCTGTGCTGCTGCTCCATCCATCAGTGATGCTCCATCAACAAAAGGACATCAACCTAACAACAAGAAATGCGAGAATTAACACATTAAAATACTCAAAATAATATAATTAACATAAATACACCTCCAACTGTGCCGCCAGCTCCTGGTCGCCACCGGCCGGATGCCAGCTCCCGTTTGCCGGATCCCGGTGACCAGCTCCCGGTCACCAGCACCCGATCGACAGTTCCCAGTCGCCAGCTCCCGGAGGCCACCTCTTCATCAGCCAGGGGCAGGTCTATCATCCATCATCAGCCAGGGGCAGGTCAATCATCCATCATCAGCCAGGGGCAGGTCAATCATCCATCATCAGCCAGGGGCAGGTCAATCATCCATCATCAGCCAGGGGCAGGTCAATCATCCATCATCAGCCAGGGGCAGGTCAATCATCCATCATCAGCCAGGGGCAGGTCAATCATCCATCATCAGCCAGGGGCAGGTCAATCATCCATCATCAGCCAGGGGCAGGTCAATCATCCATCATCAGCCAGGGGCAGGTCAATCATCCATCATCAGCCAGGGGCAGGTCAATCATCCATCATCAGCCAGGGGCAGGTCAATCATCCATCATCAGCCAGGGGCAGGTCAATCATCCATCATCAGCCAGGGGCAGGTCAATCATCCATCATCAGCCAGGGGCAGGTCAATCATCCATCATCAGCCAGGGGCAGGTCAATCATCCATCATCAGCCAGGGGCAGGTCAATCATCCATCATCAGCCAGGGGCAGGTCAATCATCCATCATCAGCCAGGGGCAGGTCAATCATCCATCATCAGCCAGGGGCAGGTCAATCATCCATCATCAGCCAGGGGCAGGTCAATCATCCATCATCAGCCAGGGGCAGGTCAATCATCCATCATCAGCCAGGGGCAGGTCAATCATCCATCATCAGCCAGGGGCAGGTCAATCATCCATCATCAGCCAGGGGCAGGTCAATCATCCATCATCAGCCAGGGGCAGGTCAATCATCCATCATCAGCCAGGGGCAGGTCAATCATCCGTCATCAGCCAGGGGCAGGTCAATCATCCGTCATCAGCCAGGGGCAGGTCAATCATCCGTCATCAGCCAGGGGCAGGTCAATCATCCGTCATCAGCCAGGGGCAGGTCAATCATCCGTCATCAGCCAGGGGCAGGTCAATCATCCGTCATCAGCCAGGGGCAGGTCAATCATCCGTCATCAGCCAGGGGCAGGTCAATCATCCGTCATCAGCCAGGGGCAGGTCAATCATCCGTCATCAGCCAGGGGCAGGTCAATCATCCGTCATCAGCCAGGGGCAGGTCAATCATCCGTCATCAGCCAGGGGCAGGTCAATCATCCGTCATCAGCCAGGGGCAGGTCAATCATCCGTCATCAGCCAGGGGCAGGTCAATCATCCGTCATCAGCCAGGGGCAGGTCAATCATCCGTCATCAGCCAGGGGCAGGTCAATCATCCGTCATCAGCCAGGGGCAGGTCAATCATCCGTCATCAGCCAGGGGCAGGTCAATCATCCGTCATCAGCCAGGGGCAGGTCAATCATCCGTCATCAGCCAGGGGCAGGTCAATCATCCGTCATCAGCCAGGGGCAGGTCAATCATCCGTCATCAGCCAGGGGCAGGTCAATCATCCGTCATCAGCCAGGGGCAGGTCAATCATCCGTCATCAGCCAGGGGCAGGTCAATCATCCGTCATCAGCCAGGGGCAGGTCAATCATCCGTCATCAGCCAGGGGCAGGTCAATCATCCGTCATCAGCCAGGGGCAGGTCAATCATCCGTCATCAGCCAGGGGCAGGTCAATCATCCGTCATCAGCCAGGGGCAGGTCAATCATCCGTCATCAGCCAGGGGCAGGTCAATCATCCGTCATCAGCCAGGGGCAGGTCAATCATCCGTCATCAGCCAGGGGCAGGTCAATCATCCGTCATCAGCCAGGGGCAGGTCAATCATCCGTCATCAGCCAGGGGCAGGTCAATCATCCGTCATCAGCCAGGGGCAGGTCAATCATCCGTCATCAGCCAGGGGCAGGTCAATCATCCGTCATCAGCCAGGGGCAGGTCAATCATCCGTCATCAGCCAGGGGCAGGTCAATCATCCGTCATCAGCCAGGGGCAGGTCAATCATCCGTCATCAGCCAGGGGCAGGTCAATCATCCGTCATCAGCCAGGGGCAGGTCAATCATCCGTCATCAGCCAGGGGCAGGTCAATCATCCGTCATCAGCCAGGGGCAGGTCAATCATCCGTCATCAGCCAGGGGCAGGTCAATCATCCGTCATCAGCCAGGGGCAGGTCAATCATCCGTCATCAGCCAGGGGCAGGTCAATCATCCGTCATCAGCCAGGGGCAGGTCAATCATCCGTCATCAGCCAGGGGCAGGTCAATCATCCGTCATCAGCCAGGGGCAGGTCAATCATCCGTCATCAGCCAGGGGCAGGTCAATCATCCATCATCAGCCAGGGGCAGGTCAATCATCCATCATCAGCCAGGGGAGGTCTATCATCCGTCATCAGCCAGGGGAGGTCTATCATCCGTCATCAGCCAGGGGCAGGTCTATCATCCGTCATCAGCCAGGGGCAGGTCTATCATCCGTCATCAGCCAGGGGCAGGTCTATCATCCGTCATCAGCCAGGGGCAGGTCTATCATCCGTCATCAGCCAGGGGCAGGTCTATCATCCGTCATCAGCCAGGGGCAGGTCTATCATCCGTCATCAGCCAGGGGCAGGTCTATCATCCGTCATCAGCCAGGGGCAGGTCTATCATCCGTCATCAGCCAGGGGCAGGTCTATCATCCGTCATCAGCCAGGGGCAGGTCTATCATCCATCATCAGCCAGGGGCAGGTCTATCATCCATCATCAGCCAGGGGCAGGTCTATCATCCATCATCAGCCAGGGGCAGGTCTATCATCCATCATCAGCCAGGGGCAGGTCTATCCATCATCAGCCAGGGGCAGGTCTATCATCCATCATCAGCCAGGGGCAGGTCTATCATCCATCATCAGCCAGGGGCAGGTCTATCATCCATCATCAGCCAGGGGCAGGTCTATCATCCATCATCAGCCAGGGGAGGTCTATCATCCATCATCAGCCAGGGGCAGGTCTATCATCCATCATCAGCCAGGGGCAGGTCTATCATCCATCATCAGCCAGGGGCAGGTCTATCATCCATCATCAGCCAGGGGCAGGTCTATCATCCGTCATCAGCCAGGGGCAGGTCTATCATCCGTCATCAGCCAGGGGCAGGTCTATCATCCGTCATCAGCCAGGGGCAGGTCTATCATCCATCATCGGCCAGGGGCAGGTCTATCATCCATCATCGGCCAGGGGCAGGTCTATCATCCATCATCGGCCAGGGGCAGGTCTATCATCCATCATCGGCCAGGGGCAGGTCTATCATCCATCATCGGCCAGGGGCAGGTCTATCATCCATCATCGGCCAGGGGCAGGTCTATCATCCATCATCGGCCAGGGGCAGGTCTATCATCCATCATCGGCCAGGGGCAGGTCTATCATCCATCATCGGCCAGGGGCAGGTCTATCATCCATCATCGGCCAGGGGCAGGTCTATCATCCATCATCGGCCAGGGGCAGGTCAATCATCCATCATCAGCCAGGGGCAGGTCAATCATCCATCATCAGCCAGGGGCAGGTCAATCATCCATCATCAGCCAGGGGCAGGTCAATCATCCATCATCAGCCAGGGGCAGGTCAATCATCCATCATCAGCCAGGGGCAGGTCAATCATCCATCATCAGCCAGGGGCAGGTCAATCATCCATCATCAGCCAGGGGCAGGTCAATCATCCATCATCAGCCAGGGGCAGGTCAATCATCCATCATCAGCCAGGGGCAGGTCAATCATCCATCATCAGCCAGGGGCAGGTCAATCATCCATCATCAGCCAGGGGCAGGTCAATCATCCATCATCAGCCAGGGGCAGGTCAATCATCCATCATCAGCCAGGGGCAGGTCAATCATCCATCATCAGCCAGGGGCAGGTCAATCATCCATCATCAGCCAGGGGCAGGTCAATCATCCATCATCAGCCAGGGGCAGGTCAATCATCCATCATCAGCCAGGGGCAGGTCAATCATCCATCATCAGCCAGGGGCAGGTCAATCATCCATCATCAGCCAGGGGCAGGTCAATCATCCATCATCAGCCAGGGGCAGGTCAATCATCCATCATCAGCCAGGGGCAGGTCAATCATCCATCATCAGCCAGGGGCAGGTCAATCATCCGTCATCAGCCAGGGGCAGGTCAATCATCCGTCATCAGCCAGGGGCAGGTCAATCATCCGTCATCAGCCAGGGGCAGGTCAATCATCCGTCATCAGCCAGGGGCAGGTCAATCATCCGTCATCAGCCAGGGGCAGGTCAATCATCCGTCATCAGCCAGGGGCAGGTCAATCATCCGTCATCAGCCAGGGGCAGGTCAATCATCCGTCATCAGCCAGGGGCAGGTCAATCATCCGTCATCAGCCAGGGGCAGGTCAATCATCCGTCATCAGCCAGGGGCAGGTCAATCATCCGTCATCAGCCAGGGGCAGGTCAATCATCCGTCATCAGCCAGGGGCAGGTCTATCATCCGTCATCAGCCAGGGGCAGGTCTATCATCCGTCATCAGCCAGGGGCAGGTCTATCATCCGTCATCAGCCAGGGGCAGGTCTATCATCCATCATCAGCCAGGGGCAGGTCTAACATCCATCATCAGCCAGGGGCAGGTCTATCATCCATCATCAGCCAGGGGCAGGTCTATCATCCATCATCAGCCAGGGGCAGGTCTATCATCCATCATCAGCCAGGAGCAGGTCTATCATCCATCATCAGCCAGGGGCAGGTCTATCATCCATCATCAGCCAGGGGCAGGTCTATCATCCATCATCAGCCAGGGGCAGGTCTATCATCCATCATCAGCCAGGGGCAGGTCTATCATCCATCATCAGCCAGGGGCAGGTCTATCATCCATCATCAGCCAGGGGCAGGTCTATCATCCATCATCAGCCAGGGGCAGGTCTATCATCCATCATCAGCCAGGGGCAGGTCTATCATCCATCATCAGCCAGGGGCAGGTCTATCATCCATCATCAGCCAGGGGCAGGTCTATCATCCGTCATCAGCCAGGGGCAGGTCTATCCATCATCAGCCAGGGGCAGGTCTATCATCCGTCATCAGCCAGGGGCAGGTCTATCATCCGTCATCAGCCAGGGGCAGGTCTATCATCCATCATCAGCCAGGGGCAGGTCTAACATCCATCATCAGCCAGGGGCAGGTCTATCATCCATCATCAGCCAGGGGCAGGTCTGTCATCCATCATCAGCCAGGGGCAGGTCTGTCATCCATCATCAGCCAGGGGCAGGTCTGTCATCCATCATCAGCCAGGGGCAGGTCTGTCATCCATCATCAGCCAGGGGCAGGTCTATCATCCATCATCAGCCAGGGGCAGGTCTATCATCCATCATCAGCCAGGGGCAGGTCTATCATCCATCATCAGCCAGGGGCAGGTCTATCATCCATCATCAGCCAGGGGCAGGTCTATCATCCATCATCAGCCAGGGGCAGGTCTATCATCCATCATCAGCCAGGGGCAGGTCTATCATCCATCATCAGCCAGGGGCAGGTCTATCATCCATCATCAGCCAGGGGCAGGTCTATCATCCATCATCAGCCAGGGGCAGGTCTATCATCCATCATCAGCCAGGGGCAGGTCTATCATCCATCATCAGCCAGGGGCAGGTCTATCATCCATCATCAGCCAGGGGCAGGTCTATCATCCATCATCAGCCAGGGGCAGGTCTATCATCCATCATCAGCCAGGGCCAGGTCTATCATCCATCATCAGCCAGGGGCAGGTCTATCATCCATCATCAGCCAGGGGCAGGTCTATCATCCATCATCAGCCAGGGGCAGGTCTGTCATCCATCATCAGCCAGGGGCAGGTCTATCATCCATCATCAGCCAGGGGCAGGTCTATCATCCATCATCAGCCAGGGGCAGGTCTATCATCCATCATCAGCCAGGGGCAGGTCTATCATCCATCATCAGCCAGGGGCAGGTCTATCATCCGTCATCAGCCAGGGGCAGGTCTATCCATCATCAGCCAGGGGCATGTCTATCATCCGTCATCAGCCAGGAGCAGGTCTATCATCCGTCATCAGCCAGGGGCATGTCTATCATCCGTCATCAGCCAGGGGCAGGTCTATCATCCGTCATCAGCCAGGGGCAGGTCTAACATCCGTCATCAGCCAGGGGCAGGTCTATCATCCATCATCAGCCAGGGGCAGGTCTATCATCCATCATCAGCCAGGGGCAGGTCTATCATCCATCATCAGCCAGGGGCAGGTCTATCATCCATCATCAGCCAGGGGCAGGTCTATCATCCATCATCAGCCAGGGGCAGGTCTATCATCCATCATCAGCCAGGGGCAGGTCTATCATCCATCATCAGCCAGGGGCAGGTCTATCATCCATCATCAGCCAGGGGCAGGTCTATCATCCATCATCAGCCAGGGGCAGGTCTATCATCCATCATCAGCCAGGGGCAGGTCTATCATCCATCATCAGCCAGGGGCAGGTCTATCATCCATCATCAGCCAGGGGCAGGTCTATCATCCATCATCAGCCAGGGGCAGGTCTATCATCCATCATCAGCCAGGGGCAGGTCTATCATCCATCATCAGCCAGGGGCAGGTCTATCATCCATCATCAGCCAGGGGCAGGTCTATCATCCATCATCAGCCAGGGGCAGGTCTATCATCCATCATCAGCCAGGGGCAGGTCTATCATCCATCATCAGCCAGGGGCAGGTCTATCATCCATCATCAGCCAGGGGCAGGTCTATCATCCATCATCAGCCAGGGGCAGGTCTATCATCCATTATCAGCCAGGGGCAGGTCTATCATCCATCATCAGCCAGGGGCAGGTCTATCATCCATCATCAGCCAGGGGCAGGTCTATCATCCATCATCAGCCAGGGGCAGGTCTATCATCCATCATCAGCCAGGGGCAGGTCTATCATCCATCATCAGCCAGGGGCAGGTCTATCATCCATCATCAGCCAGGGGCAGGTCTATCATCCATCATCAGCCAGGGGCAGGTCTATCATCCATCATCAGCCAGGGGCAGGTCTATCATCCATCATCAGCCAGGGGCAGGTCTATCATCCATCATCAGCCAGGGGCAGGTCTATCATCCATCATCAGCCAGGGGCAGGTCTATCATCCATCATCAGCCAGGGGCAGGTCTATCATCCATCATCAGCCAGGGGCAGGTCAATCATCCATCATCAGCCAGGGGCAGGTCAATCATCCATCATCAGCCAGGGGCAGGTCAATCATCCATCATCAGCCAGGGGCAGGTCAATCATCCATCATCAGCCAGGGGCAGGTCAATCATCCATCATCAGCCAGGGGCAGGTCAATCATCCATCATCAGCCAGGGGCAGGTCAATCATCCATCATCAGCCAGGGGCAGGTCAATCATCCATCATCAGCCAGGGGCAGGTCAATCATCCATCATCAGCCAGGGGCAGGTCAATCATCCATCATCAGCCAGGGGCAGGTCAATCATCCATCATCAGCCAGGGGCAGGTCAATCATCCGTCATCAGCCAGGGGCAGGTCAATCATCCATCATCAGCCAGGGGCAGGTCAATCATCCGTCATCAGCCAGGGGCAGGTCAATCATCCGTCATCAGCCAGGGGCAGGTCAATCATCCGTCATCAGCCAGGGGCAGGTCAATCATCCGTCATCAGCCAGGGGCAGGTCTATCATCCGTCATCAGCCAGGGGCAGGTCTATCATCCATCATCAGCCAGGGGCAGGTCTATCATCCATCATCAGCCAGGGGCAGGTCTAACATCCATCATCAGCCAGGGGCAGGTCTATCATCCATCATCAGCCAGGGGCAGGTCTATCATCCATCATCAGCCAGGGGCAGGTCTATCATCCATCATCAGCCAGGGGCAGGTCTATCATCCATCATCAGCCAGGGGCAGGTCTATCATCCATCATCAGCCAGGGGCAGGTCTATCATCCATCATCAGCCAGGGGCAGGTCTATCATCCATCATCAGCCAGGGGCAGGTCTATCATCCATCATCAGCCAGGGGCAGGTCTATCATCCATCATCAGCCAGGGGCAGGTCTATCCATCATCAGCCAGGGGCAGGTCTATCATCCGTCATCAGCCAGGGGCAGGTCTATCATCCGTCATCAGCCAGGGGCAGGTCTATCATCCGTCATCAGCCAGGGGCAGGTCTATCATCCATCATCAGCCAGGGGCAGGTCTAACATCCATCATCAGCCAGGGGCAGGTCTATCATCCATCATCAGCCAGGGGCAGGTCTATCATCCATCATCAGCCAGGGGCAGGTCTATCATCCATCATCAGCCAGGGGCAGGTCTATCATCCATCATCAGCCAGGGGCAGGTCTATCATCCATCATCAGCCAGGGGCAGGTCTATCATCCATCATCAGCCAGGGGCAGGTCTATCATCCATCATCAGCCAGGGGCAGGTCTATCATCCATCATCAGCCAGGGGCAGGTCTATCATCCATCATCAGCCAGGGGCAGGTCTATCATCCATCATCAGCCAGGGGCAGGTCTATCATCCATCATCAGCCAGGGGCAGGTCTATCATCCATCATCAGCCAGGGGCAGGTCTATCATCCATCATCAGCCAGGGGCAGGTCTATCATCCATCATCAGCCAGGGGCAGGTCTATCATCCATCATCAGCCAGGGGCAGGTCTATCATCCATCATCAGCCAGGGGCAGGTCTATCATCCATCATCAGCCAGGGGCAGGTCTATCATCCATCATCAGCCAGGGGCAGGTCTATCATCCATCATCAGCCAGGGGCAGGTCTATCATCCATCATCAGCCAGGGGCAGGTCTATCATCCATCATCAGCCAGGGGCAGGTCTATCATCCATCATCAGCCAGGGGCAGGTCTATCATCCATCATCAGCCAGGGGCAGGTCTATCATCCATCATCAGCCAGGGGCAGGTCTATCATCCATCATCAGCCAGGGGCAGGTCTATCATCCATCATCAGCCAGGGGAGGTCTATCATCCATCATCAGTCAGGGGCAGGTCTATCATCCATCATCAGCCAGGGGCAGGTCTATCATCCATCATCAGCCAGGGGCAGGTCTATCATCCATCATCAGCCAGGGGCAGGTCTATCATCCATCATCAGCCAGGGGCAGGTCTATCCATCATCAGCCAGGGGCAGGTCTATCATCCATCATCAGCCAGGGGCAGGTCTATCATCCGTCATCAGCCAGGGGCATGTCTATCATCCGTCATCAGCCAGGGGCAGGTCTATCATCCGTCATCAGCCAGGGGCAGGTCTAACATCCGTCATCAGCCAGGGGCAGGTCTATCATCCGTCATCAGCCAGGGGCAGGTCTATCATCCATCATCAGCCAGGGGCAGGTCTATCATCCATCATCAGCCAGGGGCAGGTCTATCATCCATCATCAGCCAGGGGCAGGTCTATCATCCATCATCAGCCAGGGGCAGGTCTATCATCCATCATCAGCCAGGGGCAGGTCTATCATCCATCATCAGCCAGGGGCAGGTCTATCATCCATCATCAGCCAGGGGCAGGTCTATCATCCATCATCAGCCAGGGGCAGGTCTATCATCCATCATCAGCCAGGGGCAGGTCTATCATCCATCATCAGCCAGGGGCAGGTCTATCATCCATCATCAGCCAGGGGCAGGTCTATCATCCATCATCAGCCAGGGGCAGGTCTATCATCCATCATCAGCCAGGGGCAGGTCTATCATCCATCATCAGCCAGGGGCAGGTCTATCATCCATCATCAGCCAGGGGCAGGTCTATCATCCATCATCAGCCAGGGGCAGGTCTATCATCCATCATCAGCCAGGGGCAGGTCTATCATCCATCATCAGCCAGGGGCAGGTCTATCATCCATCATCAGCCAGGGGCAGGTCTATCATCCATCATCAGCCAGGGGCAGGTCTATCATCCATCATCAGCCAGGGGCAGGTCTATCATCCATCATCAGCCAGGGGCAGGTCTATCATCCATCATCAGCCAGGGGCAGGTCTATCATCCATCATCAGCCAGGGGCAGGTCTATCATCCATCATCAGCCAGGGGCAGGTCTATCATCCATCATCAGCCAGGGGCAGGTCTATCATCCATCATCAGCCAGGGGCAGGTCTATCATCCATCATCAGCCAGGGGCAGGTCTATCATCCATCATCAGCCAGGGGCAGGTCTATCATCCATCATCAGCCAGGGGCAGGTCTATCATCCATCATCAGCCAGGGGCAGGTCTATCATCCATCATCAGCCAGGGGCAGGTCTATCATCCATCAGCCAGGGGCAGGTCTATCATCCATCATCAGCCAGGGGCAGGTCTATCATCCATCATCAGCCAGGGGCAGGTCTAACATCCATCTTCAGTCATCCATCAGTGATGCTCCATCAACAAAAGGACACCAACCTAACAACAAGAAATGCGAGAATTAACACATTAAAATACTCAAAATAATATAATTAACATAAATACACCTCCAACTGTGCCGCCAGCTCCTGGTCGCCACCTGCCGGATGCCAGCTCCCGTTTGCCGGCTTCCGGTGACCAGCTCCCGGTCACCAGCACCCGATCGACAGTTCCCAGTCGCCAGTTCCCGGAGGCCACCTCCCGGTCGCCTTCTCCCGGTCGCCTTCTCCCGGGCGCCAGTGCCCGGTCACCAGCACCCGGTCGACAGTTCCCAGTTGACAGCTCCCAGTTGGAGACTCTCCGTCGCCAGCTCCGGGTCACTACCTCCCGGTCACCATCTCCCGGTTGCCAGTGCCGGGTCACCAGCTCCCAGTTGACAGCTTCCGATTGAAAGCTCCCCGTCACCAGCTCCCGGGCCGCAAAAGAAATCAGCAACAGCAGACAAAAGAAGATTAGGTTGAAGACAGAGACCAGCTAGAGACTCCCCGTCGCCAGCTCCGGGTCACTACCTCCCGGTCACCATCTCCCGGTTGCCAGTGCCGGGTCACTAGCTCCCAGTTGACAGCTTCCGGTTGAAAGCTCCCCGTCACCAGCTCCCGGGCCGCAAAAGAAATCAACAGCAGACAAAAGAAGATAAGGTTGAAGACAGAGACAAGCTAGAGACTCCCTGTCGCCAGCTCCGGGTCACTACCTCCCGGTCACCATCTCACGGTTGCCAGTGCCGGGTCACTAGCTCCCAGTTGACAGCTTCCGGTTGAAAGCTCCCCGTCACCAGCTCCCGGGCCGCAAAAGAAATCAGCAACAGCAGCAAAAAGAGGATAAGGTTGAAGATAGACCTACTCAAGGGGAGTAGGGTCCAGTTATACCGCCGGACTTCGGTCGCACCTGATGGGACTCCGTTAAAAACGGGGAGGGCCCAGTACAACACGAGCTGAAGTACTTTCGTGAAGGCGCCCAATTCAGACACATTTAGGTAGGAGAGGCCATATTCAGACATATCCGGGATACTATAGATGAGGCAGTACCGGGTACATCGAGGCAATCGCTACCTCTAAAGCAGGAGAGGTTTTGTATTCACATCCATGCTTTTTTACCTCCCCATGTCAGAAAGGTCAGTCGGAAAAGATGGCGCCAAATATAGAAAGAAGGAGATGGAAGGAAGTCAAAGATGTTGTCACGGAACGCGAAACAACGCAAACGCAACTCGAAAAAAAGGAGCGAAATGCTCCTCCGTCTGTGCCTGCCCTTCATCTGTGCTGCTGCTCCATCCATCAGTGATGCTTCATCTACAAAAGGAGACCAACCTAACAACAAGAAATGCGAGAATTAACACATTAAAATACACAAAATAATATAATTAACATAAATACACCTCCAACTGTGTCGCCAGCTCCTGGTCGCTACCTGCCGGATGCCAGCTCCCGTTTGCCGGCTCCTGGTGACCAGCTGCCTGGTCACCAGCACCCTGTCGACAGTTCCCAGTTGACAGCTCCCAGTCGCCAGTTCCCGGAGGCCACAGATGTTGTCACGGAACGCGACACAACGCGAACGAAAATTGAAAAAAAAATCGGCAATATGTTATTCCGTTAAATTTAATGGAAAAGGGGGGGGGGGCACTATGGGTTAAGCATAGGAGAAAAGTGTTTCAAGATATAAGACACCATGGGTACACGAGTTACCAATAATATCAACAAGATTATCAGTACAAAGTCTCTAATAGTTATAAATAATATTATCCAGATAATCAGTAACAAGTTTCTACGAGTCACCATTTATATCCTCAAGATTATCAGTATCAAGTTTTATCAATGTAGTTATGATTATTCTAAAATATTAAAAAATTACATGGTCATAATAACCAATTTTAAAAGATTTATCTTAGATTTTCAGCTAATGCTTACAAGGAGCAGGCTACTGAGAGGCTTTTGTATTTAATCCATGATTTTGAAACAAAAAACACATACTCCGTCCATTTTGTTAATGGGGACTTTTATTATCAATTTTCACTGGTTAAATCCATGCCGACGTATACCCAGTTCGTTACTTGCCCCATGCCGATGTATACCCAGTTCGTTACTTGCCCCATGCCGAGGTACACCCAGTTCGTTACTTGCCCCATGCCGACGTACACCCAGTTCGTTACTTGCCCCATGCCGACGTACACCCAGTTCGTAACTTGCCCCATGCCGACGTACACCCAGTTCGTTACTTGCCCCATGCCGACGTACACCCAGTTCGTTACTTGCCCCAAACGACAAGACTGAATCCTAGACGTTTTATGGTAAAAATAAAAGGCCTACACATCTCATGGTTTATTTCCAGGAGGAGAATCGAACCACACAATGGTCTGCCTAACACCATGCTACAGGCCAGTTTTAAAAATAAATATTGAACTATGGTCGCATAAGGTGACAGAAAAACTTCAAGGCATCTTGGAAAGTACAGATTTGGGAAACGTTTATAAACACTTGCCCGGACATAGAGCTAAAAAACACTTGCCCTAACATTGATAACCTAACAAACACTTGCCCTGAAATTGACGACCTAGCAAACACTTGCTCTAACATTGACAAGCTAACAAACAATTTGCACTAATATTGATGAGCTAACAAACACTTGCCCTCACATTGATGCGCTAACAAACACTTGTCATGACATTGACGAGCTAACAAACACTTGCCCGGAAAGGGACGACCTATCCCGGAAATTGACAACCTAACAAACAATTGCCCCAACATTGCTGAGCTTATAACAAACAATTGCCCTAACATTGCTGAGCTTATAACAAACAATTGCCCTAACATTGCTGAGCTAACAAACACTTGGCCTAAATTGACAAGCTAACAAACACTTGGCCTAAATTGACAAGCTAACAAACACTTGGCCTAAATTGACAAGCTAACAAACACTTGGCCTAAATTGACAAGCTAACAAACACTTGGCCTAAATTGACAAGCTAACAAACACCCGCCCTAACAATGACTAACCTAAGAAACACTCACCCGGACATTTACGACATTTGCGCTAACAAACACTTGCCTGGACATTGACGACCTAAAAACAGTCAATTCCAATATTAAGTTCTGTGTAGCAATAGGAGGCCATACTTCACAAGAAAACAATAGGAGGCCATACTTCACAAGAAAACCATAGGAGGCCATACTTCACAAGAAAACCATAGGAGGCCATACTTCACAAGAAAACCATAGGAGGCCATACTTCACAAGAAAACCATGTTTAAGATTAGCCATCAAAATTTCAATAAAGCTAAAAAAAAATATTAAAGGAAAAAATGCATCAGGCTCATCAGGTTAAAAAAAACATACAAAACATTGAAAACGTATTCCATATTAACAACTCAAATGCTTGTTGGGCTGGTCTAAAACAAATAACAGGATATATTCTTAAGCATGAACGCGTGTGTTGAAGATGTGAAGAATTTAGTCAACGACTAAAATGACTTTTATTGTAGTTTTGACAGTCTGGATTTCAGAAGTGTACACATTGAAAGATAGCAGTACTACACAGGATGATACTTTCTTGTTCAACAAACAGTGCGTGATGTCGTTAGTTAAACAAGTGGACGCAGCCAAGGCCTTGGGGCCAGACAGATTAAATGGCCAGCTTGATAAACTACGCCAAGAGCAGCTCTCCCACATCATTATTTACATATTTTATAAATTTTATGTAATGTAACTAACACTATACCAAAGATTTGGAAAAGTTCAGAAATCATACCAATTACAAAGAAAAATAAGGTGACTTGCAACAACGACTTAAGTACTGTCGCACTTATTTCTGTTGTAATGAACTGTTTTGAGAAACTTTTTCTGAGACATATTGTGAATAAAGTAAAGCAAAAAATCGCCCACAATATGTCAAGGTGAATAACCAAATATCTCTAAACAGAGAAATAAGTACCGGGGCGCCACAAGGTTGTGTTCTCTCCCTTGTCCATGTATAAAATATATACCAGTGCTATTCAGAGCCCAAGCAACACCGTTACAAACATAAAATTTGCTGATGATACCATTGTTGGCTTAATAACAGAAGAAGAAGGCTTATACCGCAACTTAGTAGTACAGGCTTTATCAATTGGTGCAGTAAATTTAACCAGCTGAATGTCTCAACAAAAAAAAAAAAAAGGAAATGGTGGTCGATATCCGGAGGGGGAAACACCAGATTGCAGATCTCAAATGTAAAAAATCACAAAGTGTAGAGAAAGTAGCAACATATAAGCAATTAGGTGTCACCATTAATAAAAAGCTAACATGGTATGAGCACGGCCAAATGCTGTATAAAAAATTCAACCAAAGACTTTTCCATCATTTAAAACTGTATAATTTCATCGTAAAGAAACAAGTTGTTAACTTATTCTATGGTGCAATAGTTGGAAGCCTATTTAATTTCATTGCGGGAATTCATGTCTGATATCAAACACCGACAAAACAGACTACTCAAGAAAGCTAGAAACATCACACAAACTAAATTAACTTCACACTTGAAGAACTATTCCAAGAACGATGTCATTGTAAAATTAACAAATTTTGGATTCTACATCCCACCCTTTTCATCACAGATACTTAAGATTGGCCCATTCTGGATGAATTCTTTTTCTTAAGGCGAGGACTGAAAGATATAAAAATTTGTTTCTTCCCCAATCTGTACGAATTTACCAACCTGCTCCCCCAGAGGTCACAAAATATAAATTATCACTAATTAAGTCCCTTTTATAACTAAGGGAGTTAACTGATTGGCTTTTTCTTAGACTAGGGAAATAATTTAATGTAGATGTCTTTTGTTAAAATTGTTTTAGTTTTTAGTTGGAAAATATCAACTTTATTGAAATATGTATTTATTTATGTGCTGAAAACGTATATGTACAATGTAATCAAAATAACATTTCAATTTGTTTGGATCAATAAAAGAATCTTATGTTATCGAAACCCATATGTGCACACCAAACATAAAAATCTGAATTAAATCTCGTAATTAAAGAGATTAGTTTACAATCTGTGAAAACCCCTTAACTTAATGTGAATTTTTAGTGTGCTCATTACATGTGTGTACACTATTGAATGTGTATTATGTATACTACAAGGCGTAAAGTACAAATTTTGTGCCTGCTAATGGGCATGAGGGGTCTGGGTTCCTAATGGGCATTTAAATTTACAGGTAGTGAATGTAACTGAATTTTTGACATACCTGATTGGCCCCAGTCAAATGGCCTCAACTTTAGCAGCCAGGGCACAGCATAACCAAATGCTGCCATGCTTACGTCTTGGCAGTGCCCACAATCTTGTCAACTGGAAGTTCATCCACAAATGACCAACACAATTGGTGGTATAAAGTCAGTCTTTATTAAATCTTCTAGGAGCAGGAAGACCAGTCCAGTAGTGTTTGGATGACGGTTTAGTCTTGTGGTAAGATGCAGCATGTTGCCTTGGTCTGAATAGAAATAAGTGAACATTCCACAATCAAAATACTACAACTACCGGTAAAGTTAATGGTATATTTTACATGTTAAACTAGCTCTCGATGAAATATTTACTGACTGGATTAAAAAACAAAGCATTTATTAATTAACTTAGATCAAGTAGTAACAAAAAAATAGGTTAATGCAAAGTATGGATGCCATGTTTTTCCCAATGGCCGCCATCTTGGTTGACACGACCAGTTAATTCTGTCAGTAAACTACCTTAATGTATCCCTGAACCTAACATGAACCTTAAATGTATCCCTAAACCTAACCTAAACCCTAATTCAGTGCAACTTCAATTTACACGCAAATGAAGTTATGGCTCAATTCTTTGCTTTAACCAAAAAAATATAATTGCATTTGAAACCCTTAAGTGTGGTATACTAAACTAAAAAAACTTACTTGGAAACTTGTGTAGTTCCAAACATTGCAATGCCTAGAGAGAAGGGTTGTGTAACTGCCCAATCAAACTGATAATCTTTGGCTTGGATCCATAGACAGGTGATGACACTCATAACAGTCATATGGTGTGGTTATCGGAAACAGAGATATTTTTAATCATTTTAAGAATTTATTTGCAAACTTTTTTCTCTAAAAATAAAAAGAATTTAAGACAAAATAAAGTAAAAGATTGACACAGTATAAGTGCAATACAGCTAATTTAGCCCATTTGATGTTTCAGTAATAAACAAATATGATAAGTATTTAGGCCATGTGATGTGTTAGTGATAAAAGTATTATTGATTATTAAGAAAAGACTAAATCCCAACAGAGTTTGAAATTGATGGGATGATGAAATAAACTCAAAATATATCAGCTTCTTGGTCTCTGAGGGCTACATACCAGTGTTAAGATATAAAAGCATTTATTAAATAACTTGAATAAACAAAATACTTAATAAATAAAATAATTAGATGTACTTTGTGAAGTTATGAAGTGAAGTACCGGTATACTAAAAACTCACTTGGCAACTTGTGTTGTTCCAAACATTACAATGCCTAGGGAGAAGGGTTGTGTAATCTCCCAATCAAAGTGATAATCTTTGGCTTGGATCCATAGACAGGTGATTACACTCAGAACAGTCATATGGTGTGGTTATCGGAAACAGAGATATTTTAAATCATTTAAAGAATTTATTTGCAAACTTTTTGCTCTAAAAACTAAGAAGAATTTAAGCCAAAATAAAGTAAAAGATTGATACATTATAAGTGCAATATAGCAAAATTAGCCCATTTGATGTATTAATAAACAAATATAAGTATTTTGACCATGTGATGTATTACTGTTTAGTAAGGAAAGACTAAATTCAAACTTAGTTTGAAATTGATGGGATGATGAAATAAACTAAAAATATATCAGCTTCTTGATCTCTAAGGCTTCTATACCAGTGTTAATATATAAAATCATTTATTAAATAACTTAGATAAATCAAGTACTTACAAAAAGAAAATAGTGATGTTCTGAAGTGAAGTATGCTAAAGACTCATTTGGAAATCTTTGTAGTTCCAAACATTACAATTACTAGAGAGCAGGGTTG
This sequence comes from Omphiscola glabra, assembly GCA_964017045.1. Taxonomy (NCBI): domain Eukaryota; kingdom Metazoa; phylum Mollusca; class Gastropoda; family Lymnaeidae; genus Omphiscola; species Omphiscola glabra. Next base: position 17,000,779 of record OZ024810.1, read on the forward strand.
TGTAACAGCCTAATCAAGCTGATCATCTTCCGCTTGGACTTACAGGCTGGTGCCAACACTTTAAAAATGACATGTCATATGGTGTGACTGGAAATACAAAAGGTTTAATCATATAAAGAATTCATTTGCAAACTTAAAGTTTTAAAAACTAAGAATTTAAACCAAAATTAAGGTAGATGAAAGATTTGACATGTAATTGAAATATTGTAATATATTCTTGTGTGTAAGTTCAATGTAGGCCTATATATAAGATAAACACTTCTGATTGTGTACATTACAAATGTGTAAGTGTAACAAAAGCAAGAGACTACTAAATGTTGGCACCTCCAATGGCATGGCTTATAGAAAGTGTTGATTACTGTTTGTTTGCATGATAGTATGATAGGAGAATACTTTTGATTTTATGCATGTTTAGTGTTGTGTATAATTATAATCATAGTATAATGTGTGGTCAAAGTCAAAAGCTTACACTACTGCGCTCCAATTTAAATTTATCATTAACAATATTTGCTATTAATAAAGAAGATGAAACAGTGCGTCTTTTCATTATACTTAACTTGATAAAAACTCAAGATGAGTGTTAACAAATAGCCTTAACTTACTTGAACTCTTGAACACAAATAATAACCATCTGAATCTGAACACAGTAGAGTAGAATGCTTGCCTCGATAACTGACAACAACTCACAATACAAGCAAGTGTTGTGAGTCAACAATAAACACACATTAGTTACCTCAACGGTGGAAGTGTAGGCAATGGAATTTTTTATTTTTTTTTTGGTGGGTGTGTTGTGAAAAGTAGAGAAGAGGGCTTAGTGGGGAAGGAAATGAAGATGGTTGAATTTTGTAAATCCGCTTTCTTTTCTATTTTCAAAACTCTGATGGTAGTAATAGGCAAAATGTTATCCAATTAAATTTAATGGGGGGGGGGGGGGCGCGGATTTCGCTCGGGTGACGTCGGCTGGTTCCCTCGATTACTGCTCCCCTTCAATGGCCTTCATCTATAAAAATGGCGAAGGCGGCATTTCTTTTTATTTTCAAGGAAGTGCTTTATATAAATATATAAACGTCTGTCTACACCTTTGGGATCTGAATTTTTTTAGACATGCGATTAGTTATGGTATACATTTTACTGAATGTTTATTTATTTAGTATTTCGCTATACTGATCTCCCATCGAGCGCCTCCCCAGGTGGCGGATAGGGGAAAGCCCACCAGATATGGCGGGTACCGGGGAAATAAAATACCTGGGGCGGACCAAAACCAGAACCTACTGCCTTGTAGGAAGTGGGGGGATCCACAAATGCGAGGGAACCTTACCCCAAAACTAAGGCAGCTATCTAGAGAGCTGTAAGGGTCAGCCCCCAAGACGGTTGTGCGCAAGGCTAACAATACGGCCATGTAAAAAAATTAACGCGACGAAAACCATTCAACAGAATAAAATCCGGACTGATACCAATGGAAATCAACCTATGACCTATGCCTGGATATGGACATGTTTTTTGGATTTCGACTTGGAATGTACTAAGGGGCCATCCATACATGACGTCACGCGTCTAGGGGGGAGGGAGTCAGATTTTTGTGACGAGGGGAGGGGGGTCTCAAGCTATGTGACGTCACACAAATGAAAACCAGCTGAACACAGTAGCGAAAATGGTTGCCACTATAACTAAACTATAACTCACAATTCACAACATTCCAAGGACATTTCGTGTGTCACGAATTAAAACACATCAAGATCACTCCAGTGGTGAAGGAAATGACATTTTTTTTAGTTGGGGTGGGGTGGGATAGAGAAGTGGGCTCAGTGGGGAGGGGGTGGACGAATGGCTGAATTGTGTAAATCCGTTTTCTTTTCATTTTCAAAACTCTAAGCGGCAAAATGTTATCTAATTAAATTTAATGGCGCGGGGGAAAAAAGCGGTTTTGGGGGGGGGGGGGGGAGATTTCGTTCTGGATACGCCTGTATGACACCCCCCCCCCCCCCCCCCAGGCTTCCCATATGGATTTCTTCTAGTTAAGATCAATCCAAACAGTAAACAGTATAACAATGACGAGAACAAAAACAAATTAATTGAAGGCAGCACCTATAGGTACATGAGTACCTTTAGACAAAAGTGACTATTCGGACCCGGAGTGGCTCCGTATAAATAAATTAGCTTCGCACCCGGTTGAATTAACAATAATAGTATGAGAATTTAAACAAAACAAATATTTTTTCTCCGTTATTTCATAGTTTTATTCTATTTAGTTGTTTTTTTTCTTTTTGCTTTGTTAAATTTCTTAGTAGCGGTAGTTTTTTTTCTAATCTTCTTTTTTAGTTTAAGCCATGTAAGTAGATCAAATTTTTTTTATCTCGTAATCAAGATGATAAAGATTAATTATTTTCTTTTCAATTTTAGAAACTAATAATATTAATTTAATTATTAAAATTAAATCCTTTATTTAAGATTATTTATGTGTATTGTTTAAGTTAAAATTAAAAGATTTAATCACCCAATAATTTATGAATTAATTAAGTATTCTAAATAATGAACATTTCATTCATAATGAATTAATTTCAACTATTCCTCTAAAGAGAGCTTGGCTTAATCAGAACAAAACCACCAATTTTAAACCTTTTCCTTGGCACTGGGAGTCATACATGAGGACACTGACTGTTTTTCCTGATATCTGGAATCTCCTTTCAACAATCTTTCTCATACTTGACCTAATTCACAAGGTAGTTGGAATGAATATCTTAAAGGATGCAATTGTATAAACCATGAGAAAGAGACTTATTTTTGGAGGGCTAGTCTTTTTTTTCTACCATACCTTTCTACTGGGTCTAATACACCGGTGCATAATTTGAGAAATAATTTTCCCAAACAATAGAATTCTCTGCCACTACACATCCACAATATACCAACCACCCAGGCCTTCAAAACTGCACTCAAAACACATCTCTTTAAACTCTACTATCCCAACTGATTCCCCCACTGACCGATAAACGAAGCTGCTGGCTGCCGTCCATGGCTTGACATGTAAAAGTTCTGAGGTGGGTGGGGTGAATATGTATTTGTTTTGTTGTTCTTTATTACATAAATGCATTTTATTTTATTGTCATGATTATATCTCTTTTCCTAATATTTTTATGTACAGCGCAGTGAGCCCAGCCCTAGGCTGGGGTACCGTGCTATATTGGAAACTAATAATAATAATAATTTAAAATTTAATAGAAAAAAACCCTTAACCAGCTTGTGAACATTTTTGTTTGTTTGTTTGAGGTGTGTTCTCCAGTATTCCATAAAATAAATTAGGGGCCAATATGGAGTAGGCAGCAAATAAAATTATTCAATTAGGTCACATCATTTATTTGCCATTTGTCTCCTTTGACTTTCTTGCCTTCCTTGTTGGTACAGTAAACTATTGTTTGTATCATTTCTTCATTTAAGTACAGAAGTAATGATTGAGTGGGAGCTACTATGTGATCCGTGAAGGGAGAATGGTTTCAAGGCAACTAAGTCATGCCACATTGAAAATAAAATACTTATAACATAAATAGAGCCTTTTACTATGATATAAGTACAAGACTATGGGTGGAAGTTTTAGATGACATGTTCTACTCATAAGTGTAGTATTGATACCATCTCGGTTGGAACTTTCAAATCTCTTGCTCACACAAGCAGTTATACATATAACAAATACAATTTTTTAGGGTTGTCACAAGAATGTAAATACAAATTTATTTCAACAAAAAAAATTAACCGAATACAAAATATTAATAGGTGACAAAAAGTCCATTTTAGTTCATTAAAAAAAAAATTCAATTAAGCAATATTAAAAATATAATGTGAAATTATTAGGCAAAGGTGAAAACAAAATAGTTTACAAAAACTAAAAATTTACTATACTACAGACTTTAAAATTTTTTTGAAAAAAAAACACAAAGTAACATATCTTTACAAATTTTACACAATATTGTAGAACAAAGTAATGTTTTTAATAATAAATCAATAGATGTAAGTTTAGGAAACAAAAATCTGCCCAAGAAGTATAATAAAAATGGGTATTTACACAAGACAAATTTATAATTTTCATCACATTAAACACATTCATTCACATATTTATAAAAGTAGTGGAAAATCTTTCGGAACCATTGACAATTAGCAGTGAAAATAAATTTACAAGAACAGGTCAACAATGATTATTTCAGCAAGGCATTTTCACAATAGTGTAGCAATTAAATATTATTTAAAGTCATAAAAAAAACTACTTCTTACTTGCAATTTAAAATTAATATAGTTATCAAAATAATTTCACAGCAAACCATTCTGTACTTTAGACATGTAACACATTTCAAGTAAAGGAAACAGTGATGCAATATTTAGTCTCAATCATGTATTATTAATTACCAGTAACAAGCAACAAGAATGTTTAAGAACTATGGTAATCCCAACAGTCTTTGCAAAACCAAGTTGACACTTTTATTTTGGAAATGACGCCAACAAAGCAAAATGAAACCAACAAAGACAACGTTCACAACCGACCATCTTTAACAAGGCATCATCAAACACTTGACACTCTGCATAATGAAATACAGGAGTAGCCTTTAAATCTAACAATGAGTGATGCACATATGACCATGCATCATCAGTAAAAGATGACAATATTTATATCAACTGCATCATCAAGAATGGTATCACAAAAATCAGTGAAATGTTTTACATTACTTTTACCAATTGGAATAGAGAAATCAGTGTGTTCAACAACTACAGGGAAAGAATTCTTGTTTCTGACAATCAAGGCTCAACTTGGAGAATGGTAGGGGCAGTTGTCTTTTTCGTTTCAGAGTAAAATTTTGTTTTGTCTTTGGTCTCCCCTTAGGATGAACTTTGTCAAACTTAAGATTTACAATAACCTCTTCATTATTTGCTGCAACTGTTCCCTCGTGGGACACAGGAATGTCATTTTCATGAACAACAAAATCAACTACTTCATTTTGAACGAAACTTGCTTCATCAAAGTTTGATGCCCATTCATTTTCATCTAAATTTGCTGGACTTCTCCAGAGACTTAAAGTTAAAGTAGTTTCAAGAAAGGATATTTTCTCTATAAAATCTTGTTTTCCTTGCATCGCCAAAAAATTTGCCAAACCCATACAAATTCTTTTAGCATGATTAAACCGACCCTCTTGAGTCTTAAAATTATTGTTTCTAGATACAATTTGAGAATTACTGAACCACTAGAAGTAGAAGCAGCCAATCTAGGAACACTATGTTTGCTAAAACGGCATTGAATTAACTCTGAACAAAATTTTCAAAGCTGTAAATGTCTTCAAACTGAAAAAATATGTCTGCAGGGTAACGCCATCTTTTTAGCAAATGAACAATTACAGTGAACTGATGTTGAGCTAAAAATACGTTCCTTGTAAGCTACTGAAAACAGTTCTGCCTCTCCAGGAACAACAAAGTACAGAACAGACCGTGACAATTTGAGCTGATTGAGCAATAGCGCAGCAGCAAAGGAAGTAGCAACACTTTCAATCTTATTTACACTTTCATCATTATCAGATGATGTATACTGAGCTCTGTTTGCAGAAAGCAATCTCAAACGATCACATACTTTAATTTTACAGTTGTCAAAAGACATAAGGTTACGAAGAGCAGATGAAAAAGAAAGATAATGAGTCAAACTCATTTTTATTTTAGAATGATAAGACTCCTAGTGATTTGTTGTTGTCGCATGGAGTCTTAAAACATCAGCATTGGATGATGCTGCCTATAAATGGGCCTTACTCCACCAGTTCGACTCAAAATACTCCAAAGCTACATCAGGAAGATTTTCTTTCATGTCTTGCATCAAATTTAAAAATTCATCACACGACTCAGTATAAACTTGAGACATAAATCCTTCAAGTTCAAGAAGTGGCTGAACCTGCTCACGACCTACATGATTCAAAAGAAACCTGTGCACAGCTTGGTTAATGTGAAAATGACATAGATTAACAGGTACATTTGGAAACAGATCATTTATAGCAGAGATGTCAGCCACGTCTTTGTCAACCACAAAGCACTTGAAATGACTGGCATCACATTTCTTCAGAAGAAGCTGCAAACAAAAAGAAATAGATTCCTTATCTTCACTTTTTACAAAACCATGACGAACAGGAATACTTCTCCATCAATAACCATTACAGTCAAAAGTGGATATAAATATTTACTGGTTTTATATGTGAAATCCATTAATAAAACCTCTGGATATAGGGCAATAGTTCTAATCATATCATAAGTCATGCATGATAAATACTTAAATTCCCCACTTTCTGTTAGTCCATAGGACACACTTCCACCAGCTTGTGATATAGAATCAAGTATAGATTGAGTTTCAGTTGCATCAGAAGATGATTTATTTATTCTTGACTTAATATTGTAAATATCCCTGGAAAGCAAATCCCCATCATGCTGTTGTTCAAGCACTTGCCGGGCCTCAGATGCCTGAATCGTGGTGCAGGACATCAACAGATGCGTTGCCGCATTTAGTTCCAGCTTGCGGTTTTCCAGATACAAGCGGCACATCTGAAAAAAAAACACACGAAGATTACTTTGCAATAATAGGTATTTTGTAAAAAATATGCCCAGCAAACATAACTAACCTTCACCTTGGGGATAAATGCTTAGGTTTATTATATTTCACAATAATCACAATCAAGATATAAAACTCTATTTGTACCGTTTAGAATTTATTAAATATAATGATACTGTTAAATAGATTTGTCTTAATTTTTTCAAAACATTTCCATGTTAAGGGTGGTAACCCTAACCTTAACCTAAAGTTTTCAAAGAATATGCTATTTATTATGTAAATATTTTAACCTAAAGTTTTCAAAGAATATGCTATTTATTATGTAAATATTTTAACCTAAAGTTTTCAAAGAATATGCTATTTATTATGTAAATATTTTAACCTAAAGTTTTCAAAGAATATGCTATTTATTATGTAAATATTTTTCACAGCACATGCACTTACTTCTTTCGATACTTCATGGCCAGTATGTTCATGCATTGAAATGGTAATTTCTAGCTGAGGTGGATTTCTCTTTGCAACTGGCAACAAGCTTAATCTTTGCCTGGCATCCCAATTTGAAAGAACTGAAAAGTATAAAAATTCTTAACAAATTGCCAAAAGTAGTAATAATTATGGTAATTTCCCAGTATTGGTTCCAAGATGTCTCACACGGCCGCCGACCCGTAAAATGAAGAATAAAACGTTAAATAATAATAAATGTATCCCTGCCCTAAGCCTAAACCTAACCTGAACTAAAAATCTAAACCTAACCTGAACCCTAAATCTATCCCTACTAAACCTCTAAAAAATATATCCCTAAACCTAACCTGAACCCTAAAAAATCACGCTGGGCACTAATAGTGTGAAATATCCAGAGTGATAACATGACAAGACAAACTAAATTTAAAGTTAACCTTTATTGTAATGTTACTTACGCTTGAGTGATTTTCTTTGTCCTGTTGAAAACTTTGACTTTAAATTGCGTTTAACACCTTGTTTGCTACAGAGCACAATGTATTCATATTTAAGGTGTTCCAAATTGGGATCTTTGGTCTTCCATGACGATCTTTTAGTGAAACACACATTGTGTTTTTTACAAAAATAATTTAATTCGTCTTCAAAAGACGGTGTCAAGCTTACTGCCATCCTCCACCATATCATATCATATCATATCATACCATACCATACCATACCATACCATACCATACCATACCATATCATACCATATCATATCATATATATATATAAAAGTGAAAATTTGTTTGTGGGTTTGTCTGTTCCACAAAGGCTTTTACACGGATTGATGTATCTTGACCAAACTTGGCAGATATATCCATCATTATTCAGAAGGAACTCTTAAGGGGTTGAGAACTTTTAATAACATTTCGTGTGGGGCCGGGGGCCCCGAATTCGTTTTTTTCTAATATGAGCTATATAAAAAAATTACAAACAAATACTCCTACGTGAATGGATGGATATCGATCAAACTTAGTACACGTACACTTGATTATCCATATTCAAATACCGAGGGGTACTGAACTCATAATATCCATTCTTCTGGGGCCGGGGGCCCCCTTTCATTTTTTCTTATATGAGCTATATAAATATCGATAGGGCTAATACTCCTATATGAATGGATGGATCTTGAACAAACTTAGTACACATACACTTGATTATCCATACTCAAATACAAAAGGGTACTGAACTCATAATATCCATTCCTCTGGGGCCGGGGGCCCCATTTCATTTTCCCTTATTTAAGCTATATAAATATTAATAGGCTCAGACAACACTATAGGTTCTATGTGAATTGATGGATATAGGCTTAGCTTTGTTGCAATACACTTCTTAGTCCATATAGAAATAACGGTGGATGTAAAACTTATAATATCCAATATAGAATTTTCCAGAAAGTTCGATAACTTTAAAACGCTATATCTATGGCATTATTCAATTGATTTTAATAGGACAAATTTAAAAATTGTAACTTCGTAACTTACCTTAATGATTATTATAGGGCCTCATCTTAGGCAAAACTAATTCGGTACAATTATGGAATGGGCCCCCGGGGCCCTTCTTTTAACTTAAATGTACTATAGTTATAGAAATTCATTTAGTCGTATAATTTTTCGTATTCGAAGAATAATTATTACTAATAAAAGACTGTTTTTACACAGTTCGAGGAGGATAATACATTTAATTTTAGAATGTTCCAAAAAGTTCTATAGGTCAATAGGCTTAGATAACCCTTTAGTTTCTTTGTGAATTGATTGATATAGGCCTAACGTGGTAGCAATACACTGCACTGTTCATATTTAGATATCGGTGTATTTAAAACTAAGAATATCCAATCTAGAATTTTCCAGAAAGTTCGTTATCTTTAAAAAGCTTCATCTATGTCACGATCAAATCAGGAAATGGGATAACATTGGAAAGGAGAGTCCCTAGATGAAACGGGATCCCACAGAGAACAGTATCCTAACGGGATCTGTAGGCCACCGGGGTCGGGGTCCTAATGCAATCCCGGGCCACGCCGGGTATATCGGCTAGTTTTTTATAAAATGAAAGCGCGCCGAACTTGTCGATTATTAAGCCTCTGGTTCGGACAAAAGTTTTTCGATTACTAAGACTATCGGGTCCGAATAGTCATTTTTGTCTAAAGGTACTCATGTACCTATAGCCACACCGTATAAATAATATTGCCACGGGACATAATCACAAAGGTCAGGGGCTATAATAATAATAATACAAAAAATTAACATAGCGGTACCCTACTAAAAGTATTATTGATTACCTAATTATTTATTTCTCAAGTTGACTTGAAGTTGTACCATTGTAACCTAGTAGTAGTAGTAGTAGTAGTAGGCATGCTTTAAAATAATGCGAACGGAGCAAACTCTTCATTATTAGTAATATGAGGCATACTGCTCCAAACCTTGGAATTTTAAAATCATTTTAGTTTGGTTAGGTAAATAAAAAATAGTTTCAATCTTGTGGTCAATAAAATTAAGTGCATGGAATTGGAAGATTAAAATAAAGATTTTAAATTTTAAAAATATAAAAAGGAGTAGTTATAAGTTATAGTTATTGTTAAAATATAGCCCTTGGACTTGGATAAAACTTTCAATAAGTGACTAAAACTACTAATAGTTGAATATTAAGTGACAATATGTATATGTCAAATAAATAGGTTATTGCAATAAATTACAACAAAAAAACACTTTCCTGCTTGAAATTTGCTTGCTTTTTGGACTTTATTCACTTTAGGGGGGGGGGGAGTGCTAGAAATGGTAAATCAGTGAGGGGGGGGGGGGTTGTCAATGGATCTTATAATGTTATAGGGCGGGGTCGAAAATGTCATATTTTTGTGTTAAGTTATATGTTCGTGGCCCCTTAGCGTCAATTATTAAAACTCTCCGTAGAAATCATTTCAAATAATTTTTATCTCCTCCTGCAATCAAATTAATATTTACAATTTACATAATGGAAATTCAAAATACTGTATACTAATCACACACCGGATAGGATCTATATGGAGAATAAATTAATAACAAGATTTGGTACGCTAACTGAGTAACTCCATGCCATACCAGATAAACCAAATCTACAATCCTAACAGGATATATCTATATATATATATATATATATATATATATATATTATGTAAATTTGATTTATACTTATTTATATGTCTTGTTATGCTGATGAAGGCATGTGCCGAAACATTTGCTTATGTGTAATGTAAAATGATTATTACACCTTAAAATATATTGTTATTTTGACACAGATTGTTCGTGTCTATTTAATTTATTTTAAAGCTTTATTGCAGTCCAACACTTTTATAAATTAAAAAAAAACAACAGTGGCCCTATTCAATTATTAAAAATTTAATCAGTTATAAGAGTGAAACAAACAACATATCCAAGCAAAAAAAATTTTTTTTTTTTTATATTTTTAAGATTTTAAAGAGATCAAATTAAAACCTGAGTATTTTTTAACTGAAATGGTTTTATTTCTCATCAACTTTACATAAGCCAGGCGACTAGGTTTCAGGCAAAAAATATATATATTTATTCTGTAGTTATATTTTTTTTTTTTTCTATTTGCATGGCACACATCTTAAATTCAGTCACTTGCTTTAAAAATAGTGTAATTTATATTACAATAAAATTAATCTTTAAAACTAATCTTTAAATTAGTAGAAATTAAAAAAATCCAGAGATCGGAGACATTCAGTTATCTTGTTGTACAGTTCTGAAATCCAACAATTCTTAATTAACCCTTTGAGGTCAAGTCCTGCACTTATTTTCCAAAAAATATGTCTTTTGGCATATTTCAAGGTCAAATATTTTAAAAGCATTTATAGGGGTCACTAGGTACAAGAAAACTGATATAAAATGACAGAACACAGTCAAATGTCAATGGAGGCCGCCATTAAAATGGTTAGATGAGCAAGAAATGTGAGAAGTAATCTGATTAGCTGTTACAAAGACCAGCCAGCCAATTTCGAGGCTTGTATTATTGGGCCCATGGATCAGCCTTTCGTCCTTTTCGCAATTCGACTCTGGTCTGATAGTTCAGCCCAGCAGTCTCAAGAGGGTTAACATCCACAAAGTAAAAGAAGCATCATTATGATGGCTTTATGAGTTCTATCAAACTTAAGCCATGGTGTCTTATGTCCTATAAAACTTAAGCCATAGCGTTACAGGACCTACCAAACATTAGCCATGACATTATGAGTCCTTTCAAAGATAAGTCAAGGTATTATATGTCCTGTAAGACATAAGCCTTATTGTTATGAGTCCTTTCAAACAATAGCCATATCATTATGTGACCTTTCAAATAATAGCCATTTCATAATAAGACCTTTCAAACAATACTTTCAAACAATAACCATATCATTATGAGACCTTTCAAACAATACTTTCAAACAATAGCCACATCATTATGAGACCTTTCAAACAATACTTTCAAACAATAACCATATCATTATGAGACCTTTCAACCATAAACCACTGACAATTTATAAAAAAAACACATGTAAAGTTTTTATTAGGTTAAATACATGTCATAAAGTAACTGGACCTTTTATTATATGGACAACATCTGACCTCAATCAGTCGGGGACAATCACATTTCTACTATACAAAAAACAACTTATTTTGCTTCCCAACTTAAATACTGAAAGTGATATCAGTCCATTTGTTGGCAGGCATGAAGGCAGCAGTATCTCTAAACTGGAAGCGCTGCTGAAAGCGAACGGGAATTTTGAGCATTTTAATTCTCTCTGCCCTCTCAGGTTCATGGCCCAAAGCTGTTGAAACAGTCACAAAGGATAGAGTTTGAAGCCTGCACGGCTGTGAAAACATTGTGTCCAAAATGTCTAAACATTCTGTAAGTCTCCTATCCACCAGGCACCGTCTGAGGGCATCGTGATGTGACCCTTGGAAAAGATCAAACCAGGTCAAGAACCAGTTGTCAAGTAAGAATCTGGCGATGTCCAAATGCCCTGCAAACAGAGCTACAAAAAGTGGGGATAGCTCAAGTTTAAAAAGGATACTCTGAGAACCTACAAGGGGAAGGAAAGGATGAGAGTCTGCCATTTCACTGTAGGGAAACAGGTGGGACAAATTTTTAAGAGTGGGTGATGCCCCATACTGCATCATGAGTTGAGTGAGCTGACCGAAGCCTTGGAGTATTGCGTAGTGGACCTCAGATTTTATTTCAGCATCTTTCCAGAGTAGCAGCTGGACAACATCTTCCTTGTTTCTTTTCACTGCATGAAGCAAGGCTGTAGCCCCATCATTGTTAGTGGCATTGACCTTTGCCCCTGCTTTCACTAAACAGTCCACAACCTCTAAGCCTGCATACCTAGCAGCTAGAATAAGAGCCGTGTCTCCACTGTTTGCTCTAAAATGTACATTGGCACCTGATCCCACAAGTGTCTCGACGACTTGACAGCTGTCGGATGAGCAGGCGTACATGAGAGCTGTGTGGCCACTAGAATTCACATTATTGATTAGGAGATCCTTGTCGCTTCTGGAACGCAGTAAAAACAAAGTCGTGTCAGGGAGACAGAAGCGGCAGACATACATCAGAATTGTATTCAGTCCACCTCCGGTGTGGATGACATCAACCCTCGCTCCAGCTCCCAGTAGAAATTTGACAGCTTTATTCCTGTTGAACCTGGCCGCGCTCATCAGTGCTGTCTCCCCATCAACTGTCAAAATCTCCATGTCAGCCTTCCCCTCAGTCAAGTAAGCAACACTATCCAAGCTGCCCCATGTTGCAGCTATGAGGAGGGCTGTGTGGCCTGAACAGTTGGTCAGGTTCACATTGGCACCATGTTCTAACAACACCTTGACCACATCACAACTTCCTCTGGCAGCACAGATCAGCGATGTGTTCCCGTCATGTTTCTTTAAATTCACGCCAGCTCCCGACCGAACCAGTAATTTCACCATCTCCAGAAGGCTACGCTCTGCGGCCAGGTGCAGGGCAGTCTCCCCACGTTCATTTGTGTGGTTGACTTTGGCACCGGCGCTGAGCATGAGTTTCACTGTGCCGACCTGGCAAAACTGACTGGCAAACATAATGGCTGTGTCACCATATTTATTTGGTGCATGAACGTCTGCCTCATGTCTTATGAGTGCTTGGACAAGGTCATCTTTGCCAGCATCGGCAGCCCGAATCAGGCAGTTACAGCGGTATCTGAAATGTTAAACAGTTTGATGAATAATATGGCATTTGGTGTCAGGTGTACACATTTGTACTCTCTGGTGTACACCATGACATTGTACACTTGTTTCGTTTTGTCTTTTTCAGGTTTTCTTCTGCTTTGTGGTACTTATTTCCTTTTAACCAACCTGATTGCAGTCCCACCCTTATTACTCACTGATTTAGACAATAGTACTGTCTGGTCTAAATTGTACTGTCTGGTCTAGACAACTGTACTCTCTGGTCTAGCCTTTGTACTTTCTGGTCCAGACAATTGTACTGTCTGGTCCAGACAATTGTACTGTCTGGTCCAGACAATTGTCCTGTCTGGAGTACATTATGATATAATTATCATTTCTGGTAATGAGTGTGAGATTTCACTTTGTGCCTTCAAAACTGTAATGTGAACCTGTTAGCATTAAACTTAAAAGAAATCTAAATCTTAACTAAAAACTAACCAATTAACAAATGTCTTAAAGAAAAGAAAGTGTAGCGTGATTAGGTCATTACGGGCATTAGAATAAATGGTTGGACAAAAATGGGTGGTTTTTGTGTTTTAACCTTACTTTAAAACTGCTTCACTTTAAAATTGTCCCATTATAACAGAATGTTTTCACTATCTCTGTATGACTGTATGCATTGCTTAACTTTAAAAGTTTCCCCTTGCATATGCTGATGATCAGCTTGTTCAATGTAATGAAAACAAATTCTCATTTGTTATATGTCAATATTTGGATCACTATATTAGGAGGGATGCAGACACATTGCTGACCATGTAAAAAATATATTTCTAGAAGCTTTTTGAAGTTTCCACTTTAATCATTGAAATGTGATCCCTCCCAAACTTTATAATGGATATTAAAATCATTTATCACGAATCATTTCTAGAGCGGTCCTAAATGGTTCAGTTTCACCTTAAAACTAGTTTAAAAAATTTTCCAATCAAATTCAAAAAGTTAAGTACATCTATGTTCATTTAGCACAAAAGAAACAATGTCAAGATTGATACCAGTTCCTCTTTTAATTTTAAAAAAAAAAAAAAAGTTTATTTGAATTATTATTACTGTATTTTACGGACTATAAGACACACTTTTTTCTTCGAAAAATTGCCTCCAAAATTCAGGTACATCTTATACTCGAAATTAATATAAAAATTATAAAAATGTTTTTTTTTTTTTAAATTGCTTAAAAATGAAGGTGCGTCTTATAGTCCGTTGGTATTGGTACTTTAAAAAAAAAAATCCTTGTCACAGTTTTCATTATGGAAAAGTTCTGCAGTATTTTTAGAATTCAAATTGTCTCTTACCTGTCATGAGAATTTGGATCCCCACCTGCCTCTAGCAAGATTTTAAGAAGTTTAACATCTCCTGTATTGACAGAGTAAGAAACAGCTGTCAAGCCACAGCTATCTGTCACATTAACAGCAGCACCTGCATGGAAACACATAAATAAATGCCTATTATAATTAATATCATTTGGAAATTTGTGTGATTTTTGTTAGAAGAAGGTAGAAGGATATTTTTTCAATTGATGATAAATTAGATTATTATTTGTCCCAAAGAAAAAACCTTACCAGTTTTGATGGAACTGCGATCAACTGTTACTATTATCATATGTTGAGTTGACCAATAATTTTGAACCATGTTTTTTTTATTTTGGATTTTAGCCTTTTTAGTGTAGTATGGTGAGTGAGTAGTACTAATGAAGTAGTAGTAGGGTGGGTGGTAAGTATTAGTGTAGTAAGGTGAGTAGTGCTCTTCTTGTAGGGCGATTAGTAGTACTAGTATAGTAGGGTGAGTGAGTAGTACACTTATTAGGGTGAGTAATATATAGTAGCGTGAGTGAATAGTACTAGTGTGGTAGGATGAGTGACTAGTACTAGTGTAGTAGGGTGAGTGAATAGTACTAGTGTAGTAGGGTGAGTGAATAGTACTAGTGTAGTAGGAATACAAACTCAACCCAAAAAAATGTGAAACTATGTTAGAAAATAAACTCTTTAAGTCTCAGAACCCACCTGCTTTAAGCAACATGGTTACAGCTTCAATGTGTCTTTGTTTTACAGCTTCAATCAATGGTGTTTTCTTCTTAACGTCTGAAATGTTAGGGTCTGCCCCATTTTTGAGCAAGATATCAACTGTCCACGGATTTCCAATCCAGCCAGCCAATTTAAGAGGGGTCTCGTTTTGATCATTGCAAACATTAACATTTGCTCCATGACTTATCAGAATGTTCACTGTAGTTTCACAATCTGAAAGGCATACATAGCTACAATTTAATGTAGTCAAAAGAAAGCTGTGTCATATATAATCATGTAGATTTTGAGTCTTTACAATCATTAATATATTTAGTTTTAATTATATATATATATATATATATATATATATATTTATATGTACATGGTCTTGTTCACATTATTAATAACAAACATTTACTCAAAAAAAAGGTAAAGAAAGCAAACCTACCAAAGATATAAAGAATTGATAAATAAGTTTGTCACAATAGTCTAACTTAAATTTTCAACCCCCTCTTTTTTTTCTTTTTTCGGTGACCAAGTAATTTTGTTTTCATGACCTGGAACCAGAAAGCGAACTGGCATATGGGAAACGATGTGCTAGAATATACTGTCAGTTAAAATCTTCTCATGACTATAAACAATTCCTTTTCCTGTGCTTTTCAGAGATTTTGGACCAAAAGACATTTCTTAGAAAGTTGATGTGACAAATCTGAAAGTATAAATAGTCTTTTGCTCTGCAAATAACTAACATACATGATGTGGCTTTTCAGACTTTGCATGATAGCCAATGGGATCCCTTGACAAAAATGATGCCTGGTGCAAACTACAAAAATTGCTCTCCCCGCCCAAACCACACTCACACACACACACAGACACACACTCAATGATTTAATGCAGAGCATATCTTGACTAATGCTGCCTGGGAAAACTTTGAAAAGTGTGATCTCCAAAAGCTAACACACACACTCAATTATTTAATGCAGAGCATATCTTGACTAATGCTGCCTGGGAAAACTTTGAAAAGTGCGATCTCCTAACACTAACACACACACTCAAACTATATAATTTCAAATATTAACTCCAAAAAGTGCTGCCTTCAAACACTGATTTCATGCTGGTGATACAACATTGAAGACTTTGTCAGCTGGGTCTGTCATCCTTTTTCTCCCTATAGATACGCATATAAACCAAAAAACATACCCGATTCAATACTTAAAATAATGGCAAGCCTGATTATCTTGATAATTTATTTCAGATACAATGGAAGGATTGTAAGGAATGGTAAATTTGATTAATACCTAAGGGGATTAAAATCATAAATATACATGTGTGTTTTTGACAGCTATCCCTAAATGATTGCAGGCATCAACTCATTTCAAGTAGGTAACGCCGACATACAGTTTACACCCTCTGCTAGGAATCTTGGTTATATTCTTTCTAACAACATGCCTCTTGATAAACACATCTCTCACACTTATCGTTCTGCATACACCGCTATCTGTCAGATCAGCTCCATCCGCCACTACCTCACAGTTAGCGCAACAAAAACACTAGTCTGTCCTCTTGTTCTCTCTCGTCTTGACTATTGTAAATCTCTTCTGTCAGGTTCACCAAAATATTTCATAGAAAAACTACAAAAGGTTCAAAATTCAGCTGCTAGGCTAGTTCTAAAGACAAAAAAACGTGATCATGTCACTTCACTACTCCACTCACTTCATTGGCTTCCTGTACAGGCACGCATTGATTACAAGCTGTCTGTTCTCTGTCATAACTTTTTCTCAGATTCCTGCCCTTCCTATCTAACCCAACTTCTTTCTGTCTATTCACCCCTTCGACAGCTTCGCTCCTCCGCAGACACGCATATTCTTTCCGTTGCTAAGACACGTACTAAAACATATGGGGAACGATCTTTCTCTTTCTGCGCCCCCAAACAATGGAATTCTCTTCCACTACACATCCGCAATATACCAACCACACAGGCCTTCAAAACTGCACTCAAAACACATCTCTTTATACTCTATTACCCCGACTGATTCCCCAAATCTGACCGATAAACTATGCTGCTGGCCGACGTCAATGGCTTCTGGGGTGGGTCGGATGAATATGCATTTGTTTTTGTTTTGTCTCTATACAGCTGTTCTTTATTACATAAATGTATTTTATTTTATTGTCACGATTATGTTTCTTTTGCTAATATTTTTATGTACAGAGCGGTGAGCCTAGCCCTAGGCTGGGGTACCGCGCTATATAAGACAACATATAATAATAATAATAAGGGGAGGGGCTTATGAGAGGGTTAAACACTTTTCAAGTGTTTCTGGCCAAACCTAAGGGTGTCAACTTTATGAACAAATAGGCTTATGAATGAGAAGATGTGATAAATTTTCTTTCTTTACCACTGTTAATGTTTGATGGTCTCTTTATTAATTCTTTTAAAATTAATAAAGCATGATCACTGTCATTATAAATGATCTGTAATATGGAGAACTGGTTCACAGGTATGCCAGGTCCTAAATGGGTTTAGTAGACTGCCTGTCACGTTGAACAAGTTACAGGAAGGCTGTAGCGCCACTTCATTTCTATTTCATTTACATGCCACAAATTGCAACCTACTTTCTTTAACAGCAATCATCAAAGGTGTGTTCCCTTCTTCATTTCTTGAATCTGGGTCAATTCCCTCTTCAAGCAGATAATTCAAAATTTCAAAATTAGAAGTGATGAAAGCCTTAGTCAGTTTATAGAATGGTGAATCAGTTCCTGAATCTGAAACAATGGTAGCATTTTATATCATTTTATATCATTTTAATATTTTTTTTTAAACTAAGTTCTTATTTAATAATTCAATTATATTTATATTCATATAAAAAAATTAGTAACTTTCTGTAGGAAGGCTTAATCAAACATAATATATTTTATCCAAAAAAAAAAAAATCATAGTCGCTGTCAGTGTCAGAGTATAACAAAAAGAAATTGAGGATAATTGACAAAGATGAATACTGGTATAAGATCTAAATCAAAAAAGCAATTTATGATGCAGCAGTTGCTGACAGGTTTGATATCTTACCTATAAATATCCCACCAGTAGGACAGCATATTAAGCTTCCATGCCTCCAGTATTGAGGGTCTGCCATTGTCAAATATGATTTTTTTCTTCTTTCGCTTTCAATACTTTCATCTATGTGTTAAGCCCCATGGCTACATCTCATATGAAGGGTACTTATTTAACTCCTTCATTATGGAGCCTGAAATATTTGAATATGATTTGATGAGCCAGCTGATATCTTCAAGTATTCTATTGAAAGAATACAATGTTGGGTCTTCAGCTCATCCATTACAGTCACAGTGTCTATAGTTAAGACCAGGTATTCTTAATGTGCTCCCCCCCTCCCTCCATTTTTCACAGGGGCCCAGAGCGTATGCCATATTTCTTGGGAGTGGGAGCCACAAAAACATTAAAAAAAGGACTTTAGACCCTATTCCGTATTTTTATATTGGGAAATTCAAAAACTTTTGATTCTGTATGTGTTCTGTGTACATTTACTGGTTACTTCCCGTTGTAATAGTATTACTATAGACCAGGGGGTCACCAAACTTTTTTCATGGCGAGCCGGATAACGGGAAAAAACGACGTGCGCGGGCCGGATAATCATTCTGTACAATACTTTCAAGCCAGAACGAACGTTCTGGGGAAAAAAAAGACAAAAAACTAAGTATAGTATTCATGTTAATCATGGGTGAGTGGCTTACAATGCAAAAAAAGCAAAGACAACCAACATATTTGTTTACTAAAAAAGTTAGCAAAGAAGGCGACGTTAGCAAAAAGATAGTTACATCAGACCTAGTGCGCACATATTGAAATCTCACAAACTAAGCAGCAAAAAAAGTTAGTGAGATTTGTGAAACTAACAATTGGCTTTCAATATATCATCAATGTTTGGTTTGGAATTGCTGCATCCAATCAAACGAATTATTTTTAGACGATATTGTACGATTTTAGGAGTTTGAGGATACACAGGTCTGTAATAAACAAGAAACTCTAGATAATACTAGATACAATAATTTAAAATTGAACATGGTACATTAAGGCGAATGGCAGCCAGGAGGACTTGCAAGTGTGAAGATCTCACATAATATTGAAATTTTAATTGTATCACAACGTCTCCGGTTCCATACGTTTTATCAAGCAAGTTCAAGTACCGTTGGCGGGCCGGATGAACTGGCTTCGCGGGCCGCATTCGGCCCAATCCGGCCCTCAGACTGTAGTTTGGTGACTTCTGCTACAGACTAACTATAGTATAGTACAAACACAATTTGTCGGCTAATGTGCTGTTGTGGTCCCCTTATTGGGAGTCACTTCCCTTTGTTTATGATAGATTTAGGGTTCGGGTTAGGGT
Source organism: Omphiscola glabra (assembly GCA_964017045.1). Lineage (NCBI taxonomy): Eukaryota > Metazoa > Mollusca > Gastropoda > Lymnaeidae > Omphiscola > Omphiscola glabra. Next base: position 17,020,448 of record OZ024810.1, read on the forward strand.
GAGCGACAGAGGGACCAGTAGCGTGCAATAACCCAATTTGTCAATTAAACCTGTCAGAAGTTGTCAGCAGTGGGCTACAGCGCCTACCTGCGGGCTAGGACTAACTCTAACTAAAATTTGAGAAAGAGGTGACTAATAATAAATACTAATATATCAATTATTGGCTAATGTGCTTCTGTGGTCCCTCATTGGGAGTCACTGCCCTTTGTTTATGATAGATTTAGGGTTCGGGTTAGGGTGAGCGATAGAGGTACCAGTAGCGTGCAATTACCAATTATTTATAATAAATAGGGCTTTGTTTTCTAATTTGTGCCTAAGACTAGGCTTTAACTTTTTCAAATTTAAAGTTTAAAATTAAAATACTTTGGAAGTATAATATAGTGATTTGGCTAATAAAATTATTAGTTTAAGTTTAGTGACTATTGCCATTGGCATTGAGCGTAAAATTAATTATAACCCAAGTTCCCATGCTACTTAACTACAATGATTATATAGAATAATTAATATTTATAATTGCTAAGCCCAAGGTCATCATAAACTTAAACTTTAAGTCTTAAAGCATCCTTACTTACTAAATTAGTAACTAATAATATTAATATTATAACTAAGTTAGTTACTTAGACTTAGTTAACTTAGTATTATTTTATTATTAATTAGCCTTAATCATTCAATATTCATATTCAATGCACTCGGAAAAATATATTTGAAAACATTTTAAAACTTTTGATATGCTATTACTCACAAAATCCCCGATGGAAGAAACACAAATTAGCCTCTTTTGTTTTTATGTCGCAATAAATTTTGTAAGACGTAATATTTCATTGATAGGATGTCCAGGGCTAATAACCAAATTGCAGTCATGGGTATTTTGTTTTTCCTGGATAATACGTGGCCCCGTGGCCTAATGGATAAGGCGTCTGACTTCGGATCAGAAGATTGCGAGTTCGAGTCTCGTCGGGGTCGGATTATTTTTGTTTATTGTCAGTTTTAATTTCAAAAATGTTTTTTGAGACCCAAAAGTGTGAACAGAGTTTTCAAATTTTAAACAAGGACATTAAAAATTGTTTTTAGGGTGTGCTCACACAGTGTGATAGCACATGTGATTAATCACGGAATAAAGTAAAGTACTGGAGAGGTGGGCTGAATATTTTGAGGACTTACTGAATGTATCTGTCTGGCAGGAAAGGCACTGGCACTGGAAGAAGTGGGGTCCTTCAATTACTTAGACTTAGGCTACACCATAGACACAAATGGTGGATACCAAATTTTGTCTTACAAACCTTCTCCGGGTCCGCATAGCCACTTCGTAGTTAATAAAAAGGCAAAAGGAAATTGACACTTTGAACATCACTCAATCACTGTAGGCGTAGGCCTAGACAAGTGGTCGGCAAAATGCGTCTTTTTAACGATCTGAGTGCGGCCAGTCGGCCACAAATCGGTTTAGACTCAGAAAAACATGGTTCTCGACCGGTTCTGAATTTTGGCTCTCAACATTTTTTAAATCGTCATGCTGCTGATTTTTGTCTCCTTTGACTATTGTGTTTGCCGACCACTGGCCTAGACTACCGTACGGAGAGCTCATCTGTATTCTAAAGTGAGATATTTATTTTTTACTGATAGCACGACGATTGAATAGTTTTTAAACTATTACTTTTTTAATATTTTATTTTCCATAAAAAGGGAATTTTATGTATAGAATTTACACTTTTCAAACATGAAATTCTTGTTATTTATTATTTATAATGTATACATTTGGGTAAACTATTACATTAGTCGCACAGGTGCGACATTTATTGTCAGTGTGGTGTAAAAAATGTATGTCTTCCAGAGACGAACTCTGTAGCGCCAAAGTTATGTAATAGTTTACCTCCATCTTTGAGGAGCATTGAAATGGACAGAAAATCATTTAGAAAACATTTAAAGACTTTTTTGTTTAATAGATTTGAGTAAACCAGAGCGCAGCGAGCATGCTAAAGTAGCATGGATACCAGCGCTATAGACGTATCCAATCAATCAATCAATCAATCTTAATTTATATTTTGTTTCACGTGGTTGTCATTAAATCTTGTTGGCGAAAAAGCCGCCTCTTCAAAGAAAGAAAAAAAGAAAGAGCTGCCCGAGCTAACCGCCACATCCTACGCAACTGGACTGGCGGCGATACAACATTTACTGTAGCCTGTAGCAGCAACATCATGTTTTTGACTGATTCAGGAGATTTATTCCCTTTTTAAAAAAAAATCACATCAACAACTATCAACATGTCAGGGGTGTAGCTAAGGCAGGAGGGACAGATGTCCCCAGGCACCAGACAAGTTAGGGGCGCCAAAATGTGCGTTGATATTATTTTTTTTATTGATGAAAATAATCTAAATAATAATAATAATAAAGTTCATTTGAAAAACCACGCTTCATCCCCAAAGGCTCGAAGCGCGGTACAAAAACAAATCTAGGAGATAATAACTAGCTGGAAAAGATGGTAGACAACATCTCCCCAGCAGGTGTTTGCGAAATAGATGTTTTTTTTAATTTGTTTTGAAGGACTCCAGTATCTGGCTATTTCTGAGAGCGTCGGGAAGGGTGTTCCAAATGGTTGGGCCAGCAAATGCGAACATGCGCTTTCCGCAAGTCTCAAGGCGAACACGCGGTATCGAGAATCTTGTCACCGGGCACTAAACACTATAGCTACGCCACTGCAACTGATCGTTGGAAAATATTTGAAAATAAAAAACGTATTCTAAAACTAACAGTAAAATCCTAATCGGATTCTCGCTGGGAATCAACAAGAACTGTCATTATTGTAACCAGTGTAGCCCTCAGACAATTTCCTCCGTTGGGTGGGTGTGAGCAAATTTCATAGGGGGGGGGGGCAGTGCCCAAGGCGTTACTAAGGTGTGGCTGATGGGACGGACGACCCCGGGGCGCCAGACTGGCGGGGGCTCCAAGTTCGCTTTGATAGTATTTAATGGTGGATAATAATAGGTTTCAGAGTTGGAAAAAAAGAGGGGGGGGGGCATAAAAAATAAATCTAATTCTATGACGCGGAACGTCTAGCTGTCTTTTATTTCTTTCAATGGAATTGCGGCATTTTCAGACTACTGCATAGTTTGTATCGTGAAAAGGATAACGTCAAACGTCTTTGGCCATCCACTAATGGTGTCACTAATACTAGCTACGCCACAAGACAGTGTGTCTATCGGCACAAAAATTGGCGATCCTTTCAACGGGAAGTTGCGCAGAAATCGAGGGCGCCGATGAATCTTAAGCGGATGAGGGGTCTGGGGAGCAGAAAGTTTTTGATTATTTTAAAATCAAGAAGTGCATTTTGGAGTATACTTGAATTACATGTTTCTATTAAGACGTTTTTATCGGGGTGGGGGGGGGTGGGGGGGAGGGAATTTGCTTTGTGTCTGGTGAGGCATTATGGCGCCCAGTTTCATACATAAACTGATTTCATTCTGGTTTGGGGCGTGCCTCAGGCTAATCATTTGGCACACTCTTATATTCAACCCTAGACTGTAACACTGGGTGGCCGAGTAGTTTACACCATAGCCCAGTCAAGCAAAAACCGGCACCCTGGGTGGATGGGACCCGCTAACCTTGGATGGCAACTCATCTAAGAAAAGGAAACTCTGAATTCAAAACCCGGAGATGGAGCCCCTGCAGGCGGATAACATTGATACAATGAAACATTCCGGCAACTCTTGCGACGCCACATTTCCAAGCTGTATCATCCACATGATGTTCCCTTGGGTTTTATCCAGCGGCGCGAAAGAGGCGATGCGAGCACACACAAAAAGTACTGTAACATTGATCAGCGTGAGGGATGATGGGGGATGCAGAAATTGGGTATGCTGACGACAGTCGGGCAAATTCAAAATGCAGGGTTGCTTTTTGGCGCAACTTTGAAATCGGTGTTTCTTTCATTAAAAAAATTGAGGTGGCATTTCAAACTTTCTGGTGGAAAGCGCAAAATTAGCCATATTAATAATAATAACGATCAAAGACAGCTCTAACTGAGCACCAACAGGACATGAACTAAATTCATTACATTTGTGTCGCCCTTGAGGGTATGCTTTGCTCAAGCTTCTTCTCGCCCTTTAAATCTTTACAGTCTCCAGAACCTCTGATATTTTAGGGGATCAAACATGTGACGGGGACACTTTTTTAATAATCATCTTTCGATTCAAGGCTTTTTTTTTTGGGTGGGTGGGGGGGGGGGGGTGGGTGAAGTGGAACGACAACACCGAAAAGTTGTAGGGGGACCTCGAAATGTCACGTGGCTCAGCTTGACCGTCTTGTTTCAAACACTTTTTTTTTTATATTTCTATTTCTAAATAGTAACAACGTGGTATTATTTTTTTTAATTAACTATTTTGGGGGTTGACTACTTAATTAATACAATCATTTTCTTAATAGACTAGTACTAATAATTATACAAAAATTAATTAATTTAAAAAAAAAGCTTTCTATTATGATGCTTGGTCGGATTTAAGCGTTTGGTGGCACTGGGCACAGCCAAGGTAAAGGTAAGAGTCCATAGCTGTCGATGGGACAGGGCACTAGGCACAGCCAAGGTAAGAGTCCATAGCTGTCAATGGGACAGGGCACTAGGCACAGCCAAGGTAAGAGTCCATAGCTGTCGATGGGACAGGGCACTGGGTACAGCCAAGGTAGGAGTCCATAGCTGTCGATGGGACAGGGCACTGGGCACAGCCAAGGTAGGAGTCCATAGCTATCGATGCGGCAGGGCACCAGG